>CAMTDV010000009.1:56362966-56962966 GCA_947069175.1 Scalesia atractyloides
AAAAATCAAGTTTTTAAAAAAAAACACCATAAGCATGAAGTACAACACCATTATGCATAAAAAAACCTTGCAAGTTAATACTATGCAAATTTGCATAAGAATTGGAATTTGAATAGTTTATATTTGGAATTTAAACATTTGCATAGTAACCGGAATTTGTTGGTATTGTAATCTCAGTTCCATTAATAATGTGTTTGTTTGGCAAATGAATTAGAATTTGCCTCCAACCCCACATGTCACCTATCGTCGACTCAACCCCACCAAACCCGACCACCGACCTCCACTTGTTACCCTATCACCAACTCAATCAAACCCAACCACATGACACCGCTCTGACCCAACTACCAACCTTGATCGCAGTCACCCAAGCTTGACCTAACCCAACTACCTTCCTTGACCACAACCACCATCCGAACTGACCCCACACTTATGGCCCAAACCATACCACTAACTCAAACCAACCCTGATTTGCATCGCTGGCCTAACCCGACCCGTTAACCTAGGTCACCGACCCGAACCACCTCACCCCACTAAATTAACCCAACCTACACAACCTAATTGACCTCATACCACTCTCGGATAGGGATGGCAAAAAAGCTCAAGCCCAACGGGTATACCCGAAACATATGGGTCGGGTATACCCGAAGCCCGATGGGTATGGGTCAGGTATGGGCTTAAAAGGGGAAAAAAATTCGGGTATGGGTACGGGTATGGGATTTAGTGATACACACCCGATACTCGGCCCGATACCCGGCCCGATACCCGGCCCATTTACCCGAAAAATCATATTATAAATTTTCATATATATAAACTTACTATATACACTTATTACTTTAGGAGTAGGGTCTAGTCTTATCATCTCTTGAAAATTATATTTCCAAGAAAAGATATACATAAAGTTTCACTAAAATCCCCTGTACTACAATTCTTTCTTTTTGTTTAGCAATGAAATAGGCTAAACTGCAGTTTTTGTTGACTACTACATACTTTTTTTAGGTAATATGGATGAGGAATGAGAATGGATTATGGATTGTGATGGTTCTAATAGACAAACACATGTTGATAGTATATGATAACATAAACTAAAAAATTTATAATTCTTAGTTTATAGCAATCAACATAATTAAAAAGATCAACAAACAACCACAAATCAATCTCAAGAGCAAGGGAAACGAACTCATGAAGATTCTAGAGAAACTGTTGATGACGACAATCGTCCAGACAAATACCCGACACCCGCGGGTATACCCGATACCCGATGACGGATTACCCGAAAAATACCCGACGGGTAACGGGCCAGGTATGGGCAAAAGAATTACAACCGGGAACGGGCCTGGGATTACCGATATCCGGCCCAAAACCGGCCCACTGCCATTCCTACTCTCAAATCGACCCACACCCACGGATCGAACCAACTCAGCCCGCATAACTAAGTCGACATGCATAACCGACCTGGCCTGAATCGACTTCGATATGGTGAACCGCTCTACTGTGCACAAATAGCCCAAACCTACCCGAACTGCCGACATGAACTGACCCTGGTCTTTTAACCAAACGGATCGTCGAACTGGGCTAGACTCGACCCAAACCTGCCTACACCACTAACCTAACCCTACTCGACCCAGGCCACCAAACCCGAACCGTTATCCCCGACACTACGTCGACCTTACCCAACCCGGTCCTACGACAGTATAAACGGTGGTGGCAATCCGGAACGAGATTGGCGTTTGGGTTAAGGTGTGGTGCGGGGCAGCCACAAGTGGAGGGGAGGGTTACCGTGTGTTGGTTGTATGTTGGCTGATGATAGTTACGACCTATGACTTTACTTGAATTCCTTCATATTTTAAACGGATTTTGAGTTGTTTTAGTAAAAAGGAATATGAATGAATTTAACATTTTCAAATACATGTATATGTATATTAAAAACAAAAACTCAATCTTCTTAAAAAAACACATTATTCATAAGTATAACCAACCACGTATCGTTACACTCTGTACTTTAATAAAGTTCTAATTATCCCCAAACTTTAACAGCATACTTTTTTCCTTCTTTAACAACTACACCAAGTGTTAATATTGTACTAATTACAGCGAACACACGAGATTAAATACTAAACTTATCATAGACTCCATAAACTTCAATAATGTTACTTTTTTATGCTAACCAATGCTTAAAATTTGGGATTCGTATCTCAATTTTATTAAATTCCCTCAAACAAACAGACCGTTTTTTTATTTTTAGCATTTTTAAAAGCAATTTTTGTTTTTGTTTCTTTAGATAAATTAATAGTTAAGTGACGAAGTGATGTTTTTTCATAAAAATAGGTGAATTACAACCATCATTCAGAATTTCATCTTTGGAAAAAAAAAACAGAGAAACTCTTTAAATAATGTTACATAAAAGTCCTATCTATAGTGAAAAAAGTTACAAGATTAGCAAATGTTTTTAAAAAATAACTATATATTGTATATATTGTTACATATATTGCTGAGGAAGGCCGATAAATAGTAACTTTATTTTTATAATAATATATAGCTTTTTATTAATTTTTTATTTATATAAATAATAGTTTATTATTATATTTATTTTTAATATTTTTTTTCTTTTATTTTAAAACCATATATTTCTTTCCCTTTTTAATAATTCTTTTCCTTTTTTTAAACATATATTAATTTATCGATTAATTTGTACTTCTTTAATAGATAAGTTTATAACTTTTTCTAAAACTTAAGTATGTGTTATGCTTGATTTTTCCCTACTTCCGTTATAAGTTTGTTAAAAACGAAGTTGTACGCAAAATAAGTATTTATTGGTATTATAAAACTGTACGATAATAAACTAAACCATTTTAATGATTTAGCTTTCTAAACACAAGCTTATTTTCAAATCACGTTTATTTTAAATTATCATTTGCTCAGTTTCGCCGCAACGCGCGACGTCTTAAAAAACTACTTATAATTAAATGGAGGTCTTGTTTAGCTTTTGTCTATTATTACTTTTTTTAATACTCTAAGATATGTGTGGTCATAAAGCCCTTAGCATGATGATGACCATGAAGACGTCAAAGAGACTAAGACCACACGATGTATAGGGATTTGAGGAGGATGTGGAGTGACACGCGACAACCACGTTAGCATGGTGTGTAAAGAAAAAAACGGGTGGGAAAGTGACGTGGAAGAGGATAAAAAATAAAAATAAAATAAACATCAACAATCAAAACAAACCTAAACTACACCCACCAATCAAGAGTCTCTACCTCACCCACACATTTGCTCCCACGCCGGTGGAAATCCTCAAGCCCCACCCACAACCCGCCCTCCACGTCATACGCGGGGTGGTGTTCCCGACGTGGAGGGGCTTCCACGCCCACACAGTATGATCTAAATCAGTCAAAATAAGGTTCGGGCATTAGTGTGTTTGTCTAGCCGCCTCTTAGCATAATGATTCATATTCGTAACAATCTATGAGTAGAAGAAGAAGCAATTTGATCGAGATTTATCTATCAGTCTTGGTGATTCTTGCTGAAGTATCCGATGCTCAATCGAAAACAAAACGTAAATAAATTAGGGTCACGGTCATTGCACCATATTCATGAAAGGTTGCGGAGAATGTCGCCTGATGAAGGATGTGTTTGGATAGGATAAGAGTAAATGAGTAATGAAGGGGTTTATTTATTTATTTGTTTCCAGTTGTTATATTGTTTAGACTAATGATTATTTGGTAGCATATTTAGTTAGAAAAACTATTAAATACAAATATCCTATCATACAAAACATACAAATATGGTGAAAATGTAAAAAAAAAACGCGATAACATTTTCGTAATTATTTATTTTAATTATCAAAATTATTTTTCAAATGATCTTGTAGAGTAATTTTATAAAATGTTCTTTTAGTGTAATTTTGATCGTGTAGTAATTTTGCAGAGTATCATAATTACTGTGACAACCTGTACTTTTTGTCAAGAAGAAGGACGGTACTTTTCGTATGTGCATAGACTACCGTGAGCTCAACAAAGTGACAGTCAAGAACCGTTATCCATTTCCACGCATTGATGATCTATTCGACCAACTGCAAGGGTCAAGTTTCTATTCCAAGATTGATCTGAGATCGGGTTATCATCAGTTGAGAGTCTGAGACGAAGACATCTCCAAAACAGCATTCAGAACCCGATACGGCCATTTCGAGTTCCTAGTTATGCCATTTGGGTTAACGAACGCACCCGTGGTTTTTATGGACCTTATGAACCGTGTGTGCAAGCCCTACCTTGATAAGTTCGTCATCGTTTTATTGACGACATCTTAATCTACTCTAAAAGTCATGAGGAACACGGCAACATTTACGCCTTATTTTGGAACTCTTATCAAATGAGCAGCTCTATGCTAAACTCTCGAAGTGCGACTTTTGGCTTCGTGAACTCCATTTCCTTGGTCACATACTGAATGAAGCTGGGATTCATGTTGATCCAGCCAAATTCGACTCCATCAAGAATTGGCCTGCGCCTAAAACTCCAACATAAATCCGTCAATTCCTTGGCCTGGCGGGTTACTACCGCAGATTCATCGAAGGATTCTCAAAGATCGCGCAACCTCTCACTGCTTTAACTCAGAAGGGTATCACCTATAAGTGGGGTGACGCTCAAGAATCCGCGTTTCAACATTTGAAAGATAAGCTCTGTAGTGCACCTATTTTGTCTCTACCTGAAGGCACTGATGATTTTGTTGTCTACTGCGACGCATCCATTCAAGGACTCGGTTGCGTGTTGATGCAACGCGAGAAAGTCATTGCTTACGCGTCTCGACAACTTAAGGTCCATGAAAAGAAATACACTACCCACGACCTGGAGTTGGGAGCTGTAGTGTTTGCACTCAAGATATGGAGACACTACTTGTATGGTACCAAGTGCACAATTTACACCGATCAAAAGAGTCTCCAGCACATACTTGATCAGAAGGAGTTGAATATGCGGCAACGCAGGTGGGTCGAGCTCCTAAACGACTACGAATGCGCAATCAAATACCATCCGGGCAAGGCAAACGTTGTAGCCGACGCTCTCAGCCGAAAGGAAACTAAACCGAAATGTTTTCGCGCGTTGCAGCTTACTATTCATTCTAACCTCCCTGAGCAAATCCGAAATGCTCAAGTTGAAGCTCTGAAGGAAGAAAATCTTTTGGTTGAATCTATGTGGGGCATGGAGAAGCAGCTCGAACTCAAAGATGACGACATCCACTACTTCATGGAACGTATCTGGGTTCCATTATATGGGAGCCTACGAGAGCTTGTGATGGATGAAGCACACAAGTCTCGCTACTCTGTACATCCTGGTCCGACAAGATGTATCACGAGCTCAAGGCCTTGTACTGGTGGCCTAACATGAAAGCGATCATCTCAAAGTACGTTAGCAATGCTTAACCTGTGCCAGAGTCAAGATCGAATATCAAAAGCCATAAGGGCTGCTGCAACAACCAGAGATACTAACGTGAAAATGGGAACAAATTTCCATGGATTTTGTTACCGTTTACCTAAATCTCAGAGCGGGAACGACACGATTTGGGTGATTGTGGACCGCCTAACCAAATCTGCGCACTTTCTCGCGATTAAAGAACGACAAGTTTTCCATGCTTGCCAGTATTTACCTGAAGGTAGTGGTTTCCAGGCACGGAGTGCCGATCTCCATCATCTCCGACCGTGACACACGTTTCACATCAGATCTGTGGCAAGCTATGCACAAATCATTCGGCTCACGTCTAGACATGGGCACAACCTATCACCACAAACCGATGGTCAAACTAAGAGCACCATTCAAACCCTAGAGGACATGCTCAAGGCATGTGTCATTGATTTCGGTAATGGTTGGGAAAGACATTTACCGCTGGTGGAATTCTCTTACAACAACAGTTACCACACCAGTATTCAGGCTGCTCCGTTCGAGGCATTGTACCGACAGAAATGTCGATCACCTCTTTGCTGGGCTGAAGTTGGAGATAGTCAAATCACTGGCCCAGAACTCGTACTCGAAACCTCAGAAAAGATTGCTAAAATCAGAAACCGGATGGCGGCAGCTCGTGACCGTCAGAAGAGCTATGCTGATAAGCGTAGAAAATCGTTGGCATTCCAAGTTGGTGACCGAGTTTTGTTAAAGGTCTCGCCTTGGAAGGGTGTTATTCGTTTTGGTAAACGGGGCAAACTCAATCCGCGTTATGTTGGACCATTCGAGATCATGGAAACAATTGGCAAAGTGGCGTATAAACTGAATTTACCTGAAGAGCTCAGTGGTGTGCACAATGTCTTTCATGTATCTAATCTAAAAAAATGTTTATCCGACGAAACACTTGTGGTTCCATTCAAAGAGCTCAAAATTATGATCAGCTCCGTTTCATCGAGGAACCAGTTGAAATCATGGATCATGAGATCAAAACACTCAAGCGCTACAAAATTCCTATTGTTCGGGTTCGTTGGAACTCAAAACGTGGCGCAGAGTTTACTTGGGAACGGGAAGATCAAATGATGCACAAGTATCCTCAGTTGTTTAACAACAATGCATCCAATACTGAAGCTACTACCGAATTTCGGGACGAAATTCCAAATCAACTGGGGGATTATGTGACACCCCAAGAAAATGCTCAACCAAATGCTCAACCGCACTAGCTTCTTCAGTACTGCATGCTAAATTTCGGGACGAAATTTCTTTCAACTTGGGGATGATGTGACAACCCGTACTTTTGAGGTTAGCATTACTCGTGTTCGCGTCTATAATTTACGTTCCTTATACATTTATTTATCACATCGTATGTTAAACCAAATCGCACGTCTCGCGTATCGGTTCATCTCGCCCGCGTAACTCGAAACTCATGAGGCCCGAACCATAACTTGTTTAATAAATTTATATATTTATTTTAATTGTTGGTTAATTATATTCTTATTATTAGTTAAAAAATGTTTATATTCTTATTATTAGATAAAAAAAATGTATATACTACTCATATAAGTTGCTGCAAGTCAACTTGCAGCTTAAGCCATCGACACCCCCCTATTTCTCTCTTTACTATTGGCAGCCCAGGAGGAGTTGCCCAAATCCTTGTCTTTCGGCCCAAGCTATCATCAAACCGCCTTCGTACTGTACCATCTATACTATATAATAAAAGATATTTGAGACACTTATCATTAGCATGTTTATAGATAATTATTAATATTAGGCCATGTCTTATAGATAATTATTATTTTAATTTAATTTCTTTAATTAATTATAGATAACCCCTTCTATTAAATTTTATTTAGTTTAATATCTTATGGATAATTATTATTTGGTTTAATATCTTTTACTTAATTACAGATAACTCTCATCTCTTCTACTTAACTACAGATAATTATTATTTATTTTAAATTTAATTCTCGTTTATAACTCTAATAAACTTTAAACTTTTACCATAGTATATATAATACTAGACATAAAATCGAAAAACTTGGATAGCATCAATAACTTAAGAAATAATATAATTATATGTAAAATATGCACTTTATAATAAAATAATACCAAACAAAGTTACAAATATAAATTCATTGATTTTACTAATAATAACAAAGTTTTAGTTTTTTTTAAATTAGATTCATTACGGGTTTTTTAAATATAATTTATATTTTATCACTCAAATGACTGCTTATTTGTTTCTTGAATAACATGTTTGACCACTGTATCTTATTTTCAATAATCTTCTCTCCGCAGTCACCATATCTATCACATACCGAGTATATCCATTATTTTTTTAAATAGAAATTTCTTATTATTTGGTACATAAAATCAATTTTATTCAAGCCGTGTATACACGATGGTTTTTAAAGATATAACTTTTTTTTATTATTTGGTAAACAAAACTACATTTATTCACCCCGTACAATATGGTTCCTATATTTTTTTAATATATAAAATTACATTTATACAACCCGTGCAATAAATGAGGTTTTTAAGATATATTGTTTTATTGTTTAGTATATAAAATTCATTTATTATACCCGTATAATACACGGGGTTATAAGCTAGTATATTATATACGTAAAGTAAAGTCATGTGAGATTAATAATTAAGAGCAAGAAAAGAAGAAAAAAAAAACCCTACTCGCCCCTCCGCGAAACCGATCGTCTTTCTCATCCCGTTCTCATTCGAAACCCGTGACGAACCACCTGCTACCATCTTCTTCCCGGCGAGTTCCGCCTCCGCCGAACACCGGTATGATCCTTTATCTCCCTCTTGTTTGTGGTTCCGTAGTTTTAGCTAAAAGACTCGTTACGGTTTCGGTTCGAGTTGTGTAGCCACGTTTATGTGTAGCCTTCGCATGCTATCTGTGTGTTGGATGTTACGTTGTACCACGCTTAAATGTTATGCTACGCGAGCTCGATTAATATGTATAAAATCTGCAGATGCTTATTAATGAATAGATACATAATACTTGATTTGAATTACATGAGTTTTGTTATGGGAACTGTGATAAAAAAATGTTTCATAAGAAGTTGTGTTGACTGTTGGTATGAAATTATATGAACGCGCATGATCGAATGGTTTATACGTGGGAGGGGATACTTGAACTAAGAATGATACGGGTATTGTCGTATGGGACACTAATATATGTGATGTGGGGTATGATTGTGAAACTGTGTTATTGGTCTTATAGTGTGAGTATATGTAGTTCGTAAAGTGTATTAATTACGAAACTTGTTTATGCCGATAAGCGAATAATGGCCGAGATATAAAACGATATTGTAATCATATGATAAGATGATGGTTTTATGTGAGTAATGAGTCGAATAATGGTAAAGATGATAAGACAGATGCTATCTTATTAATAATCTACTTAATGCAATTGTATGAATGCATACGTAAAGTATTGTTTCCACATGAATGCTTATGTACTGTAAAATTTTGAATGTTCATAATTAATTAAACAATATATATGTTATTTATGTAATTGTATGAATGCATCCATAAGTTTATGTTTTCACATGAATGCTTATGTAGTGTAAAGTTATGAATGTTCATGGTTAACTAAGACAATATTATATATATATATATATATATAGGTATTATATTTATGAAGTATGTGAACTTATGGTTGTGTGGATCTTTAAAGTTGCTAGTATTGCTTGTTTGGTAATTTAGTTACTGTTATATCTAGGGGTCCCTAAAAATCTGAAATTTAAAGCGATAATCTGAACCCATACAATGACCCTCTGATTAAATGTCTAATGGGGAAATAAATTTTATATCAGGTCTTACCGAACTTAGAAGCTCTATATTTGTTTTCTTGTCGCTGTGCACTCTAAGGTGAGTTCACACATTTATTAAAAGCATGTATTCTCGGTGGTTGGGAACCCCACTTTCCCTGGTACGGGATTGCCTTAGTATTCCTCGTATGCAATATTGTTAACTTCACTTTCCCTGGTTAGAGGATTGCCTAGTATTCCTGGGGATGGAATACTGTTAAATGCTATTTATATTTCATGTCTTTAGCGGACTAAACGAACTCTATCTGAAAGTCCCCACACATTATACCGAGTTAGTCGCCGGGGCCTGGCGAACGGGATATTAGTTGATAGCGCTATTAGGTTTGACAAACCTCACACCGTACCTGGGAGGTCGGGCGTGAACTTTTATGCCTTGGCAGCTGGTCAATGACGATAGACATTGACCTGGGGCACAAACAACTTAAACAGTCAAAGTTTCGGTACCACACAGTTTAGTAGCTTAAAGATGGGGTAGCTCCCCATGACGTGTTTTATAAATTAAGTAATTTAACAACCTAAGTTTTTGAAAATAATACTGAAGAACCGTGAACTCGCCAACCTTTGTTGACATACTATTATATGCTTTTCAGGTCGTTAGGTATAACACGGGAGCTTGCATTGGAGGAGTGCTATGGATGCGTTGATTATTTGATTTAGTTTTTTTATTAAACAATTATGGTTTTTAAACATTGTTTGGATTTTTAAACTGTTTGCTTCCGCTGTTGGTTAAACTATGTTTTTGGACATTTAAATTTTTGTTCACTAATCTTGTTGATGGTGATGTTTTTGATAACTTTGATAATGGTTCAACATGATTAGTGGCTTGATCCTGGTCGGTCGCACCTCTCACGGTAAAACTCCGCACGTGGGAATTTGAGGGTGTGACAATTACTCTACAAATGATCTTGTATGGTTATTTTGAACTTGCAAGGTAATTTTGTAGAGTATCATAATTACTCTACAAATGATTTTGTAGAGTAATTTTGAATTGTATGTTATTTGATAAATTTGCAGAGTAATTTTGATACACTTGTAGAGTAATTTTGATGCAGAGTAATTTTGATACATTTGTAGAGTAATTTTGATAATTACCTTACAAGATCAAAATTACTCTATAAAATTATTTATAGAGTAATTTTGATAATTCTTCTACGAACAAATAAGTACGAAAATGTCATAGCGATTTTTTGATTTTTTCATGCCTTTCGTAGGTGAAGTTAACCCAACTTAGTTAGCTAGTTTGACATTGTTTGTTACAAGTTACAGCCTGTTTTGGCTACTTTTCCCTTCTATGATGGGTTGGTTTGTAACTGTTTTTTTCATTATTTGGAATATTATCTGGTTATTATCCTTTATAAAAAATAAATATTAATAACTTTAGGAGAACTGAATTTATTTTCCATGTAAAATGACAAATAATCAGATCTATATATGTGTGTGATAATCATAATCATGTCTGCCTTGTCAATATTTTACCAAAGCGATTGTTCATTTCTTCATCCAATATTAAATTTTCAAGTCATTTACTTTTATAAAATTAATCTTTTTTAGGAAACTCATCTTTTATTAAAAACATCTATTTTGTTTCAGAAAACTCCTTTTATTATAAAAAATTAGCATGTACATCCGTACTACGCGACGGGATAACGTCTTTTGTTACACTGCAGCGGGTTGTCTTTGAACAGTTTTATAACTATCGCATGATCGGCTTCTTTGTTCAACTAACATGTTTTTGTATGGTTATCATTTTTTTAATTATTTATAGTAAAACAACAAATCTAACACTCTTTTACTAAATATTTTAACAACTTTATAACTTTTTAAAAACATTGATAATTATGAGGGTATGAGGATCATGGAATGAGGGTGAGGGTGCCACATGGGACATGGAGGCCATGGTACACCGCCCCTCACGGGTCTGGCTCGTGGAAATTTCCATGGCCACCATGCACTTCTATTTCTCTCTTCATTAATGTAGTGTGGTGATGGGGTGATGTGGAGGAAATGACCACAACTCATAGGGTAGTGACGGAGGATGGTGGTGAAGTGAGTAGTGATGTGACGATGATGTCGAGGGTGGTGATAGTGATTAGGATCATCACCACACATTATAGCCTTATAATAAATGTTAATTTTTAGAATGACCATTGTAAATGCATTAGATACCAATGAGGTGGTGGTCCATTGGCAAAAACAAATTTTTAAACATCTTGGGAAAGGGTGAGTTCAGGTATCACAGACGACAAGAATTAAAAAGAAATTTGCCGTTCAAAAAAAGCATTAGATTCTTATTACTTTTCTAAATGCACAAGAGATACAAAATTGTAAATAGCGAGTTGTTTATGCATCAAAACTTGTACCAAATGTCACAACATAACACTTTATATAATAGTATAGATATAGATATGGTTAATTTTTCTTTTTTTAATGCGTTTTTAAAAGACCAATTATCTTCTATTAAAAATGTTAATTATTTAAAAATCCCATCAGTTTTAATACTAATAAAATGTGATACATGGAAGCTATAATCTTGACACTTTGTTCCAAAGCTTAAGCAAATATGGAAAATGTGTGTGATTTTCTTCTTGATCAACAATGTTTCCAAACAATTCAAACTAGTATTTTGTCCCCGCGCGTTGCGCCAGGGACGATGCGTTGGTGGCAACAAAAACACTATGTGAAACATACAATGCCTAATACACGATTGGTATAACACATGGCCTAAAACACAATGGTGATCAAAGTTTTATGACACAACGCCTGATAATGTGTAAAATGTGATTTCTTAAAACACAATGCCCACATATCACATAAAACACAATGCCTAAAAGACAATTCGCCGCAACACACAACAATATGACAACCAACGAGTTCCAATAGCAACCGAAACCAAACTTCCGCACGTTTAGTCGTAACCGAAATTCAACAATACCTTATATTTTGATTCCTTTTCTTCTTGTATAAAGCTTCACTTCCTGTTTTTATCTTTAATATAACTATGTAATTTAAAGATAAGATGATAAGTTCTCAAGATAATACTATTAAGTAATAATAGCTTCCACTTTAAATAAATCATCTTAAGCTTTCAATTAAAATGTTTTGTATAAACTGTAACTATCCTGTCATATACCTAAAGGTGTACGAATTGGTTTTTTTCAATAACCGGTTTCGGTTTTAACCAAACCGGTTTTTTCATCCAAATCAAAAATCAGTTTTTTTAATAACCGGTTTCGGTTACTACTAACCGGTTTTTCAAACCCACAACAGTAACCGGTTTTTAACTGGTTTAATTCAAAAGAAACCGGTTTTCAAAGCTCAAGATCCCTAACCGGTCTACAACTGCCGGTTCGGTTATAAAACCGTTTATAAAAGTCCGGTTTCAGTGTTTTTCATGGTTTCGATTCTAAAACCGGTTTTTTTAACACCTCCATACCTTTTGCAACAACAAATATTTAATTTGTGGAGGCGATGGTTCCAGACGGATTTCAAATCTTTTCTTAATCAAATCTAATACTTTAATAAACAATAAGATTATCCATATTCTCGCCTCTCTTATCTCCGGAAAAAAATCCCTCACCGCCTCCTCACCATGATCGCAGCACCGCCATCAGAACACCGCTAAGCTTTACCGCCCTCTCTCTTTTCCAAAACATTATTTCATTCCCTCTTCCTTCTCCACTGCCACAACCACGACCAAACTGCCACCACCAACACAACACAATCTGCTAGCCTTCATCGCCATAACACCACCACCCAGCCGCCATCGCCTCCGTTTAGACAGTCATAAAATCATCGGAAATGAACATCAGTCGACGAAGATGGCAATGAACACAACTCAGGTGTAAGCTTCGAACGCCGACGGCGACGCACTTTCTACTTTTTCTTTCTTCCCGCATCATTACCATTTGGTCTACTAATGTGGTACCTGCACGTCTTCTATATGTTACCATATATAAAAGAGTTTATGGTAACATATAGAAGACCAAGAGATGGACGGTCAATAGACAAATTAGACAGAAACAAATATTATGTGTTTTTACCGGAGTAGATGAATGATCGATCATATAGAAGGAAATTCTTTGATATCTGCATAACAACTATTATGTTAAGATTTAAGACCAAGCAAATGGTTTCATGAAATATACTTTACTGGTTGAAGGTCAGGATCAACTTATATATCCAACTTTAATCAAATACACATATCCAACTTATGTCGTTGTCGTTGCCGTTTCCGGCATCGACGGAAACCTCCGGTTACAACAGTGGCAATGAAGACAATGCGGCCGACCACCACACAAACCGGCGACCGGTTCCGGTAACCAAAATGGCAACGTCAAAAGCCCACGTCATTGCTCCGCCACTCTCGCTTCCGGTAACCAAAAATGCAACGACAGAAGCCCGTCGTTGCCCCGATTACGTTTCACTTTCCTTTCCTTTCACTGTGTCTGTTTCTTTTTATATGAAAATGAATGAATTACAATAACTATACTGTTGTTTAGAGCATAAAAGGGTTAAGTGTAAAGATGATACACCACGTAAAAAGGTTAGGAGACGTGTCAACAAATAAAGACAGGAGAAATAGCTACAGTAATTTCAACAGAAATTTATTTATAATTAATAATTATAATTATAATTATAATTTATAATTTATAATTTATAATTTATAATTATAACTATAATTATAATTATAATTATAATTATAACTATAACTATAATTATAACTTATAATTATAATTATAATTACTTCACAAAATGATATAATTCAAATTGGCTTTTAAACGCTTATGTGAAAATTATTCGTGTTTTCATTATAATCTCTTTTAAATAATTTGATTTCTCTTTGAATTGTTGGTTTTCTTTATTTATTATAACTAAGCCTAGAAGGTTAGTTATGTTGATCAGAACTAATGATTTTGGTTAGTCTTTTATTCCATTTAAGTCTCTAGTTAATATAAGACTGATTTGACCGAACTTAATAATTCGGTTACAAGTGTAGCCTATATATAAAGATTTATGTGTAATGCTTACAAGAATTTTTTATATTATAACAAGATTTCTTTCATTTGGGTTTTTTATAAACGTTGCTAAAACTATCCAACTTTTTTTCCCTTTCATCCTACATTAGTAATAAATACATGTGCAATTAACAAAATTGGAAGGTTTAGGATTTCATGATGATGCAAGGTTGGCCATGTATCAATAAGATTGGAGGGTATAGAATGAAGCCCCTACGAGGCATCTCATCATTACGTTAACGTCAGGTCTCCATATATTGTCTCTTCTCAATAAAGCCCATGCATCAAAGGAATAAAACTCTCTAATTAAAAAAGAAAAATAAAAACAAAAACCTCTGATTGGTCATAAACATGGGGCCCACCACCTTTTCAGTGTTGTTGTTCGTTATTGTGGTGGCGAGGGTTCAATAGTGCCCCCTCAATAGCGCTTGTGGTATGGTGTGAGGGGGCGCTATTGACCAAAAATTTGTTGAGGTGTATGGCAATGGCGCCCTATACCGAGCTGTCTAATTAGCGTGTACCACAACTTTGTCTTTTATCTCTCTATTCTTATAAGATCTAAAACCTACAACTCTTGTCAATATGAAAGCACTAGCATATAATATCAAAGGCGATGGTTACATCTTTACGTGTTTCATATTCAAAGATCAAGATTAAACATAAGCAAGAGAATAAATGAGGTTGTAAACATTATTAAAATACACACACTTATTTGCATTAGTGATCATTACCATCTTTAGTGAGATGATTAGGTGATATACAAGATTAGTCACACGAGTTGGTGATCAAAATTAAGATTATCAAGCTTAAAGGTTTGATAATCTAATAGTATTGGGTGTTATTAGTATAGAAATATCATGGAAGATATATTTTATATGATAATTAATATTTTTATATGATAATTAATAAAAGAGATCGTATATGTGAAATCAAATTTATATACTATTAATTTTAAAATACACCTTATTGCATTAGTGATCATTACTATCTTTAGAGATGATTAGGTATACAAGTTGTCAAACGAGTTGGTGTCAAATTAAGTTATCAAGCCTTAAAGGTTTTATTTATATAGTATTGGTGTTTATTAGTTATGGAAATATCATGGAAGATATATTTTATATGATAATTAATATTTTTATATGATAATTAATAAAAGAGATCGTATATGTGAAATCAAATTTATATACTATTAATTTTTTACATCATAGTGCATTAGAATTTCTATTTTAAGCATATATTCTCAGACAATGGTTTTTTTACAAAACAAATGGTGCATTAGAAGTTGTACTCTAAGCACGTATTCTTGGACAATGGTTTTTTTTATAAAGCAACTAGCTGGTATGAGTTATTGTTTTGGGCCAACTCTCTTTAATTGTACCGGTGCCCGCTTTCCCTTTTTTCAGTACCGGTATCGGAAAGGTCCCGGTATTTACAGGTAAAACACCGTTAAATACCGGTACTGGTACCGAACCGGTATATTCGGTACCGGTATCCACTTTTTTCGTTTTTCGGTACCGGTACTTTGGGTGCCGGTTCGATACCAAACAGTATCGTGCTCATACCTAATCAACATCAAGTATTTGAATTTCCCTCCACAAGACATTTGGAAACACAATGTGATCGTTTGGATATCTAACTTGATACAAAGGTGTAGTAGTTAATCCTTAGGTTTTTGGTTTTAAAATGCAACGAGCGGGTCGATAAAGAAATATAAAATAGATTCATTGCGCTGAAATTTGTAAGGCTTTGACCGTATAAAATAGATTCATTGTGTCGTAATTTGTAAAGCCCTAGCCGCAACGCGCGGATCTTACATCTAGCTAACATTAATTTGAATCTTATTAATTAATCATGTGTAGAATTATTTTGATGTTGATTAAATACTTGCATAAATTATGTTTTGAGTAATATGCCAAAATGGTCCTGAGGTTTGGTTACTTTTGTCATTTTATCCAAAACTCAAACATTTTGAATTTGGTTTCCCTGTGATTTCAATTTTGTTGCCATTTTCATCCAAAAGCAAAATCTGTCAGATTTTTTTGTTAACATCCACTTTTTTTTGTATTTTTCCTTCCTTTAATGCAGGACAAAATAGTCAGTTTTTTTTTATTTGTTATAATGAAACGTTAAAATACCATTTTGCCCTTCATTAAAAGAGAGACAAAAGATAAAAAAAAGCTAAATGTTTACTGAAAAATCTGTCTATATTTTGGCCTCCGGGCATAAGATGTTTTTTTTACATTTTGATTTCACACTTCGTTCTATATGTTATTTTGCTACCCATCTATTTTAATCACCTAGACATGTATTTTGAGTCTTATAGCATGAAATTGGTTTCGTTGTGCTTTTACTTATATTTCATGTTTTTATATATGATAAAATTTTGACATTTACTTAGTCATATGTAGATAGTTGGACTTTCTACATGATTTTAGTTTTTTTTTTTTTTTTTATAATTTAGGTGGGAAGACTAACCCCTCTCTTAATGTTTTGTTATTTTAGCACATACAACTTGTGAATGGGTCCACAAACATGTCATTATGTCATCAATGGTGTGACACCGGTCATAGTCATGAGTAGATATCATGACGTCTTGAGTTAGTAATAGACGAGTGCAATTGGTTGCTATTGATTTTTGTTGGAAGGTGTATGAATCAATGCTATGATATATTTTATCTTTCTTAGGGGACGGTTAGTGTGACGAACACACACATACGTGTCTCATATTAACACACATGTAACTATGTTTATACTCCTTTGTTTATATGATCATTTGTATCCGAAGGCATTGAGGCATTACACGATAAGTTTACTTTCATGTTATTACCGTATCAGTCTAACTTTTTTATTATATGGGCTATATTTAATTGAATCATCAATCTAAACATCATATTGTAATACATTTTTATCAAATTTTAGTTATTTACATTACTTTTAAACAAAAAAATAGAACTTGAAAGACCCAAGTTTCCGCAGAATATTTTATTTTGAAAACTAAATTGTTATATTTTATTGAATTTAAAGTCTTATGTTATTAAAGAATGTATTTGTTTTGATCTATACATGTTTCATGAGGGATACAAAAAAAAATATCCTTCAATTTTCCATTGTTCGATGATTATTTATATTTACACAAAAAAATAAAAATCTCACTTGAATTTTGTTCAACTTAAAATCATCAATATTGGTGATCTAATATATATTTTTTTCTCGTATTAGATAAAAGGAAATTTATGCTTTAGTAGTATAGTGTTTGTCCCTCACGAAAATATATGAATTTAAATCTTTATCAGTGAAAGCGTTGTGTTTATTTAACCGTAAAAAGATTGTTGGTTAAAAATACATGAAGGGAATTAAAGACATAAAAAAATAAACAAATTCTCTAAGTTAATTAATTTAATATAATATCTTGGGCGCCAAGGGTAAATATTAAATAAGGAGACGTGGGCAATTGGTTGCCAAACTGCAAATGAGTGGTAAAGGATTAACAGCGTGGTTGTTTCTCATTGGCTATGGCGCCTTTGGTCTCGGCTTAGCTCTAGCCATCTAACCAAGCCATTAATCAAATTAGCCATCTAACCAAGCCATTAATCAAATTAGCCATTTAACCAAGCCGTTAATCAGATTAATTTTTGTGACTTGGACCACAAATTCTGCTTGTAATTATTATATGAAATTTATTCAAACTAATCATGCTTCAAAAAGAGGATAATGCATCATTAAACATTTTTAGCATTAAAATACTATCATTATTTTTTATATAATAAAAACAATTTGAAAATTATTATTTCAAATGTTTTTTAGATTTCCAATCTGAACATTCATAGTATGTATAATATATACATCTATAACCTATTAATTTTTAGTATGTACAATATACATCTCTAACCTATTAATTTTTTACTAATTTGATTTATTTTTCTAATAACTTACGTTTGTTACAAACTACGAAGCTGGTGTTTAATTCTTTTTTTTCTAGGCATTCTGATGTAAAGTTTATTGAAAATGAAATGGTGTTCGAACAGAAAATATTTTGGTACGTAAACTGCACCAAGTGCAGTACCGCAAGGAATCGAACCGACACTGACCAAACAAAATCGGTTGTAGTAGTAGTGTTATCCAAACCATTTTTGGTATTCATTTATATGGTTTTGGATCGGGTTGTAACAAACTTAATTGACACCGAGTGAACAATCGCCTTATTGGAACTGGTGTTGATATAAGTTTTTTTATAGTTTTGATCGATGTGAAGCACATGTCGATATCATGACTTTATTTTTGTCAATATTCATTTTGTAGTTTTTTGGTTTCGATACAATTCGGTTGAGCCGCCGCAACGGGTAGCCATAACCTAGTAGTTAGAACTAATTTATAGTTCAATCTAAGCATGTTTATAGTTTTACTTGTATCTAACTAAAATCATCTTTGAAATTTCCACTGTTTGAGGTCATCCGTAATGGTTAATACCTCCTAAGGATATTTTTCGTCACATCAACATCATAAAACCTCTTTAAAAATGTGTAATTGTTAATGTCCTTTAATGTCATTTCATTCATTACTTTCTATTGTTTCCCAATTAGACATTATTTTAGAAATGTCTATCCCTCTTCATGCCCATATAACGCCTAGGGGATGGTGTTAGAGCGTTATCAAACCCCTGTACACCCTTATAATGCTCGTTACGCATGATCTGGTAACGTAATTTTTTTTTCAAAGCACTCCTTACCATTTGTTATCTAGAACATGGCTTAACCGAAACGGATTATAATTTGGTGATCTATAAAGTATTTTTGTAACAGTTAGATGGTTTTAATGATATATGACGAACAATTAAGTAATTTATTACGTGTTATCTCTTATAAATGTTAAACCTCACGAGACCTACTCGTCCTCCCGAGCTATTGGGAGGTTAAAAGGGCTTGAGTGCATATGCTAAATGCCGCTGTAATTCCTACAAAAATGAGTTAGGTTTGTTGTTGTTTTAAAATGTTTTTCACAAAATCAAAGTTGAATAACGAACAACTTGGTAAAAAATATTATAAAAAATGGTAAAAACTGAGTATCTAATGGGTTTTGATTTTTGTGAGAAATTCGCTTCTACACGAGTGTTGAGATTTGTAGGTACATTTACTTTCGTTTTGTGACGGCCATTTGTATGAAAAGATCGAAGAGCACACGAAAATGAGCAAAAACCAAGTGCATACGTTTCCTTTTAACTTTGATTACTTAGATACCAAATAAGTGGAGTGTACTTTTTATCTTTTGTTCGAGGTGAAATCTTGGGTGTCACATTCCTTGCGTTTTGAAAAGACCCCATCTAAAATACTACACATTGAGGACAATGTTGACTTTAAATGTGGGGATGAGGAGAAAAAAATTAAGATTTTAACCCTTTATTTAAACCTTACACAATGAGGACAATGTTAACCTCAAGTGTGAGGATGGGGAAAAATTTCAAAAAAAAATGTCATCTTTTGAGGGATTCTAAAAAACATGATTAACTAAGTCATCCAAGGGATTACATGACCCATTTATATTGCAATGTTAAGAAAAAAACGTAACCGCGTATCACGAGTTTAATCTATACGAGTCTTGGTACCGTACCGATATATAGCTTTGGATCTATGTAAAACAAGTTTCAATATTTTTTAGGCATACACGACTTTAGTTTTTAGGCTCTCTCTTTCAGGCAGTACAACGAGTATCGGTACCATATGAACCAAACTAATACTGACCGAATTTCCGCCGCAACACGCGAAATGACTTAGTAGTTCTTATACATGTTAGTTCTTGAATATGGTATGGATTAGTCTATCAGCATGTGTGTATTCATTTATGTTTTACACATCTTTTTTCTTTATTTGCTTATTATCCAAAAAAGAAAAAGGGGTATTAGATTTAAATAACCATAACTTTTATCAATTGACCGATAACAGTCCTAACTTTCGATTTGTACCACACTACTCCCAACTTTCAACTTATTGACCGATAATACTACCAAAATAACTTAATCCTAACTAACACTAACACAGTTAATTTCTTTGCTGATGTGGCACTTGTGTGTTGACGTGACATCTGACATAGAATTTTTTGATGACATGACAACTGACGTGACGTCTGATGTGGCTTATGACTTGCATTTTTTATATTGTGGCATCTGACTTGGCTTCTTTGATAACGTGACAACTGATGTAACACTAATTTGATGACGTGGCAGCAGCTGATGTCAGAAAAAAAAAAAAAATCTTGATAATACTAGCAGCTCAGAACAGCAAGCCGGCTTGCCATTGGAGCAGCTCGGCTTTGTCATTTACCGTTTTCTTCTCCGTCTCCCACCGTCAAACACATACATACATACACCCACATGTATGTACATCCATGTATATGCATCATAACATAACCTCCTTTGCCATTGCCATCACACATCTCTCTTATGTCTATCTTCTTCGTACAACTTCTCACTGTAACGAATATTTTCTTGTGGCTCTCATTTATCTCATTCCTTTTTATAGATCACCTCATTTTCCACCTCAATATTCATCTCTACCTCCTCAATTCTCTCTATATATCTTCTCAACCGTCATTATCACAGGTACGTTTTGTTCCGATGCTCAATTTGTTGCCATACACATAACCTAAAACCATAATTGTATGCTCATTCGGTGTAATTCTATGAGTTTGAAAATTTTGTGTTGTGAATTACAGTTTTTGTGCGTTATTGTTAGAGATCGGCTAGGTTTATTGTTAGGTTTTGGATTGTGGAACTTGAATTTATGAGCTAGGGTTTCGGAGTGAAATTGGATTAATATTGATGTGGATTTAGTGTAATTTTGTGTAATATGTGAAGGAATTTGATGAATTTAGTAATTTAGAAGTAATATGTAACTGCTCGCACCTGAGCACGCTCTTAACTGTGGAGTTTTGCTGTCGTCCACCGGTCAAAACGCATTGGTGATATTTTTTATTGTTGAGTATCTCTCTTGTGGGCTAACAGAACAGACTGATGTGTGATTTGACTAACGTGTTACATAATAGATTATAGAGATATTTTTTTGAATGCAAATATTGAAGCTGATTCTAGTCTTGTTTGCTGGTTTTCAGTTTGTGGTTTTAGATCTTGGTGTTGACATTTTTCTTCTTTTGAATGATTTCATCTTATTAGGCAGATAGAGGCTGAATCGTGCTGTTTGAGAGTAGCATTGCTGATAAGTTTATAGTTAGTGATTGCGAGCAGTTAGTTATAATCGTCATGCCTGAAAGTGGAGCAAAAGCACATCTCGTTAACAGCGGGAAAACCGTCCAATCTGCATGGTTGACACATTGGACAGGAGCAAGACCCGAAACGAGTAAGCGTGATCATTTAACTCAGATTAGTAGAAGTGAAGGAAATGATTTACACGATCATGATTTCAAGAACCACCCGAGGGGGTCGAAATAGCATCTGATAATTTCGGATTTTCCAACGTGATCAAAGATGCGGATTTGACTATGAGTTTAGTGAAACCAGCTACTCAATCCTTTCCGTTTTTCAAACGCGGTCAGGAAACCGGGAAGTTTAAGGAAGGAGTACCGACGTTAGAACCTCAAGTTCCGGATGAAAAGATGACCCGCGGTTTTAATCTTGAAACTTCATCAAGAGAAAGCCATCTTCAACCGACAGAGCAGGTGAAATACCACATGTTTTTCGGTGAAAGCAGCTACAAGCTCGACAACCACACATCTCACGAACCCGAAAACTTCCGCCACATGTCGGCTGCTTTTGCGTCCAAACCAAAAACCGAAAAGTCAGAAATGCCCTCGTTTTCAGGACACAATAATGCAGCCTTGAAAACTGACCCGTCTACAAGCAGCCACCATTCACAAGCACTTATCGAAGAACAATACAAAAGAATGCAAAAACATATCGGAATGGGATTCTTTCCACGTCAAACCGGTTCCCCACTACATAGCAACTCACAATATTCACTTCAAAATCGGCCCCATTTTGTTCATGACGTGGAGATGACTAGGATGCCAGGTGGCCTCCACAGTTTTTCTAGAACAACTCACAGTTTATTGATCACGAAACAGACTGACGTTAAAGTGTATCAAGAGAGCCAGTTTTTTAGAGAATCTCGGGCGTCGACCCAACTTAAAGGAGAAGTTTTCAAGGAGCTTAACTGCAGCGGTCCACATTTCGGTCAAAGTCAACAAGGCGTAAAGCTTCAACTTTTGGATTCATCTGATCATGAATCACAGGAAAACGTTGAAGCTTCGGGAGATGTTCAGAAAAACGAGTCTTCAGCTGATACTGACACCATGGATATGGAATCTTATAAGGAGAATCATCTTTCTGGTAATAATTTTGTTGATGCACATTGTTGTTCGTAGTTCTTGTTGCTATAATGCATTTCTTTTTTCAATGTCTTCGAGTTGCAAATGCTGTATCATTCAGTTTCCAGTGGTAATTAACATGAATTTGTTTTGTGATCTTTTGTTACAGGTGTACAATCATCGACGCCAAATAAGGTACACTTACTGTGCCTTTAATCCTCTTTACCCTTATTTATATTAATGTGCTTACTTATGATTGAAATCTTTTGCCATTTTCATCCGGCTCTTTAACTCCATCCATTTTTCTCTGTTTACAAGCCGGATGAAAATGGCAAGACTTCAAACCTTTCGGATCCAGATGCGGAAAAACAAACCTTTAGACGAAAGTCGCAAAACTGGCCAAACCTCAGGGACGAAAATGGCATTTTACTCATTTGAATATAAACAATCAGGAGGTTGTATGAATTAAAAATAGACTTTGGGCGACTTCCAACCTGTTCAGCCCATGCTAGCTAAACTTCTTGTTTTGACTTTTGACCCGTTTAAGATTAAACACAACCCAAATTAGCCCATTCATAAATTGCCACATGTAGTCATTACCTTACTTCTTGCTTACTTTTCAGGACATTACGGTGGAATCAAATACAGAGATACATAAACACAGAAAGCGTAAGATAGAACTACCCGATATAAACTTGGAGGTTTCTGCTCAACCAGCTGCATCAAGCTCAACAGAGAAAGCCGAGCCATGCACTTCAAAAACTCAAAGTCTAGACATGAACGCACTACACTTAAACCTTGACCAAACAACCAACTCAAACTCAAACTCAAATGAATGCTCAAACAGCAACCCAGGTTCAGATCCCGGAAGCAGATGGATCAAACGCCTCAAATTAACCGAAACACCTTCACACGGAAGACTTAGCAGATTCTTCACCACAGTCATGGAAGGTAAACCAGAACCCATGTTGGACGGTAAAGTGCCAGAATCTTTGACGGGTCGTAAAATTTCGGAATTTGAGACGGGTGAATCGTCTTCAGCAGAGACAAAACGTGATTGTAAGGAGATAACACTTTCGCATTCTTGGATTCAAAGGTGGAGTCATAAACAGAACCAGAAGAATCCCGAGAGTTCGGGAACTTGCCAGATGGATAATTCGAAATCGGAAATGGAGGAACTTGAGAAAAAACAGTTTCCGAGTATAGCTGCAATGGCTCTAATGGGTAAGGCCATGACGGGATTTAGACAGTTTAAGTTGCAGAAAAAGGAATCGTTTGTTGTTTGGAATACCAAGGCTTTCGATTAGTTGATATCTAGGAGTGTATTTTGCCAGAAAATCAAGAATTAGTTAGTTTTGATAACTTGATTTTGGCTTTAGTTAGTGTGTGGGTGCTTTTATCTAGCAACGGTCATGTTTTCTCATTATAAAGCTGCTTGTTTTCACTGGATTTATTTTTGTTTTTTTCTTAATCTTTTCATTCCTGTTATATGTTGTATTCACATCCAACACCTACAATCACAACTTCCGTTGCACCAATCGTAGCTGTAGAAGCCACTGTTGCCGCTGTCATTCCTGTTCTCATCAGTGTTACAGACCACCATCCTGGGTGCCGCTGTTTGTTCTTACCACTGATCAGCAATTGCAAAACGGCCAACCTCCATCTTGTTTTTGGTCTTTAACCGTAATTCAAGATAATCGCAGTTCAATAGTCAAAATAACTGGGTCCCAGATTCGGTGGATATCGGTGAATACTCACCGATCGATGAGTTGAAGTTTCCTTCCCGGGGCTGGGCTGGGGTGATGGTGTTCTCAATCGAGGCAATCGGGGAAACCTTTCCTCGGCTCCCACTCCGTGTGCCCTCATTCCTTATTTTGATCTTCCTTTTTTTGATAAATTAAAGTCACAGTTAACTTTTCTAATAAAACTAAGAAATTTGTATGTATTATCTATAAACTTGTCAAAGATTTGTATATGCTTATATAATCTAAGAATTAATATATAAAACCATGAATGGTATATATTTATTAATAGGATATCAAAGTTAATAGTTTGGTTATGAAAAGTAAATGTAAAGATGTGAACAGTTAAAAAAAAGTTATCAATGAATAAATGATGGATTATTACTTGGAATAGAAGGATTATGAGATGATGAAGGGAAGAAGATAAGAAAACCAAATATGATCAAGAGTCAAGTGAAAAGCATAATTCCTAGTGTGAGGGGCTGAGAAGAACTAAGAAAACCCTAGGGACCAAAAGTAACAATTTGTATAAATGTGTACAAGAAAACTAGCGTATAAAAAATAAAATTCCGTTGCCGGGACTTGAACCCGGGTCTTTCGGGTGAGAGCCGAATATCCTGACCAACTAGACTACAACGGATTGTTGATTGTTTTTTTCAATAAAATTAATTGATATACAGTTCGTTTCTTTAAGTATCAAATTGTCAAGTTACTTTACAAATTTATATAATACTTGTTTAGATATATTATAAGCTTTTAATATAATAGTGATTAAATTAGATAATATGCCATATAAAAGTTTATATACTTTTATATATAAGTTGCATTAGCCTATTACTTTGTTAATCTGAAATAGATGATTAATGATAAGTTATCGATGAACAAATTGGTTAAAGTGGTGGACTCGGTTGTAAGTAAGTAGCAGTCGGCGTTCATCGAGGGTTATTAGATTTCGAAGGACCCTCGTATTTTGAATGAGGTGGTGGATTGGTTCAAAAGGAAACACAAAAGGTGTTACTTCTAAGGATAGATTCTAAAAAGACCTATGAGCATTATCGGGAATCTATGGAAAATAAAAAGACCTATGAGCTTTATCGGGAATCTATGGAAAAAAATGTCATTTATGGGTTTTGGCCATAAATGGCTTAGTTGGATTCGAGTATGTTATAATAACCCACTTTTAAATTACACCAAATTATTCCTAATCTACCAATATGCTTTGATTTGAACCCTAGTCTTCTTCTCAATAGATAAGTGTCTTTAATTAGCCAGGTCATATGTTTTAGTTAATAGAAGTCCAACTGGAAAGTTTAATTTGTCAAGGGTCTTTTGAAAATATTAAATTGTCTCATTTATTTTTTACGGACTGTATTACTATGATTGGTGAGTGGTCACGATATTAAAAATATTGTTAAGAGCCTTAAATTGTTTTTATTTGGCACCGAAATTGAAGATCAATTTAAGTCTAGTCTTTTTAGATTGGGGGTTGAGTTTCAAGAGGTTGAAAACTTGGCTGGGCTTGTAGTCGATAGACCAGACCAGTGGCAGACCCAATAATTATTGTCTGAATGTGCGAACGAGTGGTTTAACCAAACTTTCAAGGGGTGCTCCTGAAGCAAGAAGAATGTGTTGGATATTTAGGTCCGGTTCGATAAGTCCACGCTACCAACCGGGTCTTGACCCGTAAGAGTTACACCGTGGGCAACGAACTTAAATCCACTTAACTAGTTTAACTGGTAATTACGAACAATATGCGAAACGGATCATAATTATATTTATGATCATGAGCGGATTTATGTTATTAATACTCGCTATTAATAATATAATTGTTTATCTCAACTGATAGATTATTGCGGGTATTAACTGAGAGACGGGTACATGGACCGGGTGAGACGGGTATGCTCATCTCGCCACTTGTCGCACATGCACCTACGTTACGCCACTTGTCGCGCATGCACACTTGCATCGCCACTTGTCGCGCATGCAAGAGTCTTGGACATTTGTCATGCATGCATAGTCTCTTGCCATTTGTCGCACATGCACGTGCATGTCCGCCACTTGGCGAGCATGCATGAACCTCCATCCACTATTTAAATGGAACTTGATCTTTCATTTGGGGGTTAGAAGAATTAGAAAAAGACTCTCTAAAACACCCACAACTACTACCGCTACCGCCGCCGCCGGACACCTCCGCCGTCGCCACGCCCGCCGCCGCCGGACACGTCCGCCGCCGCCGACCACCGGCTGCTGCCGCCAGTACCGCCATCCACCGACGCCACTACCCGGCCTATACCCCGTTTCGTTTGTTCGTTACACTAGCACGCGTTCGTTGAACCTCGGTGTCTCGACCGGTTAGTCATTAACCGAGGTATATCTTTCTTATCGGTAGTTAGATGTTTTTATCACTGTGCTCGTATTTGCATGTAACCGGATCCTCTCGGTTTGTTTTGTTGATCACTTCTTTATTTTTCCGCTGCGTTTTATTAATTAACTTGCTTAATTAATTTACTATTATTTATTGAACCGGGGTTTTGATAAATAAAAATTTTAACCGATCACTATGAAACCAACAAAATGGATTTGGAATTGGAGGAGATTAATTAGAAGTGGGGTGGAATCGTAGTTAATCGATTTGGTGGCCATGCTCGAACAAGTTAAGTTTTATTCTAATGTTGATTGTTGAAAGTGGAGATTAGATGTTAGTTCCCTTGGAATAAAAAATTGTTGGTCATTATTGATCGGATTGACTGGAGCGCTTGGAGGAAGGCTAATAAAACGTTGTCGAGGCATTGTCATGACGACATGGTGGGTGCATTGGAGATGTCAGAATAACAAGTTTTTCAAAGATAATAGACATCTTAAAGAAACTATTTTTGATTCGATAGTTAATTACTCTCTTTCGTAGTTTTTTAATTGGAATCACAAGTTAAAAAGTCACTGAGTGCTTTGTTACAAAATCCAGCTTTGACATCATAATTTTTGTTTTGCTAGCCCATATAGCGTCTTGCTAGTCGGTGATTAATAATATACCCATTGTCCAAAAAAACTGTAGAGTGTTCGTACTTAAATACTAACTTAAAAACTAGAAATTCAAGCCAAATTCAAACCGAATAAACCTACTTGAATAAGGTTTTTGGTTTTAAATTGATTTTATACTCAAAATTAAGTTCCTAATTGAAGTTGGGTATATGATCTCTAGGATATGGTTTGAATTTTAGAAATTAAAATGTGTTTTACGTGGTTAAAGTTAAGTCGCCTTTATAAAAGAATTCTAAGTTTAATAATCAAACAAACTTGAAAAGCGACCCCATAAATAACACAAACCCAAACATTGTAGATTGTTGTGTTGATCACATTATTAAACCACAAACTTTTTATCTGTCACACCTACCACCACAATATAATGTTTTCTTTGATGTGCGTTTATGTACCCGAAGGACATTTGATGGTTAAATAATGTATTCTATAAATAAACGATTATCGATGTATTTATTCTTGAAAATCTATAAATTGAATTGTCATAAAAAAGTTGCTTTCTATAAAATTATTTTTTAAGAGGAAACCCCCAAGATAGAAAAGACAAGTTCATTGGTTAGGAAATCATGCACCTTGGGAATTTCTTTATGTCCACATATATTGGAACACATTCATCCAATTTAGGAACTTAACCCCATCTACACACCCTTCTATACCCCCATTGGATCCAACAACTTCAAGATACAATAATGTATAAAAATCTATATTTTATAATTTTATATAATTAATCAACTCTTTCAAATATAAATATATCAACATTCTAATATGCTTCATTTGTTTCGAATCACCTCCGAACACAAGCTATGGTTAACCGATCTTATTGTTTAGCAGAGTATTGATGTGTCACGTATGATATCGAGTTAAAAAAACATTCTGGCTTCAAGGGTTTTCATAAATATAATAGATGGTAAAATTTATTACAAGAAAAATGGATGATGTGTTGTGACCCTACGTATAGTTACAACCATTGACCCTAGGGTCCAACCACATCACCCATGGGCACCCCACTTGAACTTGGTCACATGGAGGATAAACATGTACTCTCTGCATCATCACTTGTACTTTACCCTCCATCCATTCACCACAAAAGTAAGAAAGAAAAGAGGTTCATGTTTCATATAACAACACCATCTTTGATTGTAGCTTTCTCCAATATGATTGTAATCCCAGATCTTATGTAGAATCCTTCGTCTGCTCTATCACCTTCTTCGACACCCTGTCGAGATTCCAACCCACCATTATTCCGGTTTTCACGATAATCCAAAACCGACAAGATTCGGTGGGACGGCTGGTTTTATCGGTTTGACAGTTTAATTGTTAGTTTTTTGCAATGTATTTTTTTTTTCAAAATTGTAGTTTGTATTAAAAATTTCGAAATGATAAAACGATTTGTAAAATAATGATTAAAGTACACGGATGGTCATGTAGTTTACCAAAATTTTGGATTTGATCCCTAGGTTTCCAAAAGTATACAAATGGTCCCTATGGTTTGCACTCTGTAACGCATTTAGTTCCTAACATTTTCCAAAAGTACATGGATGGTCCCTATGGTTTGCACTTTGTAATGCATTTAGTCCCTAACTTAGACATTGGCTGGGGATTAAATACGTTACAAAGTGCAAACTACAAGGACCATCCGTGTACTTTTGGAAAGCTAGGGACCAGATCCAACATTTTGGTAAAACACAAGGACCATTCATGTACTTTACTCTATAATGATACTCAACTGGATGTTCCATTTATTGAAAAAGAAAAGGTTAAACAGTTGGTTTGGTTTATACATGGTCAGTTCCGAGTTCCAAACCGTGGGTCGGACTGTTAAACTGCTAAAACTAAACCGTGATCCGAACCGTATTACTCTCAAACCAACTGACTTCGGTTTGAGAGGTTCGGTCGAATAAACGATTTATGAACGCCCCTACTTCTAATTGCTTGACGGAAATCAAAGATGAAACTTGGCTTACATCTTTATTCATAATCACCACATCACTTCCAATCTTCGCATTCTTGTCTATAATGCAGTTTCTGCAACAAAAAATGACGACATTAAAGACAACAAACGGTTTAAGGTGCTTCATGCTATCAAACTTGACGTCTTTTTACCTGATTTTCGTGTTACTTCCAACCCCGATTGGGACCTTTCCATTAGCCAGCAAAGACGCAATCTCGGATTCCGTCTGATAATAATCTGCCCCCAACATTAGGGTGTCCTGTCATGAGTTTTAGTCAAGAACATGTTTTGTTATGTTCTGTTCTGAGATCGGATCGCGATCAATAGTTATATATTATTGTAAATAGAAAGAAGCGCATTATCACCTTGAGCTCGACTCCTGAGTCAATTCGTGAGCGTTCGCCCACTATCGAGTGCTCGATGCTGCATTCTCTCAAGAAACAACCATGTGAAATAATTGCATTCTTTAACTGCAAAAACGGTGCAACAATTTAAAAACTATGCTATGCTTTGAAAACCGGACCGGACCGGCCCATTGGATCTGGCGGACCGTAAACCAGAGGGTCAAGCAGGTCAACATGGAACGGATGGACCCGTTAGATCAAAACATCAAACAGTCAATCTGTTTGGATGGTTTGACTTTCAAGTTTGACTTTACCTTGCATTTTTCAATCTTGGATGGTGGCAAGAACCTTGGAGAAGTGAAAAACGGAGTCTTCGGGTCATAAAACTGAAACTTCGGTACCTTTAAAGTGACATTAAACAATATTAAACGATATTAAACGACAATCAAAACATCATATTTATACACAGCATTTAACAAGTGAATCACCTCATCTGTAAGAGCCAAATTCGCATCATAAAAAGACTTAATCGTTCCAATATCTTCCCAATAATCTCTAAACAAATACGCCTGCCACGATCATCAAACTCACATAAGAAAAAATCACAAAGAAAAAAAAATTCAAAAATGGATTGTCGATTATGCTTCCTTACTTGCACATTATATTCCGTCACGGCGGCAGGAAGAATTTCGGATCCGAAGTCATTAGATGTCGGGTATCTCCATCTTAGCAGTTTAAACAAAACATCTTTTTGAACACATAAATACCCATTGATGCAATATACGGTGATTCTTCCGCCTCTTGTTGTGATAAGCCAAGTAAAGTCGTATCAACCCGCTGCAAAAACAGAACAAAGCGTCAAGAAAACGACTTTAAAATAATAAGCGTTACTTGTTTTGTTTACATGATGTATGCTCACCATTGCATGCAAATCTTCGCCTTTCGGTTTTTCAGCGAAGTGGACGACTTTACCCTTGTTATCAAACTTTAACAGTCCGAAATCAGATGCCCGACTGAAAAATACAACACCCCGTTTCAGATTCAATAAATAAATCAAAAAATAAAAAGCATCATCATACTCGGTAAATCCCACCAATAACAAAGCTAAGGTAGGGTCTGTCGATGCGATATCAGCAAGAAAAACGACTTAATAAAAATAGAAAAAGATAAAAGAATATAAAGTAGATATCACAGACCCTACCTTAGCTGATATCAGGTACGTATGTGATATTGGTTAAGGTAGGGTCTGTCGATGTGATAAAAAAAAAGATAAAAGAATATAAAGTTTTAGATTAATAGACCTTTCACCAACTGGCACGCAAGAAACGGTGATATCAGCGTCTCTGTCGATGTGATTCTGTTTGTACATTTAAAAAATATAGTGAAATTAAGCTAAAAGTGTAATGTTTTTCACTTCACGATGCTAGAAAATGAAGAAATACGTACCTGCAGAAGGTTAAGATAGTCCATACGGTAAAGATGATCACCCGACAAGATTAGTATATCCTCAATATCCTTGTTCTTGGCATCCTGCATTGACCCGAAAAGTCAACATGAAGAAACAATGAATACGGAGCTAATAAATACATAGAATTGAAGTTTTTTTTATGGTGTACTCAATCGATAAAATGAAATAAACGTGCAGTCGAACCTCGAAAACCCATGTAAATTGCCTCACGGCATCTGCAGTTCCTTGGAACCAATTCATTCCCGTTTCGCCAGATGTTTGAGTAGCACCCTAACACCTATAAAAATCACTATCTTTAAAAAAAAAAAACTCTCAAAAAGTACAAATTTATGTAATATTTATAATATTTAGAACATACCTCCACGAAACCATCCCCGAAGTTCACACCGTTGCCAAAATAAGTACGGGAAATGTGACGATTAAGTGAAGCAGAATTGAACTGAGTTAGAACAAAAATCTTGTTTATACTACTGTTTATACAGTTGCTCATTGGCACGTCTATAAGTCTATAGCATCCTCCTACAGGTACCTGTACAACACAGATCATTAAAATCAAAATAAGAAGAAAAAAAAACATAAAAACCTACATGGGATGGCTCATAATTTAAGAGTTACATAACATGATTCCTGATAAAGATATAAAAAAAACCGGATTTTTCAAGAAAATAGCAAGAATCTTGAAATCAATATAAAGATCAGTTTTTTTTTTCAAGTATGTGAGTCAAAATAATAATAATAAGAATCTTTAAATTGATATAAAGAACCGGATTTCTTCAAGTATGTGAATTAAGAAAATCATATAGCATGAATCTTGAAATCGATATAAAGAACAGGATTTAGTATGCATATCAAGTATATAACATAAAATGTAGCAAGATTTTTGAAATTTATATATACTCGTACAAATCGATAATGACATATACTTACAGCCGGAGTAGCCGCTTTGCTTGTGAGAGGGAAGAGTTGAGTTCCGGCACCACCACCGAGTATTATCGCCGCCACATTTTTCGGATCAATTCTTCTTCTCTCAAACTTTGGTGCTGTCAGTGTCTATAAATTGAAAAGCACACATATAAAAATCAACAAATCTTGTTCATGTTTTCCCATGATCAGAAACTAAAACTTATTATTTGTTCATTATTCACATACATCATAAAAAAAATCAAAAATGAAATCATTTAAAGGGCAAAGAATCTTGATCACAATTACCTCTACCACTCATCACAATAAATTCAAAACAAAAATAATTACTATAAATAATAAAAAGATAGAATTTAAGAAATTAATTAAAAAAAAAAGATGAAATCTAACCTCAACTAAGGTCTCTTTGCCACTATCTGATGTGATGACAGAGAAAGCAACCCCAGGTTTTGTAACCTTCCTAATCTGCTTCTGAAAACCCAACCTTTTTTGCACATGATTAACCCAAACGACACCGTTTAACCTCCCTCTAATCTTCTCCCCCCAAAACCCTTCATCTCCATTTCTTAAACCTCCATCATCCCCACACATTTTTGGCAAAAGGGTACCCTTATTTATCATTGTACAACAGTGATCCATCTTCAAGACACAAACTTTCACCAACCCCACAAAATATTATGATGATCTGAGGTTAAAAAAGCCCTAATTACACAAACCCATGAATATTAAAATGTATAATCAACAATCTAAGTAACCAAGTAAAGTATAGATCACATAAAGATGTTAACTTGTTAAATGTTACTATAGAAGGTACCTCTTGGGATTTTTATAAAAATTGTTATACTCAATGGGGTCAAATTGAAGTTTCCAAGAAAGCTTTTGCAAATCTTGAATAGGGGATGTATGAAACAGTAGGATTATTAATAGTTTTGATGGTGAATGAGGAAAAAGATTGAACTTTAGAGTACCCAATTGGGTTATTAGTGATTATGCAGAAGGGGTTTGAAAAAAGATTTGTGGGAAATGCGTGAAAGATGGTGAAGGGTGGAGATTTATTGGCCTGTGAGCTCTGTCACGAGAAAGCTTGTGTGGGTTTGCAGGCATGATGTCTGCATTTGTGTTGTTCAGGTATGTATATGTATATAAATCAGTAAATGTGCAATTCTGCACCGCTAATTTGGAACTAGAAATATCTCTGTACATACTAGTTTATGTGAATTGTACGTAGATGTGACTGATGAGAAGGCGTCAACAAAAGGGTGTCGTTTGCTCGGTTTACATATTAGTACACTTGTAAAATCCGTAATCTTTATGTTTAACTAAGGGTGTCGTTTACTCGTTTTATACATTAGTACACTTGTAAGATCCGTAATCTTTACGTTTAAGAGATGGTGCGGTGGGTAAGGGTTTGAGTCTCGTACAACACATCCTCACGTTTGAATCTCGCTTTAAGTGGTTGCGTATCATAACTTCTTGAATGCCATATGCCCAGCACAAACTACCCATCGAAACACTTGTAAAAGTCGTAAATTTAACCTTCAAGGGGTGGTGCAGTGATAAGCGTCTGATTCCCTAAAGTAAAGGTCTCATGTTTGAATCTTGCTTTCATTGGTTTCCTAACATAACTTCTTGAAAGTCACATGCTCGGTACAAGCTAGGATTTACATAGATTCCGTTAGCTAGCAATGTATTGATGTAGTCTCCTAAACTAGCCACCACTTACGGAAATTAGTGATTAGTGATTCATAAATTTATTCAAAAACTCATCATCATCCTACTCAGTAAATCCCACCAATAGCACAGCTACGGTAGGGTCTGAGGAGGGTAAGATGTAGACAACCTTACTTCTACCCGGTAGGAATAGAGAGGCTGCTTCCAATGAGACCCTCGGGTTTGAGAATTTATTCAAAACTGAATTATATAAAAGCACAAAAATTAGGTAAAAAATTTGAAGTTGGGATATAGGTTACATGATAGGAACTTGGCCATTTGGGTTTGAGATTCTGGCCTAGCAACACGATTCTTTTCATGTTTTATGTTACTCATAATTGTAAACAAGTAAGAAGTAATATGTTTTAAGTTGAGTCTTGTATGCGTGTTACACATTTGGTGAATCTCATGCATGCTGATTCGCTGTAGCCTGTAGGTTGTTGCCACTTGTACTGGATATACTTTCATGAGTTGTCAAGGCTACGCGTATGCTAGTAGATCCTACGCAGGAACCTTGGGACAAGCTGATTGTTTTGAAATGAAGTGTGGGTATGTCCTGTGTGCCCATCACTTGCGTAGCATTTGGGGTCATGCCCCTTCAATGATAGATGATCTCCCACTAGCTCTCCTTCTAGATAAACAAAACTAAATTATGTGACCTCCAAAGGAAAACTATTCCATATTGATTGGAAGCAGGATGGCTACATTACAAAACCCAATCAATCAAAATTCTAAAAAATCTATGGTTCACAAAAAACGTGCATATACATTGGTCATAATGTAATCAATGTTACTGTACATGTGTTCCTTTCTAGTGGTCAGTGGGGGCTGTGGACAATTTAAGGCCCCACCAATATTCAAACCATATGGATTTTTTCCGTTTTGGAGGTTTTGCTTGTGTATTATTGAAAGTTTACCATATTAGGTTTTGCTCGTGTAATCATCACTCGTACTCTGGTGATCATGGGTAAATAAGTTCTATTTATGATGGGTTTGAGTGAGTTTTCTTCTTCAGGTCTCAAGTTTGAGTATGAGTGATAGGGGTTTCTCATTGAGAGGTTTAAATTGGGAATCTATTGTGCGAGGGGGCTCTCTAGCGCGGACCCGGTTAAGACAATGTATGCAAGACCTCCCGACATTCGCGAATAATTCACACCTTTCAAAAAAAAAGTTTTGCGCGTGTATTATTGAAAGTTTACCATATTATTAACAACATAATTATATAATGAAAAACCTAAACAGTTTTTAATCAATAGTGTTGAGTTTCCAAACTAAACTAGACCGGACTAAAAACAAAATACTGAAAAATGTTTTAACAAATTCCGATTCAACCCAACTCTAAAAATAGTTATCGTGTAAGATAAGTGAGTTAACCATAAATTGGCAAGATTTATAATCGATTTACTCGTTTATAAATCTTAGTCCAAACAAGAAAATGCAAGAAAGAAATTAAAAAAAGAGGGTTTCCATTGCTGTTATGAAGCTCATGTATCATTATGTTTGGATTCTAGTAGGTTAGGTTTTTATTCAAAGTCACTAAAACATATTATTGGGTTCAGAGGGGTCCAGAACGACGTATTCATACATTCCTATGGACTATGCAGGGGCGGACCCGTACTATAACCATGAAGTCAAGTGGTCAACCGCCCTTCATGAAAATATTTTTAATGTTATATATATGTTAAACTCCTGATCACCCACCATTAAATTTTTGTTAAGCTCTCTGATTACCCCATGAAAAAAAACTGGGTCAACCACTAGGGCTATGGTTCTTGTAACTATACAAGAGTTCCATAAACCAAGTCTATTATCACAAAAGGTCGGAGAGTGTAGTGTTGGAAGGCCTGCATATTTTAGGCTTGTTGGTTATGACCTCAGCTGGTTGCAGGGGCGGACCTACCCACATCCGTGGTGGACGGCCGCACCCCTTGAAAAAACAATTTTTAGTGTTAATTTTCCGGTAAAATCTCGACCGCACCCTTTGGAATTTTCACCCACACCCCTTGGAAAATTTCAACCGCCCTCCTTAAAAAATCATTTTTTAATTTATAAAAAATTATAATAAATACTGATTTTTTTTATAAAAATATAACCTAAACACTGATTTTTATAAAGATATAACATTATTTATTAGTTTGTAACCCACTCATTAACCCAAGCCCACTTAACCCAACGCAACAATTTGAACTATATAAAATAACCCAACCCATGGTATTATAACCTTGTGCCATCTTGGGGTGGGATAAGACTTAGGGAACATTAGGTCCTAGATTCAATTCCTCACAAGGGGGTTTTTCTCAAATTTATTGGGTTTCCCCTGAATTGGTGTATGCATTATTGGCTAGTGGAGATAGATATGATCAGGTGGTCAGTGATCCAAATTTACCGTTAAAATAATAATAATAATAATAATAATAATAATAATAATAATAACAACAACAACCTAACCCAAACCGCCCCTTCCTATTATGTATTTTGATGTTTTATTGGTTGTTCTAGACTTTAATATGATGATTTTGTTATTTATACGAGTTTTTGGTTGTTACAACTTACAAAGTAATCAACAATTAGTAGGGTTCGAAAAGTAAAAATGAAACTTATGGAGCGGATTCGTATGTTTAGTACTTTAGTGTTGTTTTATGAACTTATGGATCGATTTATATGTTTGGATGGATTTATAAATTGAAAAGTAGCACTAAATGATATTTTTGGATAAATTTCAAAAATTGAGAACCCTAGGGTGACATTTTAAATATATTTGTAACGACGTTTGACGTGTTTTTAATGGTTATATAAATTTTAGCTTAATGTTCTTTTGTTTTACATGATCTGACTCGAACCGAACCGACCGGATCCGACCCGATATGAAACAAATTTTTTTATATACCTACGGGTCTAAAATCTTTAAAAATATTCTGCACCCCCATGAAAAAATTCCTGGGTCCGCCACTGACTGGTTAGACCGCGATCTGGATCAGCGGTAGGATAGGATATAACTTTTAAAAAAAACATCTTTTAGGATCTTATTTATTGATTCATTTACTATTTCATGCTTCAAATTTTAGTAATCCCAAGCTTAACATTTCAATTCCAAACCAAAAGATAAATAGTTCCCTATTTTGTTGTAAGTCAATTATATATATTTCTAAGGTTTATAATGATTTATGATGTCAATTCGTTTTCTAACCATCCAAACATAACAGTAGACTGATAAGATGTCACGCCCGTATTTTCAACACAATCCCAGTGGGCTCGGGTGGAGAGTATTGTGACGTAAGATTGGTATCATCATGGTCAAACATATACAGCACAGCGAAATCTTGAATATTAAATATTATTATAAACCGTAGAGTTTAAAAGTCTATAAAGTAAATACATGGTTTGCAATATTAGATCCACAGGCGGATGGAAAGTACGAAAATGATATTCTCCGACAGACTTTAGGCTTGACTAAGAACTTGCAAATTCTCTACGTCATTACCAAGCAGCTCCTAGCCTATTCCGTGTCGAAACCTGTCACTTAGCCTTTTTGGAAAATACGTCAGTTTTCACTGGTAAATACATTTAACCGACTCATTTTGAAAACATTTAAAATTTGTTTAGGTGCATTGAGCACAAAAATCTTTTATAACCTGGAATAATTCAAAATGATCTTGTTTACAACTTTACAGGTCTGTCAATACATATGGGGTCTGGTGCAGAAACCGAATAACCTGATTAACCGACACACCACTTAATAAAACCCACGGAGGAGTATAAAAAATATTTATTTATCATTAGCATCTGTCAGGTGTATGCCTACACCCCGCGCTTAGGTCGTGGCCATTAGTAACTTCAATGAGCCAAGGTATCCAGGACACGGTCGAGTTAACCCCCAATGTTTAAGTTATCAGACAATACAGAATAAAACGGTTATAAGACTTAGTAAATCATAGTCCGATAAAAATGATCCCATACCCGACCAAGCGGTAATAAAATACCGTATCCCAAGCCCGTATAGGGAAAATAAGCTAAAGTATTTACCTGAGCTAGTTCTTCTAACGAATAGTAACTCAGCCGATATCAAGAAGACAAATGCAAAGTATCGATCTACTGGGAGGCTTCTAGTCTGGAATGATGGTATTAATAACCAGTTAGAATGCTAACGGGTTTAGGTTGAGTCGTTGACTCGAACCGGTTAGCTTAAAGGATAAGTAACGTAAAGATACGCTAGATTAAGCGATGACCAGAAAGAATGTTGTTTAAACCCGACAAGTACTAGGACTTGTATAATTTGGGTAAACATATAACATTCTGGATTTTGATATAAAAATGATAAGCTTAGACCCGTTTCGATGAATTTACGTAAATAGTCACGTAGGCTTAACCTTACGCATATAAGCGATGCCGGGTAACCGGATGAGTCATATACAAGTTTCATGTGCCATTACACTTAAAACGTGTTATAATATCATTAAGATACTAACATGCATGCCCGTTATAGTTTTAAAATCGAATTCAGTTTCAAAAGGGTAATTTGGCCATTTTACGATTCATAAAAAAGTTGGTGATTAATCTGATGTCATGGTCATATATTATTTATACAAATATTAATTTTATGATGTTATGTCACACCCCGATTTCCACGTGTAACCCGGTGGGCCCGAATGGGGAATATTGTGACGTATGTTGATATCATCATAACCAAACAACTCAGAATAGCACAGCGGAAGTCTTGGAATTAAAATGTCATTACAAACCGAAATATTCAAAGTTCAAAATATAACAACAATGGTTTGTAACAAAGATCCACAGGCGGATCGAAAGTACATTCAAAAGATGATTAACAGACTTGGCACATCTAAGGATTTGCAAGATCCTCTATGTTGCTACTGAGCAGCTTCCAGCCTATTTACGTATTTGTACCTGTAGTTTAATTATTTTTGAAAATACATCAGTTTTCACTGGTAAATACACTCAACCGACAAATTTTGAAAACATTTCGTAATCATTTTTATGTACACAATGGTACATTTGTTTTATAAATAACTTGGGACAAACTATATCTCATGTTATCAGTTTTACATAACTTGACATACATATGGGGACCGGAATCTATGCCGGTTCATGATTAGCCGACACACCACCTATTCCCTTATTGGGAAAACCCACACTGGGTTGTAAATATATAATCCGTTCCTTTATTAGGAACACCCATATTGGGTATATTTCATTTATTTAAACCATTTCGTAACTGTCAGGTGTATGCCTACACCCCGTGCTTAGGTCGTGGCCACTTACAATTAAATGAGTCAAGGATATCCAGGACACGGTCGCATTAACCCCCAATGTTTAAGTCAAGCAATACGAATCTAAATGGGTTATTTGAATTTCATGACACATAGGTCTTCGAATCCCATACCCGACCATGCGGTAAATATTTTACCCTATCCCAAGCCCGTATAGGGAAAATAGGTTAAGAGTATTTACCTAAGCTTAGCAATCCTTTTAATATAAGAAATATAATAAGCACAGCCGTATCCAATTATTTAAGCGTAGGTACAATTTACCGGAAGGCCCTGGTCTGGAATAATGGTATAAATAACCAATTAGAATGCTAGCCGATCTTATTTAAGTCATTGACTTGGATCGGCTAGTTTAAAGTATTAAGAACGGTACGATACGCTTAAGCGATGATCGAAACATAATGTAATTTAGACCCAGCAAGTACTATGACTTGTATAATATGGGTAAATTACTAACATTCTGGATTTTGAGATAAAAATGATAAGGTTATACCCTTTTCGGTTGAATTACGTAAACTAGCCTCGTAGGCTTAACCGTACGCATATAAGCGATATCGGGTAACCGGATGAGTCATGAACGAGTTCCATATGCTAATATACTTTAAACAAGATATAATATCCGTAGGATATCAACTTGTATGCCAGTTATAGTTTTAAAATCAAACAATGCCTCAAAAGGGCGTTTTAGTCATTTAGCGACGTATAAAAGGAACTTGCGTATAATATGATGTTACAACCATAATTATACTTTATTTATTATATAATATCAGTAGGATATCAAACATATGTGTGTTTTATAGTTTAAGACCAAACGATGCACCGTAGGGGCATTTTGGTAATTTACACACAGTTTAGAAAGCTTATTTGGGATTTTGAGTTTATATTACGTACCTACTGTAAAAATAATTTAAACGAGTTATAAAATCAGTAGGTAACAAGTCTTGGTTGGTAAATATGGTTTAAAACCATACTATGCGCCGAAAAGGCGTAAAAGTCGTTAAATGTCGATATTTGCGATATTTTGTGAAAACTAAAGTTATGAGTAGGTTTATATTGTCAAAATATGCATTTTAGTATTTCATAACTGTAGGTAAAAGATTTCGTATGAAAATCATGATGAAAAACCATTTTAAGTGTCGTAAGGGCGTTATCGTCATTTAAGAGCGTAATACAAGGACTTGTGCATAAACTCAGCTTATAATCTGAAATGATATCCTAAAATATCCTAATTATGATATTATATCAGTAAGTAATAAATTTGGTATGAAAATTTATATTTAAAACCGTTCTACGCGCCGAAAGGGCTTTACAAATGATCCTATGAACTGAATAAACTCAGAGGAAAACTCCTAAGTGATCAGGAACCTCCAGAATTGATTATTGGAGAAAGGATTGAAAAGATGCAAACTTAAACCGATATGTTCATCACATATTCATAAAGATTGAGGATTGCTAGGATCATTTCAGGTGTTATCAAGGGTTAGAGGATCATTACAAGTGCTAGGGAGGTGTCAAAACCTGGTTAAGAGTGGCAAAAACGAGCTAGGTGGCGAGTTTTGAGCTTATACATGATGAATCAGCATTTTTCTGTTTTCAGACCTGCTTACGGACCGTAAGGGTCTTCCTATACGGTCCGTAAGGACCCACCTCAGCCACCAATTTTCACTTTTTGACAGTTTTGGCCCCTGGACTTGTTTCGTCGCGTTTTGTCACCCGTAACCCCTTTTAACCTGATTTCAAGGCTCGATAAAGGTGTTAAGGCATAAGTGACTTGGATTATGTCCGGAAATATCCCGGATGTCGGTTCGTTCGGTTGTACGGTTGCGTGTTTCGCTAAAAATGCGTAAAACGCTTAAACGAACACAAAAACGATCGAAATTTCGCAACGATGGACATCCGTGCATCCTTATCAATTAAACATAATATTTTATTGTATGTAATATATTTTGATCCATATATTCGGTCTGTATATCAAAATACGATAATCGACAAGTTTCCGTAATTTGTCAGGAATAGTCCCTGGACTTCCAAACTTACGTGAACGTTATAACTAGTGCGTGAAGCCTTCATTGGCATATAATAGGCACACATAAGAGTATGAATAATATTATACGACTCCCGGTTCGTTAAAAGTTCCTTAACTATTAATTTGTCGTTCAGAGGTTATAAAATAACATAAGGATGCATTTGGTCCCTCTCGTTTTAGCACGTGGCATACGAGGGTTAGTGGGACACGTCTCAGCATTTTACAGGATGAGTTTTTACGAGGTGTTACATGTTACATTAGTAAGATATCAAATATATGTGTGGTTTACATTTGAAGACCAAACTATGCCCCGAAAAGGTATTTTGGTCATTTCACACATAGATTTGAAGACTTATTTGGAAATCTGAGCTTATAACTTGTACCTACTGTAAAAATATTTAAAATAAGTTTTATAATCAGTAGGTAACAAGTCTTGATGCTTAGATATGGTTTTAACCCATACTATGCGTTGAAAGGCGATAAAGTCGCCAAATGACGATTTAATCGATGTTTAAGGAAAAATTATAGTTTTGATCAGGTATATATATTTAAAATATTTCATTTAACACATAAAATCAGTTTGTAAAAGGTTTGGTTATGAAAATGTCTTTAAAACACATTTTATGCACCGTAAGGGCATTATCGTCATTTATCGATACCATGCAAGAGCCTTTACATAAACTCACTTTATAAACTGATTTAATTTTCAAAATAATTCTAATTATATTGTAACTTCAGTAGATAAAGTGTTTTATTGTAGGAGTTATGTTTAGAACATTTTATTTGCCGAAAAGGGCATTTTGGTCCTTTAAAAGCTTGATTTGCGATATTTAGGAAAAACTCATGTTACGACCAAAATAATGATGTGCATGTAAGCCAAACAAGTCAACATATTAGTAGATAACTTATTTGAATGCTCATTTATATTTTAATTCTCATTTTACGCAAAAAGGACAAATTAGTCATAATTAGCACATCGATGAAATTTGCATAACTCGGAATATGATTATGATCATGTGGTATGACCTCAGAGGGTTATACTACATTATATAAGGATCATAATGCAACTTAGAATCGGCCTTGAAAAGACACAAAAATCGGGTCAGAACTGAAGGTCAAAGCAGAAGTCAAACTTTGCGACTTTTCGGTTATCGTCCTTAGACCTGGATTTGACGAGCCGAACTGTTCCCCGCATGTTCTTATTATTATTACCAAGCTACTAGAGTGACAATTATATCATGCACATCATCAGTTATGAATTTATTCCCAAATCTGACCCAGTTTGACTTTTTATGAATTAGTTTGACTCGTCAATTGGTTATGCAAACGTGGTAATCAGGAGGTGCCCATTTGAGGGATTATTACCTACCTTATTACAATCACGTGACCATGTTTGATTCGAACCATAGCTGAACCGATAAAGATCAAACCGAAAGTCAAACCGTTTTTACGACAAGCTTGACTTTTGGCTTGAAAGCTTAATAAAATGAACAAGGAGGATTAAGGACACTTACTAAAGATCCTTGAACGAATTTAGAACAGGCTTGAAGATTGCTTGAGCTCGAGAACTTGTAGAGATTTGAGGATGAGAGTTTGAAGAATGTGCAAGTTCTTTGAATGATGAATCAAGACTTCAATTTTTGGATTTGTAAGTTGTTGGAGGTGGATACAAGTGTTTAGCATGCATCCCTGAGGTACACAAGTGTCCAGGTACGTGTCTTGAGCATAGATATGTTGGAGATTCGCGAAAAAGGTGGCATGCATGCAGGTCTGCAGCTGTCACACATTTTCTGCGAACTGGCTTCTGTCGCGCATCGCGCGGGGACACCAGGTCTCTGGCGCGACGCGCCACATGCGTCAGTTCACAAAATTTCCATTTTGGCCCCTGGACTTCTCCAAACTCCCATATTTCGACATGTTTGCATATATTATTCGATATGGCAGCTGGTTGGCACTCTCAGAAGTACAACCGAATATTGTTAAGCTCCGGGTTCGTTAAAAGGTCACTCAGAGGTATAATTAAACATGTTAACACTTTTAATCCCTTAATTTTGTTATTGTCACTCAGAGGTTATTAAAATAACATAACGACGTTCTTGGCCCCTCTCGGTCGTCACTCGACCCGAGGATCAGCGGGACACGTGCCGGGGTTTAATTCACGAGGTGTTACATAAGACGACTACGGTACCTTATGAGAAAATTCCATATGTATTTGCTACACCTTTACTCAAGTGCTACATGTTATGCTGGTTATAATCCATCAATAAAAAGATAGTTTTAAAATAAATGTGCGTGAACATCTCAACGTACAAAATTGGTTATTTACACATTATAATGTGATCAATGTTTATGTAGATATTGCTTTCTTTCTGGTGGTTGGGACTTGTGATTGTGTCCATCCAATTTAAGGCTCCACCAACATTGAAAATGTTTGTATCTCTTTTCACATTATATATATTATACATATGAATTTAGAGTCTTTCTAGGAGCATATATTTTAGTTCTTTTATTAATTTATAATTATAATTATTAAAATATTTTATAAGAAGAAGATGATTAATTATTAGGATGTTGGTAAGAACTTTAATAATTAACTAGTTATGTTTATGTCACGTCACTACTACAAAAAGAGGCATTTGCTATAAAATTTTGCTACGGAAAAAAATGGTGACAGATTTTGCTACGAGTTAGCTACGGATTAGCTACGGGCACATTTTGCTACGAATTAGATACGTATTAGCTACAAACTTCCTTCGCAAATGAATTTCGTAGCAAAACTTATAGCAAATCCGTAGCAAAATTGATGAAATGAATATAAAACATATAACGTAGCAAAATCGATAGCAAAATCCGTAGCAAAACCATGAAAATAAGTATTTAGAAATAAACTAAAAAAAGTAAAATAAAATCTGTAACAAAATCAATAGCAAAACTATGAAAATAAATGTAATAAAAAACTTAGTAAAATTGGTAGCAAAGTCCATAGCTAAATCATAAAAATAAATATTTAAAAACTAACTAACCGAGATTAAAAGAAAACGGTAGCAAAATCGGTAAGTAAATAAAGTTCGTAGAGAAATTGGTAGCAAAATTAGAAAACTTCTTATAAACCGACGTAGCAAAATCTGTAGCAAATTCATAGAAAAATTCATTGCAAAAATAAGAGGAAAAAAAGGTATTAAAAATAATTTTCTAATATCTATAGTAAAATATGTTGCAAAAACAAAAATAAAATAGTTTCAATCATTACTTTCTAGTTTTCTCTCCTCGGTTGTCGTTATACTAGAAACGTTACTCCCTTTTTATGTCCCTATAATACCCAAAGGAGGATGGTTTTAGAGGCATTATCAAACCTATTCGTGCCCAAACAATGCCAGTAAGTATGGACTTAAAAAAACAATTATTAAACTCTATTTATTTGTATTATATAAATGTGTGTGGTGTGTGTGTTATATATATATATAGGGTTAGAGTAAAGTGAAAACTTATACGAGTTGTGAGAATTTAGAGAACTGGGTCTTACGAAAGGTTTTTCAATTTTTTTTTTACCAAAAATCCTAAAAAAATTAACTTTTGCTACGAGACAAATTGGTCGAAAGTTTTGCTACGAATTAGCTATAGATTAACAACGGACACATTTTTCTACCATTTGCTACGGATATTCCGTTGCAAATGAAATCCGTATCAAAATCCGTTGCAAATCCATAGCAAAACTGAGATAAAAGATATAAAAAAATATATCGTTTCAAAATCCGTAGCAACACCATAAAAGTGAATATTTAAAAATTAACTAAAAAAAGTTAAATAAAATTTGCAGCAAAATCTATAGCAAAGTTGAGAATATAAGTATTTGAGTTAAATGCCATTTTAGTCCATGTGGTTTAGGCCATTTTGTCAGTTTAGTCCAAAGGTTTGATTTTTCGCCTGTGGGTCCAAAAAGGTTTCATCGTTGCCATTTTAGTCCACCGGGTTAACTTAATCCATTTTTTTGTTAATGAGAAGGACAATTTAGTCATTTATATGTAATTTTGTTAACTAGAAGGGCAATTCAGCCATATAAAATGACCAAATTACCCCTCGTTAACAAAAATAATGGATGAAGTTAACTCAGTGGACTAAAATGGCAACGGTGAAAACTTTTTGGACCCACAGGCAAAAAATGAAACCTTTGGACTACACTGGCAAAATGGCCCAAATCTAAATCCGATACCGAGTACAAGAAAGATTAACATGGATTATTATGACACCCTAGGAAAATCTCACATCGGCCGTGGACATGAGAGATAGCTGGTTCATAAGTAATCCAATGCCTCTTAAATCACCAACGCGTTTTGGCTTAGTTGGTCGTGAGAAGGCAACATGTGGCAAGTTTATGGAGCCATAATCCGGATCTGATTTACAGGTCATAATACCCAAACCACACTTGGATCGTACTTAAGGATGAGATGTCGTTGAAACCCTAAGAAGTGAGGAACTCATAAGGGAATAACGAAAAGGGGGTTGTTGAAGAACAAGGATTCCAGACGGATCGGATCACTAGGAGGAGGATTCAAGGAAGAATAACATACATGAGGTCAAAATCAATCCTTACTGAGTTAGACCCTTCGTATTATCGTTTACCTTTTGATTTCGATCATGTGTTCAATGAATTCAGTAGTTTTGTTTGTTACTATGAGTAGCTAACCACACCATAGCTGGTTAGGGTAGGATGATTTTTGTTACTTTGTATCGAATTTATTGATTTTGTTATGAAAGTGTGTTTTTAGTAAGGTTTGTTTATGAACTTGTGATAGTGTAATTTGTATGTTGGGTATTAATGTTCGAATGAGTTTGTGTGGATGATTTAGATATTTTTATGACGTTATGCATGTTAGATCTGCTTCGTTTATCTTTAGGCTATATATGGATCGTTAGTCTATGGTTGGAAGCTTAGTAGGCAAAGGACAAACTTGTTTGAGGGATGGTAATTCATATGGGTGATCTACGAAAAGAAATTAAAACACCAAGTGTAACGTTCCATATTTTAGTTGTATTTTTGATTTTAAAGTAATTTGTATTTCATTTCAATCTTTGTAATTCCGAGAGATTGTGATCATAATGGAAAAACATATTTTTTTAACAATCTCGTTTAAATTATACATATATAATATGCAATTAATTATCAAATGCGCGTTTATATACAATAATAATGCAAGGATATTTTAGACATTTCACTAGTCAACTAACAACTTATGTCAAGAGGGACCTTATTGATTCATATCGACAACCACAAGGACTTAATTGCTCAATTTGTCAAATAGAGACTCAAAGTGCCATTGGGTGTTAACCATAGGGACTCAAATTGTAGTTTACTCTAAAAAAGTAACTTTATTGGTATTGTAAACTACATGAGTGTTGACATCATATCGGTATCGTGACGAGCCAAACCGATTTCAATCGAACAAAATCGGTACCAGTATCGGTATTATAGCAACTAATATTCGTTTTAATGGTATTGGATTGATTTAAAGCACGTGTCGATATCATTTTGGGCATATCATCCCTTCATTTTCCTAATTTGTATTTTAACCGTTATAGCGAATGCTAGTACTAGAACGGAACAAAACGAATCCGAGTTTCCTTCGCGTAGCACGAGGGAAAGCAACTAGTTTTAACTAAATAAAATGTTTGTTAAAACTATTTATTTGTTAAGGAACATAACGACTTTTTTTTAGACCATGGCTCGTTATTGTTATTATATTTATTTATATCCTTTACCTAAATATAATTACTAAAAAAAATTGAAAAACAAAAATCAAATTCCTAATCTAATTTGGCGCCCCCATTTCCCGCTTCTACTTTTCCGAACCAGTTCCCTCAAATCCACGTCTTGTTCTATATATTTAAACCCCCTCAACCCTCAATCGTGCACATCTTATGCGAACCACCACCTGCCGAGCGCTGTGGCAGTGGTTGTTGTTCATAAATTTGAATGCTCCATTGATGGATTTCTTAATTTGCCATTGAGGTATCAAATATATATATATTTTTTTTGTTTATTGATTATGTAATAAGTACATCATGTATATATTTTTATTGTACCGATTTTGAATATAGTTTCTGCTGATCTTAGTTGAGTTTAATTCTTAGTCGGGTTAATTCACCTTCAATTGCAAAGTATTATGAAGTTGATAACATATAATTGATTCTTTGTAAATACACAAAATCTATCAGTAATTGATTATAACCCAACTCTCTCTCACACAATTCTTGTCTGATTGATCATTTTGTGATTTTTGTTTTGCAGCCATATATGCTTTCTTTGTGACCTTATCTACGGGTGGTTAGTACAACATCATCATTGCATTCTTTTTTCTTTTTTTTGCAAGTGAACCAGTTTTGGCAAGCTTATATTTGCATCTGATGGCAAAACATGGATTTTGGATCTCATTAAAAATAATTTGTAGACTACGATGATCACGAGAAGTTACAAAAAGGTATTCTATTAAACGTTTAATACAATTTATAATTTTACATGATAAGCTCATGTATTTGGTATTAATGTGCTATTAATGATGGTGTGTTAATTTATTAATTATTTGGAGAAGATTGAAGATAAATATTCACCAACTTAGTATATGTTGAAATTCATTGTAGTATTTGGATAATGTGTATTTTTTTGGTTATATTTGGATAAATTGATATCTTATTTTATTTGGTTTGGATATTTTTATGTGGTATGATTTTTATAAATAATTAAGATTCAAATATAATGATTATGGGAATAAAAACAAAAAAATATATTTTTTTTGGACAAATATGGTTGAGAACTTGAATCAGTATCGAAAACCTTATAATTTGTAGCAAAAACCTTCCAAAATTTGTAGATATATCCATAGCAAAATAAAACAAACTTTGTAGCAAAATTTTGCAAAAAAATTGGTAGCACAAATTATAGAAAATTTATGTAGCTATATCGTAGCTAAAATCCATAGCCAAACTCATAGCAAAAACTTGGTAGCTAAAATTTTGTAGCAAACTTTGAAACTAAAAAATCCATAGCGAAGTTTTGTAGCTAAATAACATTGCAAATTATCATAGCCAACAGTTCGTAGCTACATATAACTTTGTTTTCATAATAATATATAACTTTTTTCTTTTTTTAATATATTATAATACTTTATTATTATATTTACTTTAATAACATATTTTTAACTTTTTTTTTAAATCATATAATATTTCTTTTACCATTTTTTTAATATTTTTTTAGAACATATATTAATTTACGAACATCCACTGTAACAATACAAATATTATATATATATATATATATATATATATATATATATATATATATATATATATATATATATATAAAATACATATTAATTTGAATTGCTCAAGAATAGTGTTGTGATTTTTTTAAATAGTCTTTTTAAGTTTTTAATAAAAGATTATTTATCATTTAGTTTTTTTTTATAACTTGCTCATGTTAGTTTGTTTTTTAATCTAACTCTGTAACTATACTTTTTAAACACTGTGATATAAATTTTCTAAAAAATGGGTATTGTGCCGCTATCATACCAACTAGAATCGGAATCGACGATGTATAGCATTTACATTTTTTTGTATTCAAAACAACGTATTTTTTTGTATTGTATATTATACGAGTGCCAATAACAGTATTAAAAAATGTCTTTTGTTATTGTAAACTATATGAATCTCAATATGTGACGAATCTAATCGATTTCAACCAAATAACATCGGTACTGATATCGGAAATATCAGAGGTATTCGCTTTTAAATATATAGGATTCGGTTCAAGAGAGAACCAATCCTAGTTGCGAGAACCATGAGAACTCCTATCATGCAATAGCATATTTACACATCATCCATAATCAAATTAAATTAAAAGGGTATTTTAGTCTTTTATTTCCTATGTCACATCTTTATCTCTCTCTCTTCTATTTAAAAGTCAACATGTCACATCTTTTCTTTCTCTTCTATTTAAAACTCAACATGTCACATCTTTTCTTTCTCTTTTATTTAAAATTTTACAAGAGACATCTATTGAGTCGTGATTTTTGGGTGAGTTTGTTTGGTAAGATTCTCAAATTTCGTAAACCCGAAATCGAGGTGTCGGAGGCGTAAAAAGATGTTTGGCGTAAAAAAAAATTATTGAAAAGTTTTTGAAAAAAATAATTGTAAAAAAGTTTTTTGTAAAAATAAAATATTTTGTTTGGCGTAAAATATTTTTTGTAAAAAAGTTTAAACTCGTAAAAAAATTGTTTTAAAGTTTAAAACCACGCGTAAAAAAAGTTTAACCCACATGTAAAAAAAGTCTAAAACCGGCGCGTAAAAAAAGTTTAAAACCGCACGTAAAAATACTTTTATACCGGCGCGTAAAAAAATTTAAAACCGCGTGTAAAAAAGTTTAAACCGGCACGTAAAAAAAGTTTTAAACCGGCGCGTAAATTTTTTTTAAACCATCAAGTAAAAAAGTTTAAAACCTCGCGTAAAAAAGTTGAAAACCGGCGCGTAAAAAAGGTTTAAAACCGGTGCGTAAAAAAAATTTAAAACCGCGCGTAAAAAAAGTTTGAACCCACGCGTAAAAAAAGTTTGAAACCGCGCGTAAAAAAGTTTAAAACCGGCGAGCAAAGAGAACTTTAAATCGGCACGTTAAAAAAGTTTAAAATCGCGTATAAAAAAAGTTATAAACCGGTGCGTAAAAAAAGTTTAGAACCGGCGAGTAAAAAAAGTTTAGAACTGGCGAGTAAAAAAAGTTTAAAACCGGCGGAAAAAAAGTCTGAACCTGCGCGTAAAAATGTTTAAAACCGACGCGAAAAAAAAAAATTTGAACTCTATGTAAAATAATTTTCTTACTGTATGATTAAAAATAAAATTAATTAAATCACAAACATTAATTAAAACACAATGATTACAACTTTAATTACTAATCATTAAAGAGATTAGTAAAAATACCAATTTACCCTTATCCCACTAAAAACAAAAACTCATTAATTAAAGCACAATGATTACAACTACTTTATTGTCTTTTCATCTCATCCATTAAAATACTTTTGATCAATGGCTTATATTAGTTTCTACGGTTCTCACAATTTAAGGTGATTCTCATTTTACCCATCCCCTATATATATATACACACTTATAAGCATATGTTAATGCTAAATATTACTGAATAGAGACTTTGAATATTTTCTTTTATATTTTTAATATTAATTGTTTTATAATTTAATTTTATTTTTCGTTAATAACTTTTGAGTTTGTTAAGTTGTTAAAAAACTGAATACATAATTGTGCTTAATTTTTTCTCTCGACATTTTGGTATAAATTTTGTTGAAAACGAAGTTTGATTCAAAGTAACGTATTATTTTGTATCGTAAACTATACGAGTGCCAGTAACATTTCTGTTAAAAAAGGGAATTGTATTAAAAACATATTTTTTTTCATAGTAAACTATACATATATCAACACAATATTCGTATCATGACAATTTCGACTAAACAACATTGGTACTGGTATTAGTAGTATCGAAAGCGGTATTTTTATGGTTTTCGATTGATGTAAAATACAGAACGTACCAAACCGACACTAACCGAGTTCCCGCCGCGTAGCGCGGGGAAAATACACCACTACATATTATTAGAAACTCATGATGAACAATATTTAAGATTTTTTTAATATTATATTTTTCTAAGTTTCTATTATTTTATTATTTTAATACTTTAATTTATTATTTTATTATTTCCTTATATTATTATTTTAATTTTTCTCATATAACATTTATGGTAATGTCTTAGCAACATCAATGTCCTATTGATCTTGACCGAACAACATCGGTATCGGTATCGTTATTAACTGAACCATTACTGATATTTGTATTTATGGTTTTTGACCGATGTAAAACACATATTGAATTATTTTTGTCATATCATGACTTTATTTTTGGATTTTATCTTTTGCTTCATATACCGAGTGACAATACCGTCCCGATGACGTAGTGTATCGAACCGATACCAATGAATACCCGCCGCAACGTGCGGGGAAATTTAACTATATTTTTTTTATGAATAGTGATGGTATATTTTCAATTAATTGTTTTAATAATATTTTATTAATCATGTAATTGGTTTTCTTTTTTTTCAAATAAAATGTGTTATAAGTTTGTTTATTTTTTACGTGTGACAAGTTAATTAGGAGTGATGATGAATAATGATTCAATATTTTAACTGTTTATTTAATTTTTGGAGTGATGAGAATCATAACGACTGAAATCCCCGTAGCGTGGGGAAATCAACTAGTGTATTATTAAAATTCACCATATTATTAATAACATTATATGTAGACACATTCTAAACCAGAAATCAAAAAAGTCAAAACTTTTTGTAACCAATTGTGTTCAGCTTCTAAACTCAACTAGACCGAACCAAAATCGAAATCTTAAAGAAGGTTAGAAAAAAAATTCCGACTCAGTCCATGCTTTAAATAGCTATCAATATAGGCTCAAACGTCTAATCATATATAAAAAGAATTAATTATAATCGATTTACACGATTATAAATCTTATGTTCCAAACAAAAAAAAATACAAAGAAATTATGGTTTTTCATTGATGGCATGAAACGAAGCTCATGTATCATTATGTTTGGGTATATTATCATGGTTGGATTCTAGTGGGTTAACTTTTGGTTGCAAATCACTGATCTTTATATTGAAATGATGGGAATATGTTGTGGGACTACAAAAGCCATTATTGAATAAAGAGTTGGGTGATTGGGGCGTCCGACCCCCGAACTTCTCGCTCAGTAGTGTTATATATGTAGTTTTCGTATAGAAATTTTTGGGTATATACGTTTTCGACCCCCGGTTATATAGACTTTTTTGGGTATATACGTTTTCGACCCTCCCCCCTCTCAAAAACGTCAAGCTTCACCATTAGTTATTAGGTCACTGAAATTAACAATAAACCCAACAATAGTGTACATTTTAGGATCAACAAATGTATACAATAATAATCACATAAACAATATTTTGATTCAACTCATGCCTTCATAAAACTTCACGTTTTCTCTCTTTTGGGCCTTGTGTTAAATAAAAACATGAAAAAAGTTTACTACTAGTACATGACACCAATACCTATAAGATAGATCCGCCCATGTGTATCAAATGATCGTTTTCGATATATTATAGCAAATAAATTTGGTTTGAGAGAATATAAGTTGCATTTATTTTTAAACTTTTAAGGAACAAACAAACAGTAATTTTTTTTTTGAAAGACATCATTTCATTAACAAAAGAAACGAACTAGCAAGAAGCTAGAACAACATACACAACAAGAAAAGAAGAGAAACAAGGCCAACACCACCATCTAACCAAACTCAAATTTGCTCCGGCACTCCTCATTTAGGGACATGCTTTGAACGACTTTTAACCCCTAGATAACTCAACGCTTTGATATTGTTGAAAATTTTGTCGTTTCTAGCCTTCCAAATGTTTCATAATATCCCCACTTTGATTATATGCAGCACCTCCTTGATTGCGGAGAAAACTTGTTTAGTATTTTTAATTAACATATTAAAAAAGGAATGAAAAAAAAAACTTAAATTTCTCTATGGTAAAAATCTCGACTAAGTTTTGTTATAACCTATTTTTTTTAGGACAAACTGATTGCGGAGAAAACTTGTTTAGTACTTTAATTAACATATTAAAAAAGGAATGATATAAAAAGTTAAACTTCTCTTTGGTAAAAATCTCGACTAAGTTTTGTTATAACTTAAATTTTTCTGCGGACAAGCGCATTCACATTCAAGATCACGCTAACATAAAAAAATAAACAAATATATTTTTTCTAGCCTAAACATTTTTTTCTTACGCATGAATATAAAACTGTTATATATGAAATATGGATATGTCAAAAAGTGTACATACACCATTTCATAAAAACACGTTCTTGAGTTTTGTCTCAAATTGCCATTTTAGTCTAAATAGTTTTTTTTCTCCTCTGGGTCCCTGAGTTTTCCATTTTCTTGTCATTTTAATCACATTGTCTAACTCCGTTAAAAAAATCAGTTTAACCAGGGGTATTCTTGGCATTTTCGTAATAATTATAACACTAATAAGGGTGGGGTTCCTGTAAAAAGGACCCTTTTCGTGACAAGTGTGAGAATGCATAGGAATTAACATGTAGGCATCATGTTTTGAACTTAACCATGATGTTTTGAGTTCTTTTGGCAAGAAAAACACTAAACATAACAATTTAAAACACAATGCAATATATTATAGGCGTAAAATTTAAAAAAACACTATTTAACACTTAAAACACACTACTTAATGTTCTTGGCATGGTGTTTTAAGTTTTAAGTCTAAAATTCATTGCATTGTGTCTTAAATTGTTATGTTGATTTTTTCTTACCAAAACAACCTAAGACATTATGCCTACGTCCAAAACATGATGTCTACATGTCAATTCTTATGTCTTCTCACACTTCTCACGAAAAATGATTTTTTTACAGGATCCTAAACCACACTAATAATAATATTTATAATATAAAACAAATAAAACTAACTTTATTTTTTGTTTCTACAAAAATCTAATTAACACCCCCCACCCCCACCCCCACCCCTTTCTCTCTCGTTCTTCATCCCTCTACTTTCTTTCTCTCCACAACACAGTGCCACCGCCACCGATCACAGTCATCACCCACCCCCGGCACTCGGCTCCGCCAACCACCATCGCCGTCACTGACCTCCGCCACAAAAATGTCCAACACAACGTCAGTTAATCTAGGGGCACCTCCACCACCGTCACCGACCTCCGCCCCATCACAACCACCAGTGCCACCCACCTTTTTGTGTTTTATATTATAAATATTATTATTAGTAATATAATTATTACAAAAATGCCAAGAATACCCCTGGCTAAAACTGAGGTTTTTTTTAACGGAGTTAGACAATGTGATCAAAATGGCAAGAAAATGGAAATCTCGGAGACATAGATCATAAAAAAACTATTTGGACTAAAATGACAATTTCGGACAAACCTCAAGGACTAAAATGAAAATTTACTCCATTTTTTACAAGTTATATCCAAACACAAAGCTCTTTTTCAACTATATGCACATGTCCATACATGTAAATACCACATTTTAAACAAAATACATGTATAATACATTGATATACACATGTGCATACGTGTGCTTGGAGAGAGGGGGAAGCGGTTCTTCTTCTACTTTGTCATTACTAGTGTTTGTGTTTTCCTTGTGGGTTAGTCGCATTTGCATTTTGACTAAACGGTTGTAGCGCCGATGGGGACGTGCAAGGCAGCGCGATAAGGCAACAATATTGACGAGAAACCAAACAGAGTGTTTAAGAGGTGACATCCATGGAGGATGAGCAGGTTTGCAACTTGGTTGTGGCGTTGCAACGGCTATTCAAGTGGTGCAAGCAATTTTAAGAGTCCGAGAGAAGAAATATTATTATATTGTTGAAAATGAGAAAGAATGTAAAAAAAAGGGTAGCCTATTTTACCAATCAATTACATAATTACTCAGCAACCCTCATGTACAATAAATCAATAACTTTTCTTCTACCTATCAATGTATTTCAAACATAAGGACATTCGAGTACAATCACCGATGAAAATGTAACTTACTTAAGTTTCGTAGTTGAATGTTTTAGACACTTCCATGTCCACTAAATAAATAAAAAAACCGTTCATCTAACCTTCATGGTTGAATTTCGCACACACTCAAGTTCCATATCAATTTCGCTATAGTATATAATAATAACAATAATAAACTAAAAAATATCAAACTAGTATATAAACTTACTAGAAACTTAAAATATAATAATAAATTAAAAATAATCTGAATATGTGACATGACACGAATATTTGATGTATTGTCGTCACATAAATAACAAGTTTTAAAGAAATAACAAATGTTTTACCAAGTTCAAACCTCGTATTACATGAAAAAAGAGATATTGGATTTAAATAACCTCAACTTTCATTAATTGACCGATAACACTCTATCTTTCGATTTGTACGCTAGCACTTCCAACTTTCAACTTATTGACCGATAACACTTCTTGTTGATGAAATTTCTTTTAAACTTTTAAAATATTTGTATATAACATATAAGACCGCGGTGTGTGTGTGTGTGTGTGGGGGGGGGGGGGGGTGGGTTGGAGGCTTTGCACGACACGTGGCGGAGGTGGGCTCCATCAGGCCAACCCAAAAAAAGTGGGGTCTAGCTTGGCGTGGCCAGTCTAAAGTAACCAAGCAAAGCCAGCCATATTGGACCAGCTGATCAAAGCCACCCAGGTCACCCCCCCCCCCCCCCCCCCCCGGGCCAGGCGGACGCCAAGCCGGGGTGAGAAAGCTGACGTTGAAGGGCAACCCACGCCCCAAACCGCCGCCCGCACCCATCGGTCTAAGGAAATCTCTTATTAAATAACTTTTAAAACGGGTCCCTCCAGGCTGGACTTCTTGCAGACACTACTAACGATTGCCACCACCTGGGGTACTACAAGGATATTACAATAGCGACATCTCACAAATAACACTAGATCACCCAAGAGGGTGATCACCGGAAAACATTTGTTATTTGTAATTTTCATTTTAGACAAAAAAAATGTTATGTGTGTGTATATAGTATAATCATGAACAATCCTTTTCATATTAAAAAACTGACTACAAATTATGCTCTAACCATGACATCGTGAAAACATGCTATTTTGAGTTGTCTTTTTCCAACACCATAGTAATTCGGCCGAAATATTTCATCAAACCAGCAGAACCTAACCGTAAACATCCCTAGATACATACACCTAAGAGCAACAAACATTTCAAACAAAATTCTTGTTCATGCAGCAGGACAATCCATCATGGGATGTCTAAAAACACCTAAACCATTTGCCATTTTGCTAATGTCATCTACCATCCAAATGCATACAAACATGTTGCCTTCAGTTCGGATCATACATGCACCCAATTCTAATTCTGATTTTTACATAAATAAAAAGAATAAATAATAGTCTGAATCATTTAAAATCATCAAAAAAAAAAACCAGATTATTGAGAATAAATGCATAATGGTAAAACTACTATAGTCAAGCAAGTGAGCAACTACCTTGCTCAAGGAAGTGAACTTTTCTTTAATAGATTACTAAATTTCATTCCTTTTTAAAATTAAATTTCATTCCTTTTTAAATTAAATTTTAGTTTTTCACTTAGCTGTGTTCAAAGGTCGTTAAAATTGACCAAACTAAAGGAAGTTAGCCGATTTAAGATTCAACTGATTCAGTTCATGTTTCAGTTTTTTGAAGTTTTGCAGTTCAGTCCGGTTTGAAACTAGAACCCCGTAATGTAAATAAAACCAACCGTTTGACCTATATTATCCATTAATTTTTCTTTTATGATAAAATGTGATTATGACCATATAGTTTAATCACAATCTTTTTTAACTTTTTTTAACGGCCAACTAAATAATTGGATAAGCATCCTGGGATGCCCTTAATCGAGTAAATGCATCCCCTCCTCCATAACGGTCAGAGTTGGATGCATACCTGAGCCACCAAGCCACCAGTTCCTGGGGAAACCCGCCCGAATGCCCACTGCGGTAAAACCCGGTTCGGTTCGGTTTCGAACTGACGACCTCCAAAGAGGTCTAGTCCTAAACTTCATTGCCACCACAATGTCCTTCAAAGTGATGCTAGTGGGAGTTGAACTTGGGATCTCAAGGAGAGAAACCAAGTGACTAACCACTAGACCAACTTGTCAGGATACAATCTTTTTCAACTTATGTATAAAAATTTATACAAATCAATAAATTAAAATATATAATAAAAAAACCAACTGAACCAACCAGTGGCTAACCAATCCAACCAAGCCGGTTTAGTTTGTTGGTTCTCAACACCATAGTTAGTGGTTCAACCTAAAATTTTTACGTAGCCGAATGAACCGGGCCTCAAAGACCCTTAACATAACTTACCCAAGACATGTTAAAGTGACCACTATAATTGTGTATATGTTAACAGTTATTTATCAATTTATGCATAGAGCTAGTTCTATCTAAATTAATAGGATGAAAAGGTGCAGTAAAGATCATCTTTACTTCTATTTTTATTTCTAAGCACATTTTACAATTCTTTATTTTTTTCTAATGTCGTCTGATTTTGTGCTTTTAACGCCACACGAGTTCTTTATGCATGAGTGAGCGTTACTAATCCGTTTACTATGACAAAAAAAAAAAAAAAAAACTAAATCAAACTTTCATAGAACATTATGATGATCTGATTTTTGATCTTCAAAACAATACTTTTGTATTGAGTAATTAAACACACCCCAGAACTAATCCTTCAAATACATCCATGGCGCGACCATAACACATGGGTCTTAAAAGAAAACTATTTCATAAGTTTCCAAGCAAATCCATGTTAAGGCGAACAAAGGTTAAATGAAAAAAAAAAAAACTAAAATCGAATTAACATACCAAAGTCAACAGTTGACCTTTCTTAACTGTTGGTAGCTTTTATGTATATTTGCTGGCTTGCATGGGCAGACACCATCTGAATAGCACCTCTCGCCATCAAATCTTTAATAGTGTTCCTTGCAAGTGATCCGTGATCTGTAACCATCATACAACAAATTCATAATCACACTCCAATACAATAATTTGTTACAAATGGTTTGAAGGACATTGATCTGTGCCAATTTGGAATACGTTTTATCTGTAACGCGATCTATTTAACTTACACGGGCACATGTTGAAACTCATCTGAACTATATTCAAATCCACAACCTATACAATGGCATTTGTTAAAACAACAAGGATATGGCGGGGAGGAAGGTTTAGGATCAACTCCGGTGGATGCTCCTTTACTGGAATTTGCGGACAAAGAACACCGTTAGCCTTAACGCGAGAGGTGGCCTCCCGCGTTTGGACTCCGGCGTGAGAATCAGTTATTGGTTCTTCAGAGTCTTAGCGTAATGAAGTAAAGAGTTTTAGAGTGAGAGAGTGAAGTGTGAATACCTTAGGCTGGGCCAAAGTACTCCCTTTTATAGACCTGGTGATCTGCCCAAGGGAGCTCCTTTGCCAGCTGTTACCTTCCCCATCGGGTAAGCATCTTCTTTACTGTTGTTTGCGTGCAGGAGAGACCTTGCCTTTTATGGTAAGTGTATAGGTTTGTGTGTCTCGAGGCCTTACTTGTGCTTTTGGTAAAAGGTCAAGTCAGTTTGACCTTTGTTATACAATTCCCGAGGTGCTACAGTAACAGTAGCTCCCTTATGCTGTCCCAGCTTTTGGTCGGGAGCTAGCTGCCCTATTTACTCGGTCCTTGGTTTTATTTGTGCTGAGCTGGTTGTTGTTTATTTAGGCTTCTTGACTTGTCCTTATGTTGTTGGTTAGGGACTTGGTATACCTACGTCATCACCCCCAGTCATAAGTGTTGGTATCTTCTTATGGTAGCGATACTTATGACTTTTATTATTCCTTTCTTATTTTTAATCTTATTCCCTAGGCTAGGAAGCTGAGCTCCTTAAGGAAGCTTATTTTACCCCTGGTGATTGGAATCCTTCTTCATTTATTTCCACTTGCCTTAGTCGGCTGTCAGGAAGCGACTGATTTGACCTTGTTGCAGGTGATGAGTGCTTCCCTGTCAGTTTCTGGCGCTTACATCTTGGTCTTCCATTTTCCCTAAAAATCGGGATTAGTGTTTTATGATTTATAAAACCACCGTTTCCTTTAACTCCTTTTCATTCGAATATCCTCCAAGTTCTTCACCGTTTCCTCTGTTTTCGGATATTATCGTACTTTCTCCGGCTATATATAATTTCCGGTACGTCTTTCTTCCTCCTCATGGCCTCTAACAAGAATGATATTGCTCCACAGTTTTCGAAACTTACTGAATCTGAAATTAGGCAGTTTGTTCTTGATCATGGCATTGGTTCTAGTTTAGAAATTAGGGTTCCTGGCGACATGACCGCCGATTAATGTCCTGAGGGGTTTTTGGTGTTCTATACCCGTATTTTGGATCAACCAAACTTAAGATATCCCTTTTCTAATTTCTTTCTTAGCGTCTTGAAATATTACCGATTGTCATTGGGTCAGTTGGCTCCGGTAGGCATTGCCCATATCATGTTCTTTGAGATCCTCTGTCGGGCTTTAAGTTATGAGCCCGATTTGTTGATGTTCTGGTGTTTCTTCCGGCTTGCCCGGAATGGGGATTGGTATACTGTTGAGAAGGCTCCTTGTGAGAATTCTCTTCTAACTACCACTGTTGGGCATACTTATGCCTGGAAAAATCAATTTTTCTTTATTTCTCATGACCTGCTTCCATTTCGTATTGTTCCTCGAAAGTTTTCTGAGGCTTTGAATGAGAAAGAGCCGGATGCACAAAGTGTTAACCAGGAGTTACTTCTCAAACTTCGTCCCTATCGTTTGAGGCTTAAGGCTTACCCGGAGGAGCTTCTGGTTATGCTGGGTATAAGCCAGGATTGGCCTGAATCTTGTCGTGAACCCGTGTTTTTCTTTAATGACAAGGGTATGTTATGTTTGTTATTGACTTGATCATTTTGTTTTGTTTTAATTTTCTTACTTGTTTCCTTTTTCAGAGATGAGTGCTTTGGATTTCTTGAGATGAATGATGCTACTAGTGTGGAAATTGATATGAGGGAGCTTGCTGAGGGTGCTCCTTCTGTTGTTCTTCGTACCCAGCATGTCCGTACTGGTGGTGATTTCCAGAATGTACCAGTGCAGTCTATTTCTGATGCTCCTTCTGCCAAGAAGCTTGCTTCCACAGGCCGTCGGTTTACTAGGGGGATGTCAGCTTCTAAATCCGTTCCCCAATCTTCTGATCCGATATCTGTTGATAGTGGCGATGAGGATGATGCTAATATTATTGCTTCAATTACCGGGGTTAAGTTTGTTAAGAAGGAGGTTTCTGAACTTGTTGGTGAGGGAGGCGATGTTGCTGCAGAGGGAGGTAGTGTGCCTGAGGAGCCTGTTGTTAGTGGTAGGGAAGCTGGTGCTTCCTCTCCTCGTGTTGCTGCCATTGTGCAAAAATTAAATGAAACGAAAAGGAAACTCCCGGGGAAGCCTGTCAAGGGTTCTAAGGCTTCGAAGAAGGTTAAGATTTCTGTTGTTAGTCCCTCTTCTCCTGAGGGAGGTGTTCATAGGGCCTCTGCTGGCATTCATGTCGAGAAGAGTGGTGAGGGTGAAGCTTCTAAGTCTTCGGGTAAAGGTAACTTGGGTGATGTTTCGAAGGGGAAGTAGATTGTTGAATCAGGGAAGGGGCCGGCAGAGGCTATTTTTGTCCCAAATTGGAAGATTACTGTCTCAGATACCTTGAAGAGCGGTAGGGTATGTCATGATCTTATACGGAATGTTGCCCCTCCTGCTGAGAAATAATTGCTTTCTCAGTTGTCTGATGAGGATTCGGCTTACCGCATCATTACCCAAGCTGCTCGTCTGACAACCTCCCTTCCTAATGGTTTTGAACGCTGGGCTAACTCAGTGAGTAGGAATGTTGATCTTACTGAAGCACTGTCGAAGAAGGAGGCCGAGCTCAAGGATTCTTCTGATCGCTTAGCGACCTTCCAGGCCAAGGTAAATGATCTTGAGGAACAGCTTGCTTCCTCTTTATCCAAAAGAGATGAGGAAGCTAGGAAAATTGAGGTGTATGCCGGGCAGCTGGCTGATTTCAATAATCAGTTGGCTAAAGAGAGAGCTGAGTTTGGTGTTGAAAGGTCATTGTTAAGGAAGGAACGTGCTGCTTATGAGACAGGTGTTGAAGAGTTGAGGCAGCAGATCAAGAGTTTGACTGAGGATAGGAAGTGGTTGATTGGGTCTGGTGTTCGCCAGTTTGTGACCTTTCTTCTACACAACCAGGAGTTCAACAAGCATCTTGCAGGTATTTATTCCAAGGCTATGGCTCATGGTCGTTTTACAGGCCTTGTTGCTGCTTCTGAGGCAATTGCTCGTGGGGAAGCTATAGAGGGGCTCCCCTCCTACAAGCCTGACTCTTTACTGACTTTGCTGCTGCTGTGACGAGGATGGATGCTCTTTCCTATCCGTATGTTGAGGGCTTGTCTCGGATAGTGGGCCGCCCTATTGCTGATCTACAGGCTTTGGAGCCGGAGGGTCTGAATTTGGATCTTTGTAGGCAACTATTGTCTCCTCCCCCCCGCAAAACAGTCATTGTTTGAATCTGGTATTCAAGACCGGGGAGCTAGCCCTGCTAAAGAGGCTAAAATGACCCAAAGTTCTAATCCTTCTACTACCTCCTTCGTTCCTGCTGATGTTCCCCCCACCTCCTCTCCCAAGGGAGCTAGCTCCTCCGCTCCTGAGGGTGGGGATGCTGACCTTGTTGGCTTGTATGATGAACTTTCTTGAAGTGACGCTCTTTTCTTTGTTTGATGTTGGCACTGTTGGCTCATTGTAGTATGTTTTATTTTGTTTAGCCTTCCTGTTTAGGAAGTGTATTTGTATTTTGCCCTTTATGAGTTATCGTTTGGTGGACTATGACTTAGGCTGCCCCCTTAGGGGTTTTAAGCCTTTTAGTATGTTTATGACATTCTATGTCCTTGTGATATATTTAGGTCTTGTTATTTCCCTTTGTGCATTCTAATGTTTTGTTTTGCCTTTATGGGAGTATAGAGCTTTATGTTTCCTTGTGGGAATTTTTGTAGCCGTTTGTATTGTTATTGTAATGATTGGTGTAGTCATGCTTATTCTTCTTGTTTGTGATACTATGTACAAACATTTTTCTATTTTTTGCAATGCCTTCTCTAGATGAATTTAGGTTAAGTGCTGCAGTCACCTATCCCTCATTCTTCTATTGAAGAACCGACGCATTTTTTGTGTTCTATCTCTTTTCTAGTCCACACTTTTATTTTTGTGGTATATTTACATAGGTAGCTTTCTTTCCTATGAAGCATTTGATGTAATGTGCTTACCCTTTTACATGGAGTTAGTTTTTTAAATATGTTCGATTCATGGAGTTGTATTGTCTTAGGTACTCACCCTTTATACGGGAAGGTATAACGCCTTGTTCCCTGCTGAGCGATATGGCCTAGGAGCTCATCCCTTTTTCATGGGTAGATATAGTGTCGGATCCCATGGAGCTTGATTTGGAGGAGCTCACCCTTAGGATAGAACAATAATTTTTGTTAACAAAAGTTGCTGCTTGTGTTTTCATTAAAACCGATTTCAGCCCAGTACAGATCCGTTCAACCATTGCAATGATTAACTCACACTATGAATTTTTTCAAATGTTTCCCGTTCCAATGTCTTGGAACCTTCTTGCCTTGTGGGGTTTCTAGCTTGTAGGAGCCTCCCTCATGTGTTTCTTTTATAACGTATGGGCCTTCCCACTTTGGGCCCATCTTTCCAGTGTCTTCCATTTTGCTTGCTTCGTTGTTTCTTAAGATGAGGTTTCTGGCTTGAAAGTCTCTTTTTTGACTCTTTTGTTGTAGTAACCTTCTAGTCTTTTCTTCTATCTTGCTTCTCGAATTAGGGCAGCTTCTCTGGCTTCTTCCAGTAGGTCTAGGTTTAGCAGGATTTCTGTTTCGTTGGGTGTTTCTTGCCTTCTTGAGCTTCTTAGCGTTTGTACCCCAACCTCCGCTGGTAACACTGTTTCGGAGCCATACACTAGGCTATAGGGGGTTCTTTGATGACTTGTTTTTTCTAACGTTCGGATAGCCCGCAACACACTAGGGAGCTCCTCCACCCAGTGTTTTCCATACCTTCCTAGCCTGGTCTTCAGCCCTTCTACGATACTTCTATTCATCCTCTCTACTTGCCCATTGGATTGTGGGTAACAAACTGAGCTAAAGACCTGCTTGATTTGCAATTCTTGGCACCATGTGCTGAACGGTTTTTTCTACAAACTGCTTGCCATTGTCGGTTACTATCTCACCCCGTAGTCCGAACCTACATACGATGCTTTCCATACGAAGTTTATCACATTTTTTCCTGTGATTTTTGCCAATGGCTTCACTTCCGGTCATTTGGTGAAATAGTCTACCGCTACTAGGAGGAATTTGACTGTAACATTTGTAAAAATCGGGTCTCCAAAACCCGCTCCGTTTCGTAATCTTGTACCAAGTTATAAAAGTTGCGTTAATTATTTATGATTATTTTGAGTTAAAACGATACATAATTAATAAATAAACTAAACTATAAAAATTATATTTGATAAAAAGTTAAAATAAAACAAATAAAAAATATTTGAAGCTGCCGGGACTCGAACCCGGGTCAGCCAAGGCTTTAAACAACTTAACATTCCTTCCCTAAACCACTCCGCCACAAAGTGTTTTCTGTTAACTCTAGGAAAACAAATGGAACTTATACACAAACTCAATTTAACGATGATGCCATCTGAAAACCGGTAATCGGCAAATCAATCGTCAAATCGATTGTTTACCTCACAATTTCAGTTATAACCGATCTGTGACGGTTTCCAATCAAGTTAAAATTGATTGAACTTTAAGTCTCATCATTTTCGGTTTTTGAAACCGAAAGTTCATCAAGGTTCTGATTTAATTCAAGCTCCAGATCATTCTCACGATTCAGAACTATCACAACAATACTCAATTTCATTTTCGTCGCATTTTTGAACCATAAGATCTTCTGAATCAGTTCGCCGGAAAATTTCTGCAAGTCACCGGAAAACCGGGACTCACATTCTCACGGTAATTCCTCCGACTCTTTCTGTTTAAAACATGTGATTAATCAGTCTCTAACACAACTCCATCATCAGAATCGATCCTAGTCAACGTTTATCGAAAATCTTATCTTCGCCGGAAAATTTCTGAGACTGCCGGAATCACACTGTGAACTGGTATGATATCCTAAACTTCTTTTAAACCTTGTTTAAGTGACTCAACTTCATGAATAACCGATCAACGCTGTTAATTGGTTTCAACAGCCGGAGTTCATTTCCAGTACCGACGAACCTCCGCCGGATTTCTGTGATAACATCAATCGGTATATTCATTTCCTTAAACTCTCTCCATTCTCTACTTTTGAATTACTATTAATGTCTGAGAACTTTATAAATCACAAATCAATCATAACCAGTCGAATTATGCTGTCTGTGTAAATCGGCGAAGAAGATGAAGTTATAACAGAACAAAAGATTAATTAAAAACGGTATTTTAAACGGGTTAGACACACAGTCCAGCGGTGGACTGTGTGCAAATTTCAGACACACGTCCCGAGTTCGATCCTTGCTACACGCACGCCTTGTGTAATAACCTGCCTTTTTGATCAAGAACTAAACCGGGTTAAAACAGATAGTTGTTAAGTATAATAAAAACCAAGAATATAACCGGGTTAGACACACAGTCCAGCGGTGGACTGTGTGCATCATGAACTACACGTCGCGCGTTCGAATCTCGTCACGAGCACCGGTCCAATTGAATTAAAACGTTTTTGCAAATAAAGGAATTTTCGGTTAATTCAAATAAGTGTATAAATATAATTAAAAACGAGTTTATAACGGGTTAGACACGTAGCTCAGTTGGTAGAGCTGCGTGCACGCGAACGGAAGGTCGCCGGTTCGAATCCCACCCGGCGCAGAATTATCCGCTGACCGAACCGGTCAACAGTCAACGGTCAACACTTAAAAAAATAATATTTTTTTTTATATTTTTATTTATTTAATTTAATTTAAAAATCAATTAAAAATACTTAAAAATAACATTTTTAAAGATAGAAAATAGCCATAAACTCACAAAAATATATCTAAAAATTTCATTAAAATCCCTAATAAAATCCATCCATCTAATATATTTTTCCATTATTATTTAGGTTAGTATTCCTCGTCGATCCGCTCATCTAAATCGTGCGCATCTCACCATCTCCAATTCAACGCACCCAATGTGAGTGAACCTTTCAAATTCCCCGTTTTAATCACGTTTTTTGGGGTGTATCATGTGTCTTTGTTTATATACATATTATAACTAAACTATTGTGCATACATCATATCATGACATGTGTATTTAGTTTGTTGCTGTTAAGTAGTTATTATTGGATGCAATTTATTATTTCAGTACATGAAATTGCCGAGGCCGCCGCTCCCCATTTATGAGGTTTGAGCTTGTTCCCCATTTTATTATGCGGTTGAACCTGGCGTGCCCGCATACGATCGGCTCCGTTTGATTGAGCCTTGATCGCACAGTTCATTTTACATTTTCAGTACATGCAATACGATCGGCTCCGTTTGATTGAGCCTTGATCGCACAGTTCATTTTACATTTCCAGTTCATGCAATACGATCGGCTCCGTTTGATTGAGCCTTGATCGCACAGTTCATTTATGTTAGTTATCGTATGATATTGGTATGTTCATGTATGCTATCAAGTGTTATTGTATGTTATAATTGTAACTGCTATTTGCCAATGCTTGATTACTTACATTTGCTCTTTTATGATTATGCACAATATTTCATTGATAAACTAACCATAAAATCATTATCAAATGTTTATCTAATAAGGTTCACTCGCCAACTTATGTTGACCCAAAAACTCCCATTTTACACATGATACAGGTGAACCAGCAGCAACTAGGAACACATAGGACCTGGATTAGAAGAATAAAACGATTTAGTATTGGGATTGCTATGTTTGTTTATTTCCTTTGTATTGAATGAACATGTTTGGATGTTTGAAAATGTAACTTTGACTTTATTAATTATGAAACATAATAGTAAATGTCATGTGCTTTGGTGATAACCCAATTATGCCCCGACTCTTATTTCCGCTGCGGGTCGGGGTGTGACAGATTGGTATCAGAGCCATGACTATAGGGATATAGGATAGGTTATTAGACCCTTAGAGCCTATACTATAGTCGATTAGAAACTTATAAGAATTTTGTGTGTTATATGCCAAATTTCATGATGTTTATATGTTTTATGTTAAATGTTACATTTGATGTTGTGCAAGCATGTTCATAAGTATGTATTATCAAATAATGCCTATCATGAAATCGTATGCTCATAACATATCACATCCATGAAAGCACACACCACATCATGATTGATTTTACAATGATTTTCGTGTTTTCAAATCTCATCAAAGTGAGTTATCATGACGGGCATGTAGTAACTGGAAGGGTACTAGTACCGGTAGTCGGAACGTCCTGTCTAGGCTGGCATTCGTATAAATCCAAAATAAAGGACCAGTTTGCCTACCTGGGGACTAACGATGAGAGTACGAAGTACTTATTAGGCCAAAGCATGCTATACCAAACGTCGTGCGAACTAATCCCACTTTGAGTTGTCATTGTGTCTACACCTGGACACGTTCCGACCAAACATCTCATGAACATATTTTGTGGTTTGCATTCGGGGGATGCGAGTGTTAAATTGCCAATACTAATGTGAATCCTACCAAGCCAATAGCCATGGGGGCCCACATGACTATGTAGGTGAAGGTATGGGGGACATTTGAGGCCCAACATGAGCGAACCCAAGACATCCTATGGATGTAGTTGCATTATTGATATTTATGTTATTTTCATTTTCTTAAAGACACATGACACCTAAAAAGACACCATAAACTCACAATCTTCTCATTTTATGATCCTGTAGATGTCATCTAGACAGCATCGAAGGGGTAAAAGATCGGGAAAGACTCAGGAACGTTTGGCCACACATATCGCGAAACAAATGGCCACGATATTGCCTGACATCGTGGTACAAGTACAACAAGCCCTTGCTACAAATCCTACTAACCCTCCTCAACAACAGGACCAGAACATCGACAACCCTCCTACCATCAAGTGCTCTTACAAACATTTTAAGTCCTGTGATCCTCCAAAATTCGAAGGGACTGAGGGAGTCACTGCTCTCCTACATTGGTTCGAGGAGATGGAAAACGTTTTCTTAAACTGCGATTGTCCTGAGGATCGCAAGGTTCGTTACGCCACCGGGAGACTACTTGGTGTAGCTCTCACTTGGTGGAATACTGAGAAAGGAAAGAGGGGAACTGAAGATGCGATGGCCTTAACTTGGGAGGAGTTAAGGGAAATCATGACTAGGCGTTTCTGTCCTAGAAGTGAAATTAAGAAGTTGGAGGATGAATTTCATGCTCTAAGGCAAAAGGAGGGTGATCACTCTACTTACAACAAGAGGTTTTTGGAGTTGAACCAGATGGTTCCAAATTTATTTACTCCAACCTATCGTCTGATCGAACATTATATTCGAGGACTTCCCTCGAAAATTCAAGATTCGGTTCTCAGCGTTTCACCGGTAACACTCGAAGCTGCCATGGAGTTGGCAACTGAACTGACCGAAAACCGAATTCGCAATGGGAAGTTCAAAGAAGAAGAAAGCCCCTGCTGAGGGACAAACCTCAAACCACCCCATTCCTTCCTCTAAGTTTGCTAACAAGAGGAAGCGTAACACCAGGAATTTTGCAGTCACCCAAACCAACACCCCTATTCCTGCTGCACCCATCACTCAAGTCACTCCTTCACCCGCGCCATACAGAAGACCCTACACAGGCCCATTACCAAAATGTAACCGTTGTCAGTATCACCACTCCCTGATCATCCTTGCCAATACTGCACCGGCTGCGATCGCGCAGGACATACTGTTCAAAACTGCCGCATGCCTCAACGAACAAACCGCCACCAACCTTTAACCCAAACCCACCAACAGTTAATGGGTCAAGCACAACAACAACTACCATTTCCACCCACCCAACATTTAGCCCAAACATACTATCAACCCAATTACCCTATGGGCCAACCTATGCGGGCTTGTTTCAATTGCGGCGACCCAAGTCATTTCAGAAACACATGTCCAAGACTGGTTAATATTATTCATGCTCAGGCCCAAGCCAACCCTGTGAATCAAGCAAACCAAGCTCCTCCACCTGCAAGAGGAAGAGCTTTCAATATTAACGCGAACCAGGCCAGAGCTGACGGCAATGTGGTCAACGGTACGTTTCTTATAAATGGTAGATATGCCACTATGTTATTTGATACTGGTGCGGATAGAAGTTTCGTGTCATTAGAATTTGAGCCTATCTTAAGCAAAAATCGGGATAAGCTCGCGGAATCCATAACGGTGGAAGTTGCGGACGGAAAACCAGTTTCATTAGACTCTATTTTACGCAACTGTACACTCACCTTAAACGACCACGATTTCTCAGTCGACCTTATTCCTATGAAGCTGGGAAGTTTCGACATCATAATCGGTATGGATTGGCTCAGTCAACATCATGCGGAAGTTGTATGTCGTGAAAAATTTATTCGTATTCCTCTTTCAAACGGTCAGACTCTTCGAATCATTGGAGAAACCTCGTCGAAAGGGCTCAACTTAATGTCTTGTCTTCAAGCTCAAAAATACCTTCGCAAGAATTATGTCGCGTTCTTAGCCCATATCATCAAGAAGGGGACCACAGAGAAGAAACTTGAAGATATTCCTGTAGTAAAAGATTTTCCACAAGTTTTTCCTGACGACATTTCAGGACTGCCTCCAATCAGAGATGTCGAATTCCGTATTGATCTTATACCTGGTGCTACACCAGTTGCAAAATCTCCATATAGGTTAGCCCCCTCTGAAATGCAAGAGCTAGCCAGTCAATTGCAAGAGTTGACTGACAAGGGATTCATACGTCCCAGCTCATCGCCTTGGGGTGCACCTGTCCTTTTTGTAAAGAAGAAAGATGGATCTTTTCGTATGTGCATCGACTACAGAGAGCTCAACAAGTTAACCATCAAAAATCGCTATCCTTTACCTCGCATAGATGATCTTCTTGACCAACTACAGGTGTCAGTTGCTTTTCAAAAATCGATCTTCGATCTGGCTATCATCAGCTTAGAGTGCATGAAGAAGACGTCCCTAAGACTGCTTTTCGAACTCGTTATGGCCACTATGAATTCATGGTTATGCCGTTTGTATTAACCAACGCACCAGCTGTCTTCATGGACCTAATGAACAGAGTCTGCAAACCTTACCTTGATCGATTTGTTATAGTTTTCATCGACGATATTCTTATTTATTCAAAATCTAAAGCTGATCATGAGCGTCATCTTCGACTAGTTCTTGCACTTCTAGAAAAGGAAAAGCTTTATGCCAAGTTCTCTAAATGTGAATTCTGGTTAAAAGAGGTGCAATTTCTCGGGCATGTAGTCAATGATAAAGGAATACATGTTGACCCTTCAAAGATCAAAGCAGTTCAAGAATGCCAAGCTCCACGTACACCAACTGAAGTAAGGTCTTTTCTTGGACTAGCTGGCTATTATCGTCGGTTCATTTCAAACTTCTCTCGCATTGCTGTGCCACTCACGGCTTTAACCCATAAGGGAAAACCATTCGTATGGGGACCCAAGCAAGAAGAAGCTTTTCAAACTCTTAAACAAAAACTTTGTGATGCACCAATCCTCACTCTTCCTGAAGGTTGTGATGATTTTGTAGTCTATTGCGACGCGTCAGGGCAAGGATTAGGCTGCGTTCTCATGCAAAGAGGAAAAGTCATAGCTTATGCCTCGAGGCAACTCAAGACACATGAAAAGAACTACACCACTCATGACCTAGAACTTGGAGCTGTTGTATTCGCTCTTAAGATAAGGAGACATTATCTCTATGGTACTAAGTGTGAAATATACACTGACCACAAGAGTCTTCAACATATCTTCAATCAAAAAGAGTTAAATATGAGGCAACGAAGATGGGTCGAACTCCTAAATGATTACGACTGTGAAATTAGATACCACCTTGGTAAAGCAAATGTGGTGGCTGATGCACTTAGTCGAAAGGGTTATGCGAACTCCATTCATCTTCTATGTTCGCAAATTATAACCGATATTAAAGATTAAATTCGAGAAGCTCAACACGTTTCGATAACAGAAGAAGATGTACGAAAAGAGATGTCCTGTGGAGCCGAGCTAAATCTTGAAACTAAATCAGACGGTATTCTGTATTACCTAAATCGTATCTGGATTCCTAACCACAACAATCTTCGGGAAACTCTCATGAATGAAGCTCACAAAACGCGATATTCTATACACCCAGGAGCCGATAAGATGTATCAAGACCTACGATACACCTATTGGTGGCCTGGAATGAAGAAAGATATTGCCGTTTTTGTTTCCAAGTGTCTCACATGTTCTAAGGTGAAGGCTGAACACCAAAGACCCTCAGGACTTCTAGTCTAACCGGAAATACCTGTATGGAAGTGGGAAAATATAACCATGGATTTCATTACCGGGTTACCTCGCACTTCTGGTGGGTATGACACTATATGGGTGATTATAGACCGACTTACAAAATCAGCTCACTTTATTCCTATTCGAGAAGATTTCAAGAATGAAAAGCTTGCTCGTATTTATATCAACGAAATCGTAAGCCGACATGGGGTACCATTAAGTATTATTTCTGATCGTGATGGTTGTTTCACCTCACGAACATGGCAAGCAGTACAATCCGCTATGGGCACTCGATTAGATCTCAGTACCGCCTATCATCCTCAAACTGATGGACAGTCTGAGCGCACCATTCAAACTCTTGAGGATATGCTTAGAGCATGTGTCATAGACTTCAAGGGAAATTGGGACGCCCACCTACCGTTAGTTGAATTTTCGTACAACAACAGCTATCATTCGAGCATCGGCATGGCACCTTTTGAAGCCTTATATGGTCGAAAGTGCCGATCTCCTGTTTGTTGGCACGAAATTGGGGAAGCACAAATTACTGGTCCAGAATTGATCCAAGAAACCACAGACAAGATTCATCAAATCCGAAACAATCTTCTAGCAGCTCAAAGTCGTCAAAAGAGTTATGCAGATAAACGACGGAAGCCCTTGGAGTTTAACATTGGTGATCATGTGCTTTTAAAAGTATCACCGTGGAAGGGAGTAGTTCGTTTTGGTAAAAAGGGAAAGCTAGCACCACGTTATGTAGGACCTTTCAAGATACTCGAAAGAGTAGGTCCTGTAGCATACAAGCTTGACCTACCGGAAGAACTCGACAGGATTCATCCCACATTCCACGTGTCGAACTTGAAGAAGTGCCTCGCTGATGAGAATCTCCATATTCCGCTGGAAGATATTCAGATTGATGAATCCATGCATTTTATTGAAAGACCAGTGGAGATCATGGACTACGGAGAAAAGCGTCTTCGACGAAGTCGCATTCCAATTGTTAGGGTACGTTGGGAGTCGAAACGGGGACCTGAGTTTACTTGGGAACGTGAAGACTCAATGCGTGAAAGATACCCGCATCTTTTTCCTACTACTTCAACTATTTAAATTTCGGGACGAAATTCCTAAAAGTAGGGGATACTGTAACATTTGTAAAAATCGGGTCTCTAAAACCCGCTCCGTTTTGTAATCTTGTACCAAGTTATAAAAGTTGCATTAATTATTTATGATTATTTTGAGTTAAAACAATACATAATTAATAAATAAACTAAACTATAAAAATTATATTTGATAAAAAGTTAAAATAAAACAAATAAAAAATATTTGAAGCTGCCGGGACTCGAACCCGGGTCAGCCAAGGCTTTAAACAACTTAACATTCCTTCCCTAAACCACTCCGCCACAAAGTGTTTTCTGTTAACTCTAGGAAAACAAATGAAACTTATACACAAACTCAATTTAACCGATGATGCCATCTGAAAACCGGTAATCGGCAAACCAATCGTCAAATTGATTGTTTAGCTCACAATTTCAGTTATAACCGATCTGTGACGGTTTCCAATCAAGTTAAAATTGATTGAACTTAAAGTCTCATCATTTTCGGTTTTTGAACCGAAAGTTCATCAAGGTTCTGATTTAGTTCAAGCTCCAGATCATTCTCACGATTCAGAACTATCACAACAATACTCAATTTCATTTTCGTCGCATTTTTGAACCATAAGATCTTCTGAATCAGTTCGCCGGAAAATTTCTGCAAGTCACCGGAAAACCGGGACTCACATTCTCACGGTAATTCCTCCGACTCTTTCTGTTTAAAACATGTGATTAATCAGTCTCTAACACAACTCCATCATCAGAATCGATCCTAGTCAACGTTTATCGAAAATCTTATCTTCGCCGGAAAATTTCTGAGACTGCCGGAATCACACTGTGAACTGGTATGATATCCTAAACTTCTTTTAAACCTAGTTTAAGTGACTCAACTTCATGAATAACCGATCAACGCTGTTAATTGGTTTCAACAGCCGGAGTTCATTTCCAGTACCGACGAACCTCCGCCGGATTTCTGTGATAACATCAATCGGTGTATTTTTTCCTTAAACTCTCTCCATTCTCTACTTTTGAATTACTATTAATGTCTGAGAACTTTATAAATCACAAATCAATCATAACCAGTCGAATTATGCTGTCTGTGTAAATCGGCGAAGAAGATGAAGTTATAACAGAACATAAGATTAATTAAAAACGGTATTTTAAACGGGTTAGACACACAGTCCAGCGGTGGACTGTGTGCAAATTTCAGACACACGTCCCGAGTTCGATCCTTGCTACACGCACGCCTTGTGTAATAACCTGCCTTTTTGATCAGGAACTAAACCGGGTTAAAACAGATAGTTGTTAAGTATAATAAAAACCAAGAATATAACCGGGTTAGACACACAGTCCAGCGGTGGACTGTGTGCATCATGAACTACACGTCGCGCGTTCGAATCTCGTCACGAGCACCGGTCCAATTGAATTAAAACGTTTTTGCAAATAAATGAATTTTCGGTTAATTCAAATAAGTGTATAAATATAATTAAAAACGAGTTTATAACGGGTTAGACACGTAGCTCAGTTGGTAGAGCTGCGTGCACGCGAACGGAAGGTCGCCGGTTCGAATCCCACCCGGCGCAGAATTATCCGCTGACCGAACCGGTCAACGGTCAACGGTCAACGGTCAACACTTAAAAAATAATATTTTTTTATATTTTTATTTATTTAATTTAATTTAAAAATCAATTAAAAATACTTAAAAATAACATTTTTAAAGATAGAAAATAGCCATAAACTCACAAAAATATATCTAAAAATTTCATTAAAATCCTTAATAAAATCCATCCATCTAATATATTTTTCCATTATTATTTAGGTTAGTATTCCTCGTCGATCCGTTCATCTAAATCGTGCGCATCTCACCATCTCCAACTCAAGGCACCCAATGTGAGTGAACCTTTCAAATTCCCCGTTTTAATCACGTTTTTGGGGTGTATCATGTGTCTTTGTTTATATACATATTATAACTAAACTATTGTGCATACATCATATCATGACATGTGTATTTAGTTTGTTGCTGTTAAGTAGTTATTATTGGATGCAATTTATTATTTCAGTACATGCAATTGCCGAGGCCGCCGCTCCCCATTTATGAGGTTTGAGCTTGTTCCCCATTTTATTATGCGGTTGAACCTGACGTGCCCGCATACGATCGGCTCCGTTTGATTGAGCCTTGATCGCACAGTTCATTTTACATTTTCAGTACATGCAATACGATCGGCTCCGTTTGATTGAGCCTTGATCGCACAGTTCATTTTACATTTTCAGTTCATGCAATACGATCGGCTCCGTTTGATTGAGCCTTGATCGCACAGTTCATTTATGTTAGTTATCGTATGATATTGGTATGTTCATGTATGCTATCAAGTGTTATTGTATGTTATAATTGTAACTGCTATTTGCCAATGCTTGATTACTTACATTTGCTCTTTTATGATTATGCACAATATTTCATTGATAAACTAATCATAAAATCATTATCAAATGTTTATCTAATAAGGTTCACTCGCCAACTTATGTTGACCCAAAAACTCCCATTTTACACATGATACAGGTGAACCAGCAGCAGCTAGGAACACATAGGACCTGGATTAGAAGAATAAAACGATTTAGTATTGGGATTGTTATGTTTGTTTATTTCCTTTGTATTGAATGAACATGTTTGGATGTTTGAAAATGTAACTTTGACTTTATTAATTATGAAACATAATAGTAAATGTCATGTGCTTTGGTGATAACCCAATTATGCCCCGACTCTTATTTCCGCTGCGGGTCGGGGTGTGACATTGACCTGGCCAGCTCCTGTGGGGAATGGACCTACGATGTCCATACCCTATTTGTAAAATGGCCATGCTGCCAAGATGGGAACTAAGTCATGCTTCGGACTTGCCTTTACCGGAGCGTGTATCTGACATGATTCGCATTTGTAGATGACTTCAGCTGTGTCTTTGTGCATCGTGGGCCAGTAGTAGCCCATGTTCATTAGCTTTACCACTATTGTTCTTACCCCCGCATGCGCACCACATATTTCTTCATACACCTCATTGATCAAGTAGGTGCTTTGATTGGGACCGACACACCTTAGTAGTGGGGACAGGTAGCCTTTCTTGTAAAGCTTCCCCTCCTCCGCTACATATTGGTTAGCTTTTGCCCTGATTCTTATAGCTTCTGGCTCTTCTTGGGGGAGCTTCCCTTCTTCGAGGTATTTTTGTATCGGGTCATCCATGATTCTTGCTCTTCTTTGATGACATCATTGACTTCCTCTTCCTCCACTATTTTCTTTTTGATTACTTCTACCAGCACCTTCTTCGTTAGGTGTGCAAAGGTTAGGGAAGCCAGCTTGCTCAAGGCGTCGGCTTGCTTATTTCTTGTTCGGGACACTTGGGTTAACGAACATGATTCAAAACTTTCCATCAACACTTTTACTTTCTCCTTGTACTGTATCATTGATGGTTCCCTTGCTGTGTATTCTCCTTTTACCTGGCTTGCCACTAGCTTTGAATCGATGAAGGCCTTAAGCTCTTTAACACCTAATGCTTTTGCTATTCTGAGACTGGCTGACAATGCTTCATATTCTGCCTCATTTTTGGTGCAAGGAAAGTCAAGACGTAGTGCATAAGTATATTTTGTTCCGCGGGGGTCCGTTATGATGAGACTTGCCCCGGAACCTTCTATACTGAATGCTCCATCTGTGAATAAAGTCCACTTTCTTACCACTATCATTTCACATTTTTCCTCCTCTACTTCATTAACCTCCTTGATTCTTGGCATTTCTGTTAAAAAGTCAGCCAACACTTGCCCCTTGTAAGCCTTCCTTGGTATGTACTCGATATTGTGTTCCCCCAATCTTACTGCCCACTTGGCCATCCTTCCTGAATCTTCAGGCTTTTCCAGGATGGTTCTTAGCGGTTGATCAGTCAGTACTTGGACGGGGTGAGCTTGGAAATACCTTCTTAGCCTTTTCGCTGTATGCACCAAGGCTAGAACCAGCTTCTCTAATGGAGAGTAGTTAATTTCTGCCATTTTTAGGGCCTTGCTTGCAAAGTATACCGGTATCTGTTTTCCTTCCCTTTCCACCATAAGCACGGAGCTTATGGCTTCCTGACTTGTGATAACATATTTTAGTGAAACATTAGTGTTTGTTTCATTTTGGTTATATTGACAGGGAATGTGTTTTATTAAACCTGAAGGTGCTGCCATGGCAGGTAATGAGGCGAGGAGCTCTTTGAGTGCTGAGAAGGCTTGTTCAGCTTCCTCCGTCCATTCGAAGCTTTTCTTATTAGCACAATTTTTTAATGTTCGGAAGAATGGGAGTGACCTTTCTGCCGACTTAGGGAGGAACCGTTGAGGCCTTGCTGTTTTGCTTCCCTACCACATGACCAAGGAACCTCCCCTCCTCGTACCCAAACGAACATTTGCTTGGGTTCAACTTCATATTGATTTTGTTGAGGTTGTGGAATGTTTCCTTGATGTCTTGTAACATATCTTCTTCGCTTTTGCTTTTTATCACTAGGTCATTAACGTATGCTTCCATGTTCCTTCCGATTTGCTCGGAGAAGGCCTTGTCGATGAGCCGTTGGTACGTGGCTCCGGCGTTTTTCAACCCAAAGGGCATTTTGGTGTAGCAAAAAATCCCTTTGTTGGTGTGAAATGTCGTCTTCTCTTCATCTTCTCTTGCCATTTTGATTTGATGATACCCTTTATAAGCGTCAAGGAAGCACTTGAACTTATACTCGGTGAGTGAATCTACCTTCCAATCTATCTCTGGTAGGGGGTAACAATCTTTAGGACATGCTTTGTTCAAGTCCTTAAAATAAACACACATTCTCCACGATCCATCGGGCTTCTTTACCATCACAGGGTTAGCTAACCAGGACTGGTATTTTACCTCCCTTAGGATGTTAGCTTCCACCAGTTTTTACACCTCCAGGCAGCTTGGCTTCGTTCGGGAGCCATGCTTCTTTTCTTTTGTGTCACTGGTTTGTATGGTGGAGCAATATTCAGTGAATGCTCAGCTACGTGCCTCGGTACACCTATCATGTCGCTTGGGCTCCAAGCGAATACCCCTACATTTTCCTTCAGGAGTTGCTTTAACCTTTGTTTTGTGGCTTCCGGGAGGTGGACATTTATCCTGATCTTCTGTTCTGGGAAGGAGCTGTTTATGCTCACTTCCTCGTCAGGGCTATCTTTGATTTCGCTACCTCCCCCTGCTTCTATTTCCATCGATGCGATTAATAACGCCTCCTTTGTTGGGACCAGCGATGCTATGCCCTTATCGGTTGGGAATCTTGCCATACCATGGACTGGGGAGACCACAACGTCAAAAGCAGCGAGGCCTGGCCTCCCTATCAGCATGTCATAGTTGGAGGGGGAGCTTATTACTATGAATGTTAGCTCCTCCGTTCTTGCCAGATCACTATCCCTGAGGCATAAGCTCAGGGTTAGCTTCCCCAGGGGCTGTATCTTTTCCCATGTGAAGCTTCTTAGGGTTGTATTTGTACTTTTCGACCGGGATTTTGTGTCATCGCTGAGTTGACTAAAGCATCTTTGGTACATGACATTTGATGCTGCCCGGGGGTCCATGTACACCCTGTTGACGACCTTCCCTTCCAATTCTGCTTCTACAATGATTGGAAGTTCCATTCTATCTTTTGACTTTGTTGGGGAGAAACATATGACCTCTTGGTTCCAAGGGGTGATTCTCCTCCTTTTTCCTTCTTGGTTCTCTTATCCCCACACCATGTTGACATTCGATTCTTTCTTGTTTTCTTTCTTCTCCTTGATATCTTTTACTAAGTGAGCCAACTCCCCCGACTTAACCACCTCTTCGATCATTTTCTTTAGCTGATAACAATCGTTAGTTTGGTGCCCAGTGTCATTATGAAAGGCACAAAACTTGGTAGAATCTCTCTTGTTGGCTGGCTTTGCCAGGGGTCGAGGTGGTTTGAAGGAGTATTTGACCTCCTCTGTTGTCAGGATTTCTTAGGGTGTCTTCGTAAGTAGGGTAAAGATGTGTTTATCTTTTTCTCTACTCGATCGAGGGGACCTTCTTTTATCTTCGAACCTTCTTCCCTCGTAGGGTCTGAATGGTCGTCTCTCTGGGAAAGACTGGAAACAAGGCCTCTTAGACGAGGAAGGTTGGTCTCTCCAGCTACCATGCTCTCTTTTCTTCGAGGCCTGTCTTTCTAAAGCTTCTTCTCCTTTGAGGAACGATTCTGTTCGCTCAAAGGCTTCTTCCATCGTTTGAGGATTGTTCTCATGAAACCTTCTTAGCAAGTTTTGAAGTCTTATGGCATTCATGAAGGCTGAGACCCTCATTTTCTCGGTTGCCCCACTGTACATCAAGCCTTCTCGTTTGAATCTTTCCACAAAAGTTCGAAGGTCTTCATGGTCTTTTTATTGAATTTGATGCATGACTGTAGCATCCCTTGTACACTTCTTTTGTGTGGTGAAGTTTGATAGGAAATTTGTATACAAGTCATCGAAGGAGGTGATGCTCCTGACTGGGAGCCCACAGAACCATAACCTTGCCGGACCAATGAGGGTCTGCATGAACATGTGGCAGCACTCTGCATTGTTCCATCGCTCCACTATGGCGGCTCCTGTAAAGACTTGTAAATGATCCTCAGGTCTTCCGTCCCATCATACGTTTTGACGTTTGAAGGCATCTTTATCTTGGTTTGAAAGATGTAGTTGGCTATTTCGTCTGAGAAGCATGACAACGAGCTCGGCTTATAGGCTATCGAAGGAATGTTGTTAGTAGCTTCCGCTTCTCTTATGTCTTGGGCAACTGGCTGAGTTTGTAAGTTCTGGACGCTTTGCCAAGCTTGGTTGCCTAAGAGCTGCTGACCCAGCTGTGCTAAGAGCATAACCATTTGGGGGGTTTTGAACATCATATGGCATGCAACCTGGCTGAATACCGGTGAACGGTGAAAAGCTCGCGGCCACGGCTCTGCTAGCCAGCGACAAGGACCTGAGTGCTTCTGCAAAGGTCATTTGCGGAGGTTGTGAGACAATCTGAGCCTGCTGGAGGAGTTGCTCGATTGTGTACTCAGGATATCTTGGGGAAGGTTGATAAGGGGAGCCGGAGTGACCGCTCCCTTCCCCAAGTGTACCTTCCGCAGTGAAACGTGTGTTAGGACTCGGGGAAGCTCGAGTGACACTGGGGGAGGTAGTAGTATACAAAGGAGGAGGCATAGGTGCAAGTGTAACCTCAGGTTCATCATAAGACAAGCGTAGCCTCACTCCCTTGGTTTGTTCTTCATGAACATAACTATTTAGCAGTTCCCTCATCTGTATGAATTTGAATCTTACCCCTTCTGGCCTTATCTCCATGGTGTTCAGCGGAAATAGTACCTCACTGGGTGAGGAGGGCACAACACGTGTGGCAGGAGGTGTTTGTAACAGTTGAGTACCTCCTGTAGTCGGTACGACATTTAGTCCGTCCGTGTTAATAGCTGAGCTGCCCATTCCCGGTGTGACAGGGGAGTCCGACAGGGGAAAGGAACTGCCTGAGACTTCCTTTTTGGGGGTGATCCTTTCCGGCCATATGAAAAATGAGAACTTAAGAATAGGGACAATGGCTGTTCTAAGTAGCGCAGCCCCACGGTGGGCGCCACTTGTTAAAACAACAAGAATATGGCATGGAGGAAGGTTTAAGATCAACTCCGGTGGAAGCTCCTTGACTGGAATCTGCGGACAAAGAACACCCTTAGCCTTAACACGAGAGGTGGCCTCCCGCGTTTGGACTCTGGCATGAGAATCAGTTATTGGTTCTTCAGAGTCTTAGCGTAATGAAGTAAAGAGTTTTAGAGTGAGAGAGTGAAGTGTGAATACCTTAGGCTGGGCCAAAGTACTCCCTTTTATAGACCTGATGATCTGCCCAAGGGAGTTCCTTTGCCAGCTGTTACCTTTCCCATTGGGTAAGCATCTTCTTTACTGTTGTTTGCGTGCAGGAGAGACCTTGCCTTTTATGGTAAGTGTATAGGTTTGTGTGTCTCGAGGCCTTTACTTGTGCTTTTGGTAAAAGGTTAAGTCAGTTTGACCTCTGTTATACAATTCCCGAGGTGCTACAGTAACAATAGCTCCCTTATGCTGTCCCAGCTTCTGGTCGGGAGCTAGCTGCCCCATTTACTCGGTCCTTGGTTTTATTTGTGCTGAGCTGGTTGTTGTTTATTTAGGCTTCTTGACTTGTCCTTATGTTGTTGGTTAGAGACTTGGTATACCTACGTCATCAGCATTAAAATGCCAGATTACTTTTTTGTAATTATATGCATATTATAAGACAGATTACATAAATGCTTTAGCAAAACTTGAAGCACTTGACACAAGAGCTGTTTATATAAATTTTAAGTATAAAAAAAAAACCCCTCTATACCAACATAACAAATTTAGGAGTGTGATTACTTGTGTATATTTTAGAGCATGATGAATATAATGTTTGGAAAGGTGACAAATATACTTTATCTTAGCACATAATGAATTTGGTATCACTGTGACCACAAAGAAATATAAAACAGCTCATTATGATAAATTAATAATAATTTGGAGCATAGAGATACCTTGGATAGACTAGAAATACTCCTAGCAAAACAAATTCACTTGATAAAAACAAAAAAACCAAAGTGTAAGAGCCTAAAAAATTTCTAGTAACTTATGCTTAACAACATGGAGTAAGGTAAACCATTTTGAGTGTTCAGGACCTTCAGGTGACCTAATGGAACTAACAATTGAAAAGCCAAAAACAGATGATGTGATGATTCAAGATTGAAGGGGACAAATGACAAGCAAAAGAATATGGCAAAGAATTGTTGCACTGGAAGTCAAAGATTATACCAGAAAAGTACAAGGTTTAAAAAGGGACTTGCTATTCACACAGTACAAGGTTTAAAAAGCCGCTCCTCAGCGCTGAGGAAAACACATCAGGGGCGAAAAAAGCATGCCTCATGTAGTTTAGGGTAAAAACTTGTCATAATTAAGGTTCATAGGGGGTTTACATGTAAAAAACTAAAAACAATCTTTTTTCGAACGGCAAAGAATCTCACGTGTAAACCCACCCTGCTCGGGCTATGTCCAAGGTTGACTCCTCGACCGCCATGAGACCATGCCCCCCTGATACGCGGGAACCGGATGGAATCGTAAACCCTCTCCCCACGTCAGGTTTGAACCCGGATTAAAGTCCCGATTCGTCTCTTCACCCAGAATAAACACATGAAAAACATCAAGCCCTCAAATAAAGCTTATTTAGTTGTACATAGAACCAGCCTCACGTACATGATGCACATGTCTAGCACCTCGGCTTCTGGGACCAAAAAGGCACGACGCACATTGCGCTTTTTTAAACCAATCCAGAGTATAGTGTTGACTGTTGTTAAATCTTATTAAAATGATACCAATCACATTAAACTTGTTATTTCAAAATGTGTTGCTTGCAACACAATTAATAACATGATAGGCCCTTCGGTCACTAATCTCTACACTACCAAGGAAACACTTCAAAACACAACACAGGAATTCAAAGTTCAAACCCTAACTTTGACTTCATAACATCCCTAAAGTAAACCACATTCTAATTTAACACAAAAATTACACTTCTATAACTAAAATAAAAGATAAACACAACACAACAAAAACATACCCTCCAACAATACCATATTGTTCACCTTCTCCTTTTGCTTCCCTTTGCTCCATTTCTGCATTTTCCCCAAATTAATGTATATATGTGTGGGTGCTCGGGGCAAAAGTGAAAGTGTACTATTTTTAACGTTATTTTACTAATTTCGTGAAAATAATATTAATAGAGGAGGATGGTTAATCATGCATCATGTGGTGGCGTTGATAGCCGAAAGACAAGGGAGTGCATGCACTAATTGGCCTTTGTCTTAATTGCCGAGTGTTATGTGCCTTATATCCAAGGCTTGATGCAAAACTACTATCGAGCCGGGGGTCTCATTGGAAGCAGCCTCTCTATTCCTACGGAGTAGAGGTAAGTCTGTCTACATCTTACCCTCCTCAGACCTTATCTTAGCTTTGCTATTGGTGGGATTTACTGAGCATGATGATGATGATAATAATTTCATCAAAACCAAATCTACAGATATTCAATCCTTCAAAACAAATTGTTGACTTTTAAACCAACTTCCCTGCCATTTTTAAACTACTATCTTAAAAATATTACACAATAAATCCGAGAAATTTATTCAAACCGAATAGACGAATACTAAAGCAGCAAAACCTAATTTACGATATCAAATAAAAAAAATGTACACACATATCCAATTCTTTAAAACATATTGTTTAACTTTTAAACAACTTTCTATAATTTTTAAACCATAACTTTTTATATGGTAATATTTCTTAAAAGTATTACACAATAAAAACTATCATTTTATTCAAACCGAGTACAAAAGCATCAAAACCTCAAAACCTATCATACACTATCACATCACAAAAATTAAAGTACACACATTTCAATCCTTTAAACATGTTAATTTTTAAACCAATTATTTCACAATTTTTAAACGATCATAACAACGTTTTCATAATTTAATATTCTATAAAAAAATACACCATGAAAATATTCAAACCGGTCAATATCGTTATAAAACTGATGTATTGGGACCTTCTTCTTCTGCTTGCCGCCGCCGGACTTATCCGGCTTCGACGACGGCGGAGGAGCCTTTTCCTTCTTCGGCGCCTGCAATATTAACGTTCCTTTTTAGGGTTTTTGATAAATTATACATCGAATCGATGTTTAATGCATACAGAAGAAGAATGTGAAGAGGATACCGTACTATTGTGTCAGGTGAGACGGAGACAGGTGGTGCGACGGGTCTACGGCGGAAAAACCGGTGTACGACGGCGATGGTGGTGGCCGGAGCTCTTCCGATTTAATAAAAACCCTGGGGCCTACGTTTTGGCTCAATTCGGATTTTAATTGGGATTTTGAAATAATAAAGCCCATACATAACTTGTTTTTGAAATTTGATTAGTGATTTGGTTATAGATTTATATTTTTTTTTATTTTTTTTATATAAAATTGAAGTTTAAGTTGTTGGTGTAGTTAGAGGTGCACAAAACGGTTTTTTTTAGAACCGAACTCGGTTAGGAATCGTGTCTAGGGTTTAGTCAATAAAGTCAACAATCGGTTTGGGGTACGTTCAAATTTTTTTTATCAGATTTGACTAGTTTAGTCGGGGCTTTTTTCAGGGTTTGGCTGGTTTGGGTCCGGGTAGAGGTGGAATCGGTTCCAGTGGTTCCGGGTAGGTTCCCAATTCCTTTCTCTAAACTCAGGTCCGGAATTAGTCTGTACCCGCAGGTTGGGTAGGGTAGGAACCGATTCCGGATCTGATATTTTGGGTCGGGTAGTAAGTTTCATCCCCTTGCGACCAGGATTTACTAGTTCATATTAGTGTTGTTTTTATCTGCATTATTATTTGTTTTAATTTTTTATGGCATGGTTTAAATTTTTTGTTGCATACCGTACAACAATCTAGTATTAGAAGATTGAAGATTAGAGTTTTTGTTCCAGGTGAGTGGCGCCTGTGTTTTAGTCAGGTGTTGCTGTTCTTTGTTGTAGTAGTATAGTTAGTAGTGTCAGCTGCACAGACGTCACTTGATTGGGGGGGGGGGGGGTGTTCTCACTGGAGCTCCTTTGGCTGCATTTTTGAAATCAAGTTCGAATCGAAAGTGCGTATATATATTAAACAGTTTGAATTACAAACGTTCTCAGGCCACTGCTCTAGTGGTTGTGATTGTGTGCGCTAAGTCGTTGTGTGTGTGAAACGGGTCAGGTCGTGGGTTCGATACCCGGCGTCCCCCCCCCCTTTATTTATTTTCTAGCTTTTTTAGTTTTTCAAAATTGCACAAAAGGCCCTTGAACTTTAACTAACCATGTTAACTTCAATACTTGACTAGGTTAGTTAGATTACCTTGATAGATTAACTTTAAACTTAACCAAGTTAATCAAATAGTTAAACTTTTTATCTTTAAATTATTTATTAACTTAATTAATTATTAATAAGTGGATAAAATAAATAAATAACTAATTAAATAAATAACTAAATAAGGAATAAATAAATGATTAATTATTTAATAAATGTATTTAAATAAATAAATAAATGAATAAATAATTAAATAGTTAAATAAATAAATAATTAAATAGGTAAATAATTAAAATAAACGAATGATTAAATAAATAAATGCGTTTAATGATAAGGATCTTTAAGCGATTCCCTATTAAGGGTTAGGATATGACGTTTATTAGTTCTAAGTTGTTTAATGTGCTTCATCAAGCGTTTATTCAAAGAATCATGAATAGTATATCGTTCCACACAAGTCAATCACGTATACACTAACATGAATCAAATAAATTCGTTTTCATTATGATCATCAGTCTCTTTTATAAATTTGAAAGGAAACAAGAGTACAAAATCTTAAATAAGGGAAGTACAACTGGATATGCCAAAACAAGAAAAAACGCGAATTACGAAGCGTTACAGTCTCCCATATTTTAGGAGATTTCGTCCTCGAAATCTTTATTCAAAAGGAAGGCGTGGAGATGCTAAAAGTTAGGTTTAGGTTTGAGGTTGAACTTGGGCTTGGTTAACTTGTAGTGTAGGGTTGTTGCGACAATAAGGTGCGGTGTGGCCAAGACGGTTGCAGGCGGTACAATGGCGATAGGCTGAGTTGGCAGGGTGGTGATAGTTGCAAGTGGTGCATTGGAGGTGTATCCTGGTGCAGTAGGGTTTGAGTTTGTAGCAGGTACAGTCGCATTGTAGTAGAGTTTTGAAACTTTCGCTTCTTGCCCTGTTACCACTTGATTGTTGGGTGATTTGGTTGACTGAAAGCAGCTTGTTTATCACGGACACGATTGTTGTTGAGACTAGCAGCAAGGCGATAGAGGTCATCAATGTTGCCAAGTTTGGCTGCCTCTATGGTGTCGCGCATGTTCGAGGGTAGACCATGAATGTACTTCCTGTGCGTTCAGGAGTTGACACAAGGTGGGGTACAACGAAACTCAGCTGTTTAAAATGGGTGGTATAGTCTAGGTTGTCATCACCAATTTGCTTGAGCGCCCAAATTCTTCCTCAAGCTTTTGTTGTTCATGAGGAGGGCAAAATTCCTCATCATGAGGTGTTTCACCTCTTCCCAAGGTAGTGCGTAGGCTTCCTCATTCGAACGTAGGTTCCTTTCATTGGTCCACCATTCCAAGGCCCTAGCTTGGAACACACCGGTAGCACTACGTGTCTTGAGTTCCTCAGGACACTCGTTGTTGATGAAGGTAACCTCTATGCTATCGAACCACTCAAGCATAGCGGTCACTCCATCATTTCCAGTGAAAGGCTTAGGGTTGCAAGAAGCGAAGTGTTTGTAGTTAAGGTTACAGGCTTGGGTTTGGTGACCTTCGAGTCAACAGGGAATTGTTGAGTTCGAGGCTTGGATCTCACTAACGATCTTGCGGACGATGCGGGCAATTTGGTTGGCAATGAATGCCATCATCTTCTTTTTCGAGCTGGTCTTGGATTTCTTAGATGAGTTGGAATGGTGACGAGATGACGACATCTACGAATTCAAAACAAAGAGTGGATTAGACTTTGATCATAATGTTTGTAAATTTTTTTATGAGTGTGTCACATAGCACATTGTTTCACCTAGCATATAAAAATTTCAATTAGTTTCACATAGCATGATCATAGTGTAACATAGATAATGAAAGCATCGTAAATTTAGTTTGTTCACGAGAGATGATTATTAATTGTTTTTAGATCGCGAAGTTAGTGTGATTCGTTTCTCCAAGCTTGAAATGAAAGTAACGCTCAATTATAAAACATATTAAAATTGAAATGGCATAAAAGAGATTTAATGTAAAACATAGATTGTCAGGAACGTAACATAAGACTATTCCAAAGTAAATCGAAGTCCTTCTCGAATTAAGGGATCGTGCTTTGGCCTAATAGACAAATACTCTCATCCAGGAGCGACTAACGATATATTGTCCATTTTTGGGGAAAATGAAAGTTTGGCGAGACTGAAAATTGAAGATTGGGTTTGGGACTTGTTACAAGATGCGAGTTTCATCTCTAACTTGATAACATCATACCCTAACGTGGTTTGTACTTATCAAAAGATAAAGGGTCCACTAGAATATGAAATGGAAATTTCCTTCAAGGTTTGGATATCACTTCTAACTTGAGGGTATATTTCGTGCAAAATGTAAAGTATAGCTGAGTGAAAGTCATCACCAAATGTGGGAATCACCCCTATTTTGCTGAATCGTTTCGATTGTGTTATAAGAATGAAAGTCATCACCAAATGTGGGAATCACTGTAAGACCCTTACATAAATTATACGATTTTCACATAGTTTTTGACTGAAAATGTGTATTTACAATTACACATACTTTGCAAAATGCGATTTGTTAAAAATTTTACGAAGTAAGACACTTCGACATATCATAAAATATATTTGTCGTTTAAAACATGACGACGAAACGCAAAGTGGAAGCTTGAATCTTGATCGTGTTCGGTTCTTCATCGAGCTTGATCGTCCTCCGATAATTCTAGGCAACCTATATTTCATAAAACATGAAATGTTTTAGTTACGTGACGTTTATAACATGTCTATATAAGCTCGTAAGTCAAGAAGAACAACAATCAACATTTATTAACTTTTTTTTTTTATTTTGGGCTGTCGCCGCACGCGACGGTAACCACCCTTGGTCGTCGCGCAATGCCAAGGTCCAATTTCGACATAATGTTTCTTAACTGGTGCTGCATATTCCTAACAAATCCATTTTTAACTTAAACGGTCATAACTCGCTCATTTCTTATCCGTTTTACGATCCGTTTCTTCCTACGTAATCGTAATTTAGTTCTCCATCACATGGAGTTAAAATCCGACATCCAGATTAACAAAATTTGAGATTTTTAAGCCTTCGGCTTAATATATATTTACTACTTTTTGACCCGTTCATGTACTTATCAAACAAACATGTTTGTTTGATCTCAATTTCCCAAGAACCTCATAATTTTAATGTTATCTATCATACTAGGTTCGATTTACGAGTTTATATACATTCTTAAACCCGTTTTTACTTAGATACTTATTTTGATTCGTTAAGGGTATTTGAGCACTTTTCCGCATAATTCACTTTCATTCGCATCTAGCATTATATTACCACATTTCTTATCAATAATCTTCCACCACAACTATAATTGTGGTGGATTTTTAATGTGCTAACTATTTATTTCGAGTTTTATCCCTCGGAGTACTATTTTACGACAAGACGCATTTTAAGGCATTTGACTCACAAGAATCATACCTTTTGCTTTTATACTTATCCTAAGTATTTACTTGATCAAATGACTTATTTCTAAACAACTCTTAAGGGTCGTTTGCCCGGTTTATCGATCAAGGGTGTTTCGGTCACTTTAGTCCCTCCTTTTACGACGGAGGACTTTCATTGACATGTTTGACCAAAATCACACCATCTAGTTATAATATAATTTACACATACCTGGCTCGGGTCAAAGTATTGACCTGTTTTAATACCTTGCCTTAACAATTTTCTAACTAATAACAACGTAATTTCCATATGCTGTTTTACCCTGTGAGCATAAGACTCGACAAGCACTTATTAGTTGTTATTGTCAAATGTTGTCAACATCACCATTTGACCCGTTTGGTCTAAAACACCAAAGATTTTATATTCATAAACCACATGGTATTTATTTACCAAAACACACATTTGACCCATTATGGATTTTTCACCATAAGGTCGTATCTCTTAAATCCTTTTTCTGACATTTGTAACCCATCTCGGCTTACGCCATAGGGTACCTTTTTAGTTTCAATTTACATTCGTCAACACGTGACTAATTTACCAATTTACCCTTTTCCTCAATATAAGTTACATCATAAGGTAACATTTTAAAAACTAATTGTATGTTCGTCATTTCATGACTAAATTACCGTTTTACCATTTTTACCATCAATTATGGTTTTTCATCATTTTCCCTTGTTCCGACCCATATCCTTTTGCCTCGGAACATCATATTGGAATACTAATTTGCCCTATTCATATTTATAACCCATACAATAATGGGTATTCTATAAGAAGGGTGTAAGCTTTACTTACATTGCATCCAAATTACGCTTTTCCTTCATACTTGACTCGTTTGACCCGCTTCCTTCCCAAGCCTCCACCTAGCTTGTCAAGCGTCAAATTATCATCATAATTCGTAAGATGGTTAGATTAGTCAATATCAATCACGACTATTCCACCTTACGTGCTTTATGTCGAATTTATCATTCATCGTATTATAGGTCAGTTTGACTTTTTAAAAGTCAACTGCCCATTAGCATATGAAATGCACAATCAAGTTCAACAACTAGTTTAGGCATTCCATTAATTACCCGGTAGGCATTATTTTTAGGCCACCGTTTTAACTCAAATTCTAACCAAGTTTATTACATTTCCAACACTTTAACTAGTTCAAGCAATTATCAAAGCTAATTTATTCATTCATTTCGCAAGAACTAAGGGTTTTCATCTATAAGTTAAACCTGTTTCATCATATCATTAGACATTCATCCGAACACCTAATATAATCAAGTTCTACCTATCAACTAGTAGATATCATGATTTCAAACATCCATATACATGAATGAAATCACCAATTTCATCACAATATTCAAAACCCATCTCGAATCATGTGAACAAGTACTCAAACTTGTAAATTGTTTAAGTACCTTGCCTTTACTATCTAATATGATAATCACAAGTTAGACACTAACTTCATCATATTATAAAAAACCCATTTAGCTAGGTGTGGTAATTCATACGAACACCTATATTATAGCAATTTTACTTTAAATCTTCACTTAGGGTTTGTTCCTAAGCAATCATACATCGCAAATTCGGCCATAGCCTCTGCGATTCATACATAAATCGCATCTTGTAAAATTAATCAAATTTCACAACTTCATCAATGTCAAGAATTCGACATACCTTACGATCCCCTAGCTTGAGTGATCGTTAATTCATGTTCATTTGTGTGTTTGAGCTCCAGATTGCCCTTCAATTTGTTGATTTTTTGATGAACTAGGGTTACCCCCTTTTTCACCTTCTGATGATCATTCTACACACACACCCTGTGTTGTGTTTTTAGTTTTTATTTATAAATAACTAGTTTCCATCTTATCAACTTTGGTCCCCCAAGTTTAGTTTTGGTTAGAATGTGCTACAACTCATTGTTTTTATTACCCATTTTTATATATTACTAACTAGGTTAATTATTCCTAGTTAATTTTTTGCTAGGTACTTTTACTATTAATGGTGTTTTACCCTCTCATTAATATTGACGTGGTTTGATTACCAAACCCGTTTTTGGGGTGTTACAAGTCTACCCTCCTTAAAGAGGTTTCGTCCCCGAAACCTTTTTTACGTCGTTTCGGTAATTACTTGGGCTTTGCTCATATTTTTACCATTTGTTAGTATTACCAGGATGGTGTGGTAATATCCTTTTGGTTACAAAGCATATACGTATTTCATGCGAAATAATGCAACTCAAAATAACTTAATTTCATTATTTTAACCCGTTTGGATGTTGTAGTGTAATTCGTCACTTTAACAACCAAACCCTTTTTGTTGTCAAATTCATTCATACGGAACCTACCGCTTAAGAACAAGCCGAATTTCTGGATTTTTATCTTAGTTATTCAACACAATTTAAGAGGTGATATTAACCGAAATTCTATAAAGCATATAACCACATACCTTATAGCTTTACCTTCAATCGTTGCTTTTGCTCGAATTGACTTCCCGACACTTCGTTTGTGTTGCCTTATGATCGCTTAGTGTAGGCGATCAATGCGTTTTGTTAGCAACGCCTCATGGGCCATCATTTGCGTCTTGTACTCATTTACCTTGATTGTTTTACTTGACCGAGTCACTATTGGGTCACTCGGTCATATGAATTTATCAATTACGGTTATTCCACGCTAATCTTATAATGAATAGCATATTAAACAAACTCTAATTAATTTTTTTTAACCAGCCTCACAGCTAGACTTATTAGTCTAGTTACTCCATACCCATTGCCCGGGTACAACGTGATTATACTTCACATACTTTTCTTGACCGTGATCGCGTCACGTCATGTTTAAGTTGATATTAACTTTTCATTATCGAAAATATTCAATGTATCGTCTTGCACCCTTCGGTATCAAGGCCTGTATCTTTTAATATTAATCATTTTCCAATTCTTCTCAAAATATTCATATTTTGAAAACGTTGTTTCTCATTAAAAGCTGGATTTTTCTTTAACGTTTTCTCTTTAACTTATGTCAATCACTCACATCAAGAAATTGACGACTAAGAATTTATTTTTTCCATTCTTATTTTACGGGGGAATCGTAACAAGTTCCCACGCTTTACCCAAGTGTCCTGTAGGTTCTTTCACTTAGCCTTGTAGGCTTTTCTTTAGGTTTTCACCTTTTTAAGGTAAGGCCTCTAAAGCTCATTCCTCTCGATTTTTGACCCGAATGTCATTTTGGTCCCGTAGACCTTTACATCATTTATGACCCGAAGGTCATGGTGATCCCGTAGATCATCTTTTACTCGTGTCATTCCGCTCTTGGAATATATATTCTTGGTGTCAAAGCACCCTTTTTAAGTTAAAAAATCATTTATTTTCATTTTTGAATTTTAATGGCTTTAACCGTAGTCTAAGGTTACATTCGTTTTCTTTTGGACTATTTTTCTGACTCTATGACTTCTTACGTCATTTACGCTGTCGGTTTGTCTCACGCTTAGCATTAATGGTTTATGCCTCTATTTCTTTCAACCCATTACCCGAGTTCTTTATCTTAATGTTTTTTTAACACTCCCGTTTCACTGGTTTGCGTTTTCCTTTCTATACTCTTTTACGACCTATCACATAGGTTCATTAATATTTCGCGCTCCTATTATTCGGTTTGCGCTTACTTACACTGTTACGCGTTATACTTTATTTGACCCGTTCGACTTGTTCGTGTGAAATTTCATCACTTATGACAGTCAAACTTATTCTTTATCCTTCCCGTTCAATCTCGAAATAGTTGAACATAGTTATTTAAAATTTCTGTTTGCAAAATTCTATCGTCTTTTAGTCATAACTCATAATCCGAGTCTTTTGACTTTTAATTCGCGTTCCCATATCTTGGTTTACGCATACGTTTGGAATCCCACCCATCTATCGGGTATTTCATCGAAGTCCTTATCAAAGCAACCCCTTCTGGTATGCATTAAGACTTCATTTGGCTTATTTGGTCATCTTAGCGAAATACATCACTTTTATTCGACCAAGTCCTTATTCTTCATTCAATCCATTTGACTTGTTCGTGTGAATTTCATCACTTAAGACAGTCAAACTTTATCCTCTATGCCTTAGCATTCTCATTAGTCGGTTCGTATTTTCATTTACTTTGATTCTTGTCCCTTCCCTCGGGCTCGTTATTCTAATGCAATACGCTTCCGTTACCCGGCTTGCGTTTACATTTATTATCAAATATTTTACTTATTTGATCTGTTTTGGGTACCTTTTTAATTTGTCTCATTCACCCCATCCTTACCACGATCGGACATAAATGTGTCCATTTATAAGAAGTTCTTGGTATCATGTGTTCACTATTTACTTATAGCATCATAACACTAGTTGTGGCAAAAATTCCTACATTGTCTCAAACATCAATAGAATGTAACAAACATAAAATTAAAAATTGTTTTCCTAGAGTGTGTTTCTAATTCCACCCTAGCTTATTTTCTTTACTAGCATCATCGTTCAAACTGCAACATGTATTAAAATAACATCAACAAAAGTTGGCGAGCATACAGGTTTGATACATAGTATAATAAGAATCAAATTGTTTAGTAATCATACCCAAACATGTATACAATACGTTTAACAAGTATGCTGAAACGGTGTAAACTATGTGTTCAAACCCAAGTTTCCAACGCAAAGTGCCTTTCCCAAAGTCTAATGGGAGGTTAAAGTGTTTTACTTAACAATACCCCAAGTCTCAAGGGCGGTGCGTTAATTCTATAGCGCTATAATTGTTAAGGTAAGCTTGCAAAGTTAATGAGCACATAGACACGAAAAATTTACATAGCATCAAGTCTAACAAGCTTCACATCGTTCCATGTATATAGTGGGTAGATTTTGACTAATAAGTTTCAAGTGTCGTGTCTTTGATAATGAATACATGTTGCACCCAAAAGTGTTAAAACAAAATGAGATCAAGTATACTCACCTTTGGTTGCGTAATGATTTCTTGACATATCGCACGAGTAAAGATCAAGAATGATTAACCTAAATAATAATAATAACTCGTTATTATTTTTTTAGCTTCAAATTGTATTAATACAATTTCGTTTTCGAGATAGAAATACGTTTTAATTACTTGGTGACAAGTTGTGGATGATTTAATTTGAAGTGGTAAGGATTGGTAATTGATTATCAGGTTTATTAGTTTATTATAAAGAAAATACGATAATCATCAATAGTATTTATCATTAGTAATAATAATAATAATAATAATAATAATAATAATAATAATAATAATAATAATAATAATAATAATAATAATAAATAATATTAGTTTATAATACTGATAATAATAATAATTAGTAGTTTAATTTGGTTAATAAAATGAAAAAAATAAACTGTTTGTAAAACAGTTCAGCCCAAGGTAACTGGCCCAAGGTAACCAGGCCTTGCCCAAACAAAAATAAAAAGGAAAGGCCCACAAGCCGGCCCAAGGAGTGGCCAGGTCAATTAAAAACATCGAACCGGTTAGAAAAAGGTCTCGAACGCGTGACCCGGGTTTAAACGAAGACACGCAACACCACTGGATCACTCCAGTTTGGTGATGATTATTTGTTTTTTTATAAAGTTTAACTTTCATAAAACGGGACTTCATCTTCTTCTTGAGTTAACCGAACACACATTGTTGTTCCTTTAAACCCAAGATTCTGATTGTTCGATCAATTTTGGTATCACGAATGCTAAAAAAGACAAAAAAGAAATAGTAGCAAGGGAATATACCAATCGAAAGGGTGTCGGACTTCCGGTGGCCTCAAGCGTCTTCTCCGGTTAACTCCTCCGACGTGTTGCAGATTTCAGGCGACGACGGTGGTGTTGATTGGGGATCAGAGGGTGTTGCGGGAGAGTGAGACTTGTGTGAGGGTTGAGTTACGAGTTGCAAAAGTGATGAAGGGTGTGAGTTGGTTTATATAGAGGTGGCGTATACGAATTTGGTCGGGTTTAGGGCTATGTAGCACGGGTACAGGTACGGGACAGGGGTACGGGGACGATACGGGTACGAGGAACGGCAAAACTAAAAAAATCAAGATACGGGTACGGCCAAGGTACGGCAAAAAAATTATAAAAAAACAAAAATATTTTAAAGAAAGTCCAAAATACATATATTGATGGAAAGTGGAATTAATTAGCAAATATTTTTTAAAACCTAAACAAAATAAACTGAAAGAATTAAAAAAAAGATAAAGGAAAGTAAAATTTGTTACATGATTTTTTTTTTCGTATTATCTTTTTGACCATTAAATAAGTTTAGCTAATGGTTAGTATCCTTGAAATGTGTAATGACTTTTCAATTCATCGTACGCTGTGTTGGAAAAGCAAATACAATAATATTAAAATAGTATACCCTTTTATCTTAAAATCAAAAGTCATCCAAACATAGGCATCTTCTTCATCTTGTTATTCATCTTTTAACAGCTCCGCCCATACCAGTTTAGCCGCCGCTCGTTCTCACCGGAAAACGTTTAGCAGCCGTCCCCGAAACCTTTAGTAACTGTCCCAATTTTCCGGAAACGTTTAGCAGTCGTCCCCTAATATCCGGAAACGTTTAGGGAACGTTCCCATGGTGTCCCCATGGCGTTTCCGTCCCCAAAACGTCCCCGGGACGGGTACTCCATGCTTCCTGGCGTCCCCGTGCTTCATAGGTTTAGGGTCCTTGTTCGTGATTGGCAATCAAAAATGGCAATGTAATTTGATGCTCAATCTCTAAGATATCGCGAGTGGAGAGAAAAGGAAAGTGACAGCCGGATGGGGCTATGTTCTCGCTGGAGCTCTTTTGGCGGCATTTTTGAAATCAAGTTCGAATCGAAAATGCGTATATATATTATAAAGTTTGAATTATAGACGTTCTCAGGCTATTGCTCTAGTGGTTGTGATTGTGTGCGCTAAGTCGTTTTGTCTGTGTGAAACGAGTCATATCGCGGGTTTGATACCCGGCGCCCCGCCCCTCATTTTATTTATTTTCCAGCTTTTTAAGTATTTCAAAATTGCACAAAAGGCCCTTGAACTTTAACTAACCATGTTAACTTCAATACTTGACTAGGTTAGTTAGATTACCTTGATAGATTAACTTTAAACTTAACCAAGTTAATCAAATAGTTAAACTTTTTATCTTTAAATTATTTATTAACTTAACTAATTATTAATGCGTCGATAAATAAATAAATAACTAATTAAATAAGAATAAATAAATGATTAATTATTTTATAAATGTATTTAAATAAATAAATAAATGAATAAACAATTAAATAGTTAAATAAATAAATAATTAAATATTAAAAAACGAATGACTAAATAAATAAATGTGTTTAATGATACGGATCTTTAAGCGATTCCCTATTAAGGGTTAGGATCTGACGTTTATTAGTTCTAAGTTGTTTAACGTGCTTCAAGCGTCTATTCAAAGAATCATGAATAGTTATACCAAGTCAATCACGTATACACGAACATGAATCAAAAAAATTCGTTTTCCTTATGATCATCAGTCTCTGATTACAAATTTGAAACGAAACAAGAGTACACAAGCTTAAATAAGGGAAGTACAACTGGATATGCCAAAACAAAAAAAAACGAAATTACGGAGCGTTACAATCTACACGGTGTCACACAACAACTGACGGCTATGCACATGCTGTCACTGTCAGTGACCATGAACCCTAAAAGTTTGCTTATAAATAGTCTTTTGCACTTCGTTTTTTTAGGTTAGGCTTTTGGTGTATTCTCCCACTTAATGTGTGTATTAGTGCTCAAATTAGCAAAGTCAGATCCATATTGTAAACCATTCTCGACTATTAATCAAAGCTTCTATTATGTTTCATCTTGTTCTTACTTGTTCGTAAATGATTTTACTTAGTTTTCTATCATTTTGGGTTAAACATCAAATTAATTGATGTTACATATGTGAATCTTGTTGAGAAACATTACAAGTATCATTAGATCTAGGATTTTGAACTTACAAGTTGGTATCAGAGCTAAGATGCACTTGATAGTTTGAATTTTTGGTTGAAAAAGTTTCAAATTTTATAAAAATTTCAAAATTTATAAAAAAAAATTCAAATTTTGGATCTGTAATTGTTAAATTGTTTGATGTTTTGATGAAAAATTGTTAGGAAAATGTTTTCAAAGAGTTTTGTTAATGTATTTAGGCAATTGATTAGTACATGGATTGATTTTTGTGATTTTGTGTAGTTTTGAAAAAGGGGGTTTTAACAGCAGATTTGGCGCCACTCAATTGAGTCTGGAAATATTACTTGAATTCATCGCCACTCGAACTTTAACCATGATGAGGGTGTCAAAAGAGAATCAGTTGCATGAGTTTTGTCGCAACTCTCTCCGCCAATAGCTCAGGAGTTTAGCCATACGTCTCCTTGTGTGTTCAGTTTCAGGCGCTGCTTGGACTTTTGTAGCCGCCCTCTCATTTCATGCACTTTCAGGCGTCACTCAATTTTGAACCCACCCCTGCTAACTCGCGTTAGCACCTTGATTATCATCGAAACCAAATTTCAGCGTCACTCAAGTTTTTCTGATTGGTGCTTAATTTAAACACAGTCTTCACTTTGTCTGTTGTTTGATCTCAAGCGTCACTAAGCTTCTCAGGCGCCACAGACTAAATTTTGTTGCTTGTTTAACTTATTTAAAAAAATGGATAACAATCAAACTGTTTCGAATGAACTTGAACTCTAAAACTTCCAGACTCCCAAAATTAAAGTCTGGTGATGATTTTGTCAATTGGAAGGTAAGATGAGGGTTTTTTTGTTACTTTACCGATGACATGCTTTGGACCTCCATCATTATAGACCCTCATCAACCCATGATTGGTAATCCCAATCAACAAGTGTTTAACACTAATCCTACAACATTTTCCAATAAGGATAAGATCTTTCTTGCTAGAGATAACAAAGCCTCCTGTGTTATCTGTATGGCTATTTATGATGAATTAAATAACATGTTTGAAGGATGTAACAATGCACATCAACTATGGAACGCTTTATGTGAACACTTCGAAGGCAATGATGAGCTCAAGATAGGTAGACGTGATCTAGTGCAGAAAGAGTATGATACTTTCGAAAGTGTGAAAGGTGAAAGTCTCTCAAATCACATTGATTGTTTCGTCAGAGTTGTCAACAGTTTGAAAAATGTTGGAGTCAATGTCACACATGCTTATCAAATCAAGAAGCTGGTCGATTAATTGCCTTGGGAATGGAGCCCGCAATGCATGATTTTAAAAAAAGAGTACATCAATGCCAAGTCTTCAATTAGTGATCTGGTCAACACCTTGAAGGCCATTGAAATGGATAATCATAAGAGAGAGATGAATTAGATTAACTATTCCAACTTGCCTGTCAATGCTGCTTTGGTTGTTGCTCCATCAAGCTCGTCCAAATCTACTAATCAAGTCAATGCTGGAACTGTCCCTATTGGTGTTCTGCCACTAAATTCACCTATATTGTTGTAAGTCAAACTCACAACAAACAGCTTCTCAAGGATCATCTAATGGAATGATGCAGTCTCTTAGTCAAGTTCATGCACACCACGTGGCTCTTTTTGGGAGGTTTGTTCATAGCTATGAAGCTTTGTTAGCTGGTGATTAAAAGAGGGAAATTTGACTAGAGAGAATCTCATGCAAGTTGATCCATTTGACTTTGAAGAAATGGATCTTAATTGGCAGATGGCAATGTTGACTGTAGAGCAAGTAGGTTGCATGGAAAAGACTAGTCGTAACAGAGTTGCTTGGAAACTTATTAAATAGGTAAACCTGGATAGATATTGAGAGGGAGGTATTGGTTTTTAGATGGAGAATAAATGTGAAGTGTTTAGATCTTGAATATAGGTTAAAAATAGAAATAAAGTTGTTCAATTTGATATGAGGTAGTACAAAACATAAAGTGAATGTTGCTTTTTCAGATGAAATTTTGAATTAGTAAAAAAAGTGTGTCAAGAGTGAAGTTATGAAATACTCTTTATGAAATCTTTACATTATGCAGGCAGCATCATCTTGACCACACATTGGGTTTTATGAACTCATATGGGATTTCTCCCTATAATTGCCCTATATATATATATATATTTATAGAGGAAGTGTACATTACAATATGTCTTATCGTACATTGCATACGCAATAACCAGATTAGGACGTGTGGCATTCTTTTTTATTTCAATCAAAGGGCAATTCAGTAAATTCGATACATCACCTAATTAGGAGTTTGTTACACACGATAATGCTATTTATGGTTCGTATATGTTTTAAATCTGAGAAGATTTTTGAATCTATCATGAGCGGTTAAATACCGGTGATTTAGGGTTTCAATTAGACGCAAAACTATGGATCCACATAGCAGTGCTGCATGGAACGTTGAAGAAGATGCACTGGAATATGATTATAATTCAATTGAAGGAGTTCGGAATCCGATTTCAGATAATGCTTTATTCAGATAATGCATGTTGTAAATGGTATAGACGGTGGTTGAAATATGAGAGACACACATTATAATTATAAGAGGCACACGTTATACGTATATAAATCAGACAAGTCAGCGGGCAATTGAGAGATGCATGTTATAAACCCAATATACGCACGTTATAAGTTTTGTAAAGGCAATTTATCACAAGCCCTAACCATATTGAAATAATTACAATTACAGGGAAATCCGAGGCGCACATTTATATATGAGAGACGCGCGTTATAGGAACAGAAACGCATGTTATAGTACCAGATGAACAGAAACGCATGTTATGAATATGAGAGACGCACTGAAGAAACAAATATTACCTCCGTCAATGGTTATCACCATTACCGGATGAAGTTTTTTGCAATTAACAGGCAAATCAGAAGAGGGATTGTGTGTAGATAAGGATCAAGACAAATGTATTTTGATTTGGAACAACAGAAGAGAGTTTTTTCGGCCTTTAATTTCGCTCCCCATTTGTACCGCCCTGCTTTTTCGTACTTTTTTTAATTAGAAAGCTTGTCTTGTAATGCTATTTTTGGAAATATTGTATGCTTGTAATCGTCTCTTAGTTGTAATCGTTGTAAAATCCGAGACCAATGAAATTCGTATTTTCGTACAATTCATGCTTTACGCATTCATACATTGAAACCACTATACATATGATAATTCGTGATTCTTGAAAACGTGTAATAACCTTGCAAATACATGACATACATGCATTATACGATACTTATCCTCGATTCTTATACTTAACCATACTTGTTTATACTTATTCTCGTGGCTAAATTACATGCAAGCCCTTTAGAATATGCCTTTTATGCTTAAAACACTCTAAAAACACTTAACATACTAAAGATATGGAACAAATGGACAAACCAACAAACAACAAGGATAAAAAGAAAAAAATATGGCTTCTGACAAGCCTTACGGACCGCAAGGCCACCTGCTTACGGTCCGTAAGCATGTCTGACGGGGAAATCTTGATCAGCCGTGAATTTGAACTCGTTTTCCACCCTTTTCAACCTCCAATGGCCTCCAACCTTCATTGAAACCCACCTCCCACTAACCCTAACTCATCCCTATAAAACCCAAGCCTCCTCCAAGCATTTTCCACTTTGCAAACACTCTATAATCAATCTCAAACACACTAAAACGCAGCTGAATCTAGAAGATAATCAGATTCACTGCAACTCACAAAAGTGAGCATAACTTCCTCATTTCTTAATCTCTTTCATTGATTCTTCTTTCTAGTTACTTGGATGGTTTAATCTCTTTAAATGGATGGTTTAATCCTCCTACCTCATGCTTGACTTATATGAATACCTATATAATCTATATAATATCTAAGTAACTAAACTTTGATGATAGGCTAATGGTTACTTGTCAAATGTGAAGTTACATCATCTATGACCATGATACTTGTTACAATTCTAATGGGCATTATGACCCATGAAAACATTCCAACTCTTTTGAGTTTCATAGTGTCAAGAACAAGTGTTATGTGTGCTAGATGATTACTTTTCGTATGATTATTTCTTGTACTTTTCATTCCAAATCTTTAATCCTCCGTTAATCATCCAATACTCACACCTATGTTTCCTCGTGTAGAAGGACAAGGTGCTCCATCCTAATCAAACTAACAACTCTCACGAACTTACTAAGTGGAAAGCTTGCAAAACCGTGAGTACACTTGACCCATTTTACTTTTAACACACTTTGGGTTGTAACATGTTAATATATCAAATTCACAACACACATACTTAATCATGCTTTGAAATCTCAATCCTTATACATGCTATTGTTTACTTAGGTCCATGCTAGAATTATACATGCTATTAACCTTGTTAGCCCGAACTTAACATATATAGCGCTATAGGAGTAGCACACCATCCGTCGGGGTCTTGTTAAGTTTTCATTCTAAAACGGTCTTGTCACATGTGTGGCAAGGGATGCTAAATACTAGTGGACACTAGGGTTTGACATAATTGTTATGCATGCTAGTTACCTTATTTAAATTTTCCATGTGGATTCGAGGAAATGCTTTTATACTTATGCTATACTTATACAAAACTTGTGTACTCGCCTTTACTTTTGCATTAACTTTATTTTAAACATGTTAATGGTTGATGATGATGCACGTATGAATCTAGTAGGCTTGACTAGAAACACGCTCAAGAAATTACTAGATTTAATTTATTATGATATGTTGAACTTGTCGTATTGTCCTTTGTTTGTTGTAATTTGAATTTCATGTAATGTAATTGACAATTGGAGTTATGCAATGAAAACGGTTTTGATTTAAATATTGTCACAATTAGTGTTATGTGTGATGAGAAATCTCTTTTGTCTCGCTCCGATGTTTCCGCCATCGGTTGGGGTATGACAGATTGGTATCAGAGCCATAACTATAGGGAATTAGGTCGAATTGCCATGTTCGACATAGTGTATAGTTTAAGTATCCCGTTTTGACCATTCTTGATTCAAGCTTAAAATGTTATTCTTCCTATTTGCTTCTTCCTACTTTCTTTGTCTTAATATTTACAATATGTCTTTCCTAAGTCATTTACACAATACACTTTTGAAGACTTGAAGACACTCGTAATACAAACGAGACAATTTGCACCAAGATAGGTGTCACACCCCAACCCGCAGCGGATAAGGTGATCGGGGCATGATTGGGTTATCATCAAAGCTCATGACATTTATTAAATGTTTCATATTCATTAATACAAATTAAATGAAAGTTTACAATGATTGCTACAACATGATCTAACTAACAATCTAACTCCTTTGTTTCTCTTCTAAGGCATATCCTATGCTATCCTTGCTTCAACCTGTTCACCTGTATCATGTGTAAAAAGGTTTTTGGATCAACATAATGTTGGCGAGTGAATCCTATGGAAAACATTTGAACAATTCATTTAAATTGATTATGAAATATGTGCACAACCAAACATGAATAAAATTAGATGTAACTTGATCAACAATCATAATATGTTAAATGAAACACTCATGAATAATAATGGAACAATTAAAGGCACGCGATGCTCAACTCGTCTCTCACGAGGAGCTGAGGGGCCTGATGAATGAATTGCATAAACATGATTATATGAATAACACAACCACAAACAATATAAACTCAATGATACACACATGAATAATAATGAATTTGAATTGAAGCACGCGATGTTCTACTCGATTCCCACGAGGAACTGATGGGCTTAATGTATGAGTTTCATGTAATTTGACAAACGGAATATAAATAAATCACAACAATAAATCAATCTAAGTTTAAGTCATGATGTGGTATGGCACAAGTTTAAATAAATAAATTAATTAATTCAAAACACATGACACACCCCAAAACGTGTAATTTAAAAGGGGGAATTGTAAGATTCACTCACAGTGGGTGCGTTCGGTTGATGATGATGAATGCACGCGAAGTGGTTTTAACCACGAGTGAGATTTAACCTAGATAAATCGCATTATGGTTTGGTGAGTAAACGGATTTTATTAAACTATTTTAGTAGGATTGTTGGGTGTATTTTTGTGAGTTTGAGGCTATTTTCAAATCTTAAAAATGTTATTTTTAAGTATTTATAATTGATTTTTACTTAAAATAATTAAATAAAAATAATAAAAATATTTTATTTTTTTCTGCTACAGTAACATTGACCAGTTGACTTTGACTGGTCGTTGACCGGTTTTGAGGCATATTGTTGTGCGCTGAGTGAGGCTCGAACCCGAGACCTCCCGTACGCGTGCACGCAGCTCTACCAACTGAGCTACGTGTCTAACCCGTTCTATATCTGATTTTAATTATATATATATATTAATTAGATTAAACCGAAAATCATTTTTATTTTAAAAACAGATTAATCGAAACGGTCATGCACACCACAGGTCTCGAACCCGGGACCTGTGGTTCAATCCAACACACAGTCCACCGCTGGACTGTGTGTTCAACATGTTATAATATTCGGTTTTTATTATACTTAAATACAAAATAGATATTTCCTTTTCTGCCTTATTTAAAAGAAAAGATAATTGTCCGAGTCGGTGCTGAGGACCGGACTCGAACTCGTGACCTGTGATATAAACAAACACACAGTCCACCGCTGGACTGTGTGTCTAACTTGGTTATTATTCTGGTTATCAATATACTTAACATATAACTAAGGCGATCCGGTTCAGTAACAAAAAAATGCATTTTATTAAGGCAGCGTGTGTGAGACGGGAATCGAACTCGAGACGTTTTGCGTTTTATATGTGCACACAGTCCACCGCTGGACTGTGTGTCTAACCCGTTTAATTTCATGATTTTAATTAAACTTATATGATAACAAGTCTTCATCTTCTTCACCGAAAGAATAACCAGAAATCGGTGACAGACTGGTTCAAGATTTTATCCGATTTATTAGTGTTTTACCGTCGATTAAGATAAGATAAAAGTGAAAGGAAAGGAAACTGAGCGGAGAAATATACCGACTGAACTCTCTGTTTTCCGGCAGAAAATCCGGCGACTGAATTCAACTCCGGCGACGTGTTCCTTGTAGTAGCTAGTCTCCAGAAAACTTGGAAAAAGGTAAGGGTGACTTCGGTGAAGGTTTAGGGGATTCAATAAAGCTCAGGGATTAAAACACGGTTTTCCGGCGAAAAACAGGAAAGTTCCGGCGAGTGAAAATACGCCGTAAAAAGATGTGATTTTTGAGCGAAAGTGTTTTGTCGTCGGTTGTGGGTCAATTTATAGGGGAAAATCGCAATGTATTTGGTCTGATTTTGGACTGTATTCAACGGTTTAATTTTTCCGGCGGTTTTGAAATGTGTCGCGGACTTCAAACATCGGTTATAACCGATAAGTGATTAAAGGTTTACGTTATAACGTAAATCGTAGTTAAGACTCGCGAATATTCCGGGATTCCGACGACTGAATCGTTTAGGCGCCGGTTTTGAATTCGTAAAGTCACTATATCAATTAAATGATTCTATTATTCATCAAACATGACTAGCGGCGCAGTGGTTTGTGTGTGTGAAGATAAGTCACTGAGTGACTCGGTACAGACCCGGGTTCGAAACCCGGCTGAAACAAATCATTTTTATTTTGCGTTTCTTGACAGTTTTTCAAAAACTAAATATATGTTCGCGTATAATAATTGATTACGGATCGTTTAAAAATATTTTGGGCATTTAATTCGCAACGAAAATTTTGACTGACTGTTCGGTTGATAAACGGAGCGGGTTTGGTAAATCCGTTTTTGACGGATGTTACAGTATCCCCTGCTTTTTAGAAATTTCGTCCCGAAATTTAAATAATGATATATTTTGACTATAAGAATAATGATGTTTTGTTTGACAGTTGTATGCTCAGCAAAATGAGGGTTTAAATTTTTGTTCGAGGCGGTAACGTTCCTTGGAAAGGTTAAGTATCCTATTCAGGAATCGCTTTTTGTTGCCTACTGTATAAATATTGATAAACAGGAATGATTTTCTAAAAATGATATCATGCATAAGAGTTTAGATACGTTTGGGAAAAATATGGTTATATCCTAAGGCAAAACTTCTATCACTACAATCTACATAAATAAAAACACAACAGCTGATATCCAAACATGAATGAACACATCAGCAAATATTTGAACATGAATAAACATAACAGCAAATATTCGAACATGAATGAACACATCAGCAAATATTTGAACATGAATAAACACAACAGCAAGTATTTGAACATGAATAAACACAATAGCCAATATTCGAACATGAATAGACACATCAGCGAATATTTGAACATGAATAAACACAACAGCAAATATTTGAACATGAATAAACCCAACAGCAAATATTTGAATCCATATATGTTTGAATGATGGAAGTTCCTCTCTCGTTTGTTATGATGGAGAGGTTAATTTATGTAGAAATGGAACACAATCCAATCTCTTTAAATAACATGATGATATAAATGTATCACAAATTCCAACCAAGGCAAATAATAAATCCTACATGGAACTTCTCATAACCGTCTGATAATGCCTCTGATCCTTTGGCAAGAATACTTATATATAGGAAGTACCAGCGGCGTATCCACCATATTCTTGCCAAATTTTCATTAATTTTATCCACAAGTTATGATTGGTTACCAAGAAACTAATAAATCCTACATAGAACTCCTCATAACCATCCGTTAATGCCTTTGATCCTTTGACAAGAATACTTATATATAGGAAGTACCAGCGGCGTATCCACCATATTCTTGTCAAATTTTCATTGGTTTTAACAGTGAATTATGATTAGTCCTATAACTCTACAATCAATACAACAAACATAAATTACTGAAATGAAACATATCTGTGCGATCAAGGCTCAATCGAACGGAGCCGATCGTATTGCATGTACTGAAAATGAAATTGTGTGCTCAAGGCTCAATCAAACGGAGCCGAACATATTGAATGTACTGAAATTGAAATTGTGTGCTCAAGGCTCAATCAAACGGAGCCGAACATATTGAATGTACTGAAATTGAAATTGTGTGCTCAAGGCTCAATCAAACGGAGCCGAACATATTGCATGTACTGAATATGAATAACTTAACCACACAAACAGCCTATGCATGGAACCTCTCATAATCGCCTGATAATGCCTCCGATCATTTGACAAGAATACTTATATATAGGAAGTACCATCGGCGTATCCACCATATCCTTGTCAAATTTTCGTTGACTTTATCCGAAAGTTATGGTTAGTTCGATGCGACTCTACTACAAACACCACAACCACAAGATACTGATAATGAAATTGTATGTGCGCTCAAGGCTCAATCAAACGGAGCCGAACGTATTGCATGAACTTGAAATGTAAATTGAACTGTGCACTCAAGGCTCAATCAAACGGAGCCGAGCGTATTGCATGAACTTGAAATGTAAATTGAACTGTGCACTCAAGGCTCAATCAAACGGAGCCGAGCGTATTGCATGAACTTGAAATGTAAATTGAACTGTGCACTCAAGGCTCAATCAAACGGAGCCGAGCGTATTGCATGTACTTGAAATGTAATATTACGTAACCGATCAAGGCTCAACAAACGGAGCCGATCGTGCGGGCACGCCAAGATCAACCACATAATAAAATGGGGATCCAACTCAACCTCGATGGATGGGGAGCCACGGCCTCGGCAAAATCGTATACTGAAAACAATATATATAATATACCATAATTACTCTAACAGTCTACACATGTGTTAAAGAAAACATAAGACTAAACAACAGGAGTTGAATCTGGATCTTCGGCGAAAAGGACTAGCTGAGTATCTTCGTTTGGGCCGTCATTATCTTCGACAGGGTTGGCGTTGATATTGAAGACTCTTCCTCTTGCTGGCGGCATAGTGGTTGGGTTTTCTTGGTTTACTTGGTTAACTGGGTTTGATTGGGCTTGAGTGTTGATAACGTTTACCAATTGAGGGCATGTGTTTCTAAAGTGGGTAGGGTCGCCACAATTGAAGCAAGCTCGAGCATATGGGAACATGGGGTATTGAGGTTGGTGATAAGTTTGGGCCATGTTTTGAGTAGGGAAAAAGGTTTGGTCTTGAAAGGTGCGACAAACATTGCTCAAATGACCATAACGTCCACAAGTTGTACATAGCCGGCAAGGTAAAGTAAGGGGATGGTGATAAAAACAGTGGTTGCATTGAGGGTGAGGTCCAAGATATGGTTTCTTATTTGGGTAAGCTGAGTTGGGTGCCACTTGGGTGATTGGGACAGCTCGGATGGGTATAGCGTGAAAAACTGGTTGATTTCGTTGAGTAGTAGCGAAAAGTCGCCCGACTCTTCTTCTCTTAGGTTTGGGTTGAGAAGGGGATTCGGGTTGAGAAGGGGATTCGGGTTGAGAAGGGGATTCGGATTGAGAAGGGGATTCGGAGGTTTCAGTTGATTCTTTATCCTTCTTCTTCTCTTCCTCGAAGTCTTTGTTTCGGATTCGGTTCTCGGTGAGCTCTATTGCTAGCTTCATTGCTGCTTCCAAAGTTGCAGGCTTGGTACTTATCACGGGGTCTTGAATCTTTGACGGAAGACCACGAATGTAGTGCTCGATCAAACGGTAGAGGGGAGTAAACATGTTGGGAACCATTTGATGTAATTCGAGGAACCTTTTGTTGTAGGTGGTGTGGTCTCCTTCCACTTGCTTCAATGAGTAAAATTCATCTTCTAGCTTCTTGATTTCGCTCCTTGGACAAAATCGTCTGGTCATGATTTCCTTCAATTCGTTCCAAGTTAGGGACATAGCATCTTCAACACCTCGTTTTGCCTTCTCTGTATTCCACCAAGTAAGTGCTATCCCATATAGTCGACTGGTAGCATAACGCGCTTTGCGATCATCAGGGCAATCGCAATTTAGAAAAGTATTCTCCATTTCTTCAAACCAATGGAGGAGTGCGGTGACACCTTCAGTCCCTTTATATTTCGGAGGGTCGCATGATTTGAAATGCTTGTAGGTGCATTTAGTGGTGTTTGGGGAAGAGTTGAAAATGTTTTGGTTTGCTTGGTTGACAGGATTATTGGTAAGTGCTTGTTGAACTTGGATTACAATATTGGGTATTACAGCAGCCATTTGTTGAGCGATTAAGGTAGCCATGCGTTCGCGGGCTTTTCTTGCTCTCGTCTTCCTACGGGCGAGGTTAGAAGACATCTACAATGAATACATGACAAGGGTATGAGTTGGATGCTTTTGAGATCGTGGGTCGCATTCAAGAATGAACATTCATAAAATAATTATACAAAAATACTACATCCATAGGATGTCTTTGGCTTTGCTCGCTGTTAGGCCCGTCATGCCGCCATACTTTACCTTATGTAATCATGTGGGCCCCCATGAATTACCGGTTTTTCATATGGTTCGCACGGTTTCTGCCTGGTTGCGTACACAAAACCCGGTGAAAATCGAGAAATATGTATACAACGTGTGATGTTCGGAATGTGTCCAGGTGTAGACACGGTGACACCTCAAAGTAGGGTTAGTTCGAACGACGTTTGGTGTGGCATGCTTTGGCCTAATAGGTCCTTCGTACTCTCATCGTTGGTCCCCAGGTAGGCAAACTGGTCCGTTATATTGGATTTATACGAATGCCAGCCTAGACAGGACGTTCCGACTACCGGTACTCGTACCCTTCCAGTTACTACATGCCCGTTGCAGAACTTACTTTGATGAGATTTGAAAATTGCATAAAATCTTTGGATAATGAGAATATGAAAATAAATTGAATACATGAACATCGATATATGTATAATGAATATGTATATATGTATAATGAACATGTATATGAGCATGTATGTTTGACTGAAATGTAATCAAATATGAAACAAATAAATATCACAAGTTTGTATGTAACCACCTAATCAATTTAAAATTTAGGCAGACTATAGTATAGGCTCTAAGGGTCTAATAACCTATCCTATATCCCTATAGTCATGGCTCTGATACCAATCTGTCACACCCCAACCCGCAGCGGATAAGGTGATCGGGGCATGATTGGGTTATCATCAAAGCTCATGACATTTATTAAATGTTTCATATTCATTAATACAAATTAAATGAAAGTTTACAATGATTGCTACAACATGATCTAACTAACAATCTAACTCCTTTGTTTCTCTTCTAAGGCATATCCTATGCTATCCTTGCTTCAACCTGTTCACCTGTATCATGTGTAAAAAGGTTTTTGGATCAACATAATGTTGGCGAGTGAATCCTATGGAAAACATTTGAACAATTCATTTAAATTGATTATGAAATATGTGCACAACCAAACATGAATAAAATTAGATGTAACTTGATCAACAATCATAATATGTTAAATGAAACACTCATGAATAATAATGGAACAATTAAAGGCACGCGATGCTCAACTCGTCTCTCACGAGGAGCTGAGGGGCCTGATGAATGAATTGCATAAACATGATTATATGAATAACACAACCACAAACAATATAAACTCAATGATACACACATGAATAATAATGAATTTGAATTGAAGCACGCGATGTTCTACTCGATTCCCACGAGGAACTGATGGGCTTAATGTATGAGTTTCATGTAATTTGACAAACGGAATATAAATAAATCACAACAATAAATCAATCTAAGTTTAAGTCATGATGTGGTATGGCACAAGTTTAAATAAATAAATTAATTAATTCAAAACACATGACACACCCCAAAACGTGTAATTTAAAAGGGGGAATTGTAAGATTCACTCACAGTGGGTGCGTTCGGTTGATGATGATGAATGCACGCGAAGTGGTTTTAACCACGAGTGAGATTTAACCTAGATAAATCGCATTATGGTTTGGTGAGTAAACGGATTTTATTAAACTATTTTAGTAGGATTGTTGGGTGTATTTTTGTGAGTTTGAGGCTATTTTCAAATCTTAAAAATGTTATTTTTAAGTATTTATAATTGATTTTTACTTAAAATAATTAAATAAAAATAATAAAAATATTTTATTTTTTTCTGCTACAGTAACATTGACCAGTTGACTTTGACTGGTCGTTGACCGGTTTTGAGGCATATTGTTGTGCGCTGAGTGAGGCTCGAACCCGAGACCTCCCGTACGCGTGCACGCAGCTCTACCAACTGAGCTACGTGTCTAACCCGTTCTATATCTGATTTTAATTATATATATATTAATTAGATTAAACCGAAAATCATTTTTATTTTAAAAACAGATTAATCGAAACGGTCATGCACACCACAGGTCTCGAACCCGGGACCTGTGGTTCAATCCAACACACAGTCCACCGCTGGACTGTGTGTTCAACATGTTATAATATTCGGTTTTTATTATACTTAAATACAAAATAGATATTTCCTTTTCTGCCTTATTTAAAAGAAAAGATAATTGTCCGAGTCGGTGCTGAGGACCGGACTCGAACTCGTGACCTGTGATATAAACAAACACACAGTCCACCGCTGGACTGTGTGTCTAACTTGGTTATTATTCTGGTTATCAATATACTTAACATATAACTAAGGCGATCCGGTTCAGTAACAAAAAAATGCATTTTATTAAGGCAGCGTGTGTGAGACGGGAATCGAACTCGAGACGTTTTGCGTTTTATATGTGCACACAGTCCACCGCTGGACTGTGTGTCTAACCCGTTTAATTTCATGATTTTAATTAAACTTATATGATAACAAGTCTTCATCTTCTTCACCGAAAGAATAACCAGAAATCGGTGACAGACTGGTTCAAGATTTTATCCGATTTATTAGTGTTTTACCGTCGATTAAGATAAGATAAAAGTGAAAGGAAAGGAAACTGAGCGGAGAAATATACCGACTGAACTCTCTGTTTTCCGGCAGAAAATCCGGCGACTGAATTCAACTCCGGCGACGTGTTCCTTGTAGTAGCTAGTCTCCAGAAAACTTGGAAAAAGGTAAGGGTGACTTCGGTGAAGGTTTAGGGGATTCAATAAAGCTCAGGGATTAAAACACGGTTTTCCGGCGAAAAACAGGAAAGTTCCGGCGAGTGAAAATACGCCGTAAAAAGATGTGATTTTTGAGCGAAAGTGTTTGTCGTCGGTTGTGGGTCAATTTATAGGGGAAAATCGCAATGTATTTGGTCTGATTTTGGACTGTATTCAACGGTTTAATTTTTCCGGCGGTTTTGAAATGTGTCGCGGACTTCAAACATCGGTTATAACCGATAAGTGATTAAAGGTTTACGTTATAACGTAAATCGTAGTTAAGACTCGCGAATATTCCGGGATTCCGACGACTGAATCGTTTAGGCGCCGGTTTTGAATTCGTAAAGTCACTATATCAATTAAATGATTCTATTATTCATCAAACATGACTAGCGGCGCAGTGGTTTGTGTGTGTGAAGATAAGTCACTGAGTGACTCGGTACAGACCCGGGTTCGAAACCCGGCTGAAACAAATCATTTTTATTTTGCGTTTCTTGACAGTTTTTCAAAAACTAAATATATGTTCGCGTATAATAATTGATTACGAATCGTTTAAAAATATTTTGGGCATTTAATTCGCAACGAAAATTTTGACTGACTGTTCGGTTGATAAACGGAGCGGGTTTGGTAAATCCGTTTTTGACGGATGTTACAATAGGCCCAATGGCCCACAATTTTTGGTGAAATCCCTCATTCCGCGTATTCGATTTTCACGAAGTTACACCATCAAGTTAGGAGTGGGATTGGTCGCCGAGCAAATGGTCAAGCAAATGGCCAAAGTTATACCTGACATTATGAGCCGAATTTAAACCGTTCATGAAACCCCCAAGTCCTATGTCGATTCCAAGGTGGAAACACCTAAGGCAACATTCCAATTCAAACAGTTCATGGCCTGTAAGCCCCTAGAGTTTACTGGAAAGGATGGTGCCACCGCTATGATGAACTGGTTCGATGCTATCGAACTTACCTTTCTTCAAAGCGCGTGTCCCGATGACTTGCGAACCCTGAACGCGACAGGGGTGTTCTGTTCGAGAGCTATCGAATGGTGGACCTCCGAGCGTAATAAACGAGGCAATGATGCAGCCCACGCCTTACCTTGGGACGAGCTTAAGCAGCTCATGAAAGACCACTTTTGTCCTCCTCACGAAATCCAAAAGTTGGAGAACGAATTTTGGAACCTAACACAGAAGGGGAGCGACATAGATGGTCTGATTACGCGCTTCAAGCAACTTAGCATCCTCTGCCTTGGACAAGTTGAAATCATCCCCAGAGCCATAGCCAAGTGTATTCGCTGCCTTGCACCCTCCTTGGTTAACCATGTTGCCTCCGCCTGCCCCAAAACCATTGAAGATGCCTATAGCATAGCCGTTGAGCTTGACATCAACTGCGTTCTCCATGGAACTTTTGACAAGGTTCCTATGAAGAATGCATACCAAGCCATCACCGATACCACCACTGAACAACAACAACAAAGGCAAGAAGTGGAAAGCTTCGAGCTAAAACTGTGCGGTTGTTACTCCTCGAAACCCAATACCTTTACAATCAGTCTCCACTACCACAACCGCTGAACCACCTAAAAGGAACTACACCGGGACTTGGCCCAAGTGCGACCAATGCACCTACCATCACCCTACTGGCACCCCATGTCGCAAATGCGCAACTTGTAACAAGCTTGGGCATTTCGTCGATCGCTGTTGTCACACCCCGACCCGCAGCGGAAATAAGAGTCGGGGCATAATTGGGTTATCACCAAAGCACATGACATTTACTATTATGTTTCATAATTAATAAAGTCAAAGTTACATTTTCAAACATCCAAACATGTTCATTCAATACAAAGGAAATAACTAAACATAACAATCCCAATACTAAATCGTTTTATTCTTCTAATCTAGGTCCTATGTGTTCCTAGCTGCTGCTGGTTCACCTGTATCATGTGTAAAAGGGGAGTTTTTGGGTCAACATAAGTTGGCGAGTGAACCTTATTAGATAAACATTTGATAATGATTTTATGGTTAGTTTATCAATGAAACATGGTGCATAATCATAAATGAACAAATGTAAATAATCAAGCATTAGCAAATAGCAGTTACAATTATAACATACAACAACACTTGCTAGCATACATGAATATACCAATATCATACGATAACTAACATAAATGAACTGTGCGATCAAGACTCAATCAAACGGAGCCGATCGTATTGCATGTACTGAAAATGTAAAGTGAACTGTGCGATCAAGGCTCAATCAAACGGAGCCGATCGTATTGCATGTATTGAAAATGTAAAATGAACTGTGCGATCAAGGCTCAATCAAACGGAGCCGATCGTATGCGGGCACGCCAGGTTCAACCGCATAATAAAATGGGGAACAAGCTTAGACCTCATAAATGGGGAACGGCGGCCTCGGCAATTGCATGTACTGAATGCATCCAATAATAACTACTTAATAGCAACAAACTAAATACACATGTTCATGATATGATGTATGCACAATAGTTTAGTTATAATATGTATATAAACAAAGACACATGATACACCCCAAAAACGTGATTAAAACGGGGAATTTGAAAGATTCACTCACATTGGGTGCGTTGAATTGGAGATGGTGAGATGCGCACGATTTAGATGAGCGAGTCGACGAGGAATACTAACCTAAATAATAATGGAAAATATATTAAATGGATGGATGTTATTAAGGATTTTAATGAAATTTTTAGATATATTTTTGTGAGTTTATGGCTATTTTCTATCTTTAAAAATGTTATTTTAAGTATTTTTAATTGATTTTTAAATTAAATTAAATAAATAAAAATATAAAAAAAAATTATTTTTTAAGCGTTGCGGTCAGCGGATATACCTGCGCCGGGTGGGATTCGAACCGGCGACCTTCCGTTCGCGTGCACGCAGCTCTACCAACTGAGCTACGTGTCTAACCCGAAATAAACTCGTTTTTAATTATATTTATACACTTATTTGAATTAACCGAAAATTCCTTTATTTGCAAAAACGTTTTAATTCAAATGGACCGGTGCTCGTGACAAGTTTCGAACGCACGACGTGTAGTTCATGTTGCACACAGTCCACCGCTGGACTGTGTATCTAACCCGGTTATTATCTTGGTTTTTATTATACTTAACAACTATCTGTTTTAACCCGGTTTAGTTCTTGATCAAAAAGGCATGTTATTACACAAGGCGTGCGTGTAGCAAGGATCGAACTCGGGACGTGTGTGTGAGATTTGCACACAGTCCACCGCTGGACTGTGTGTCTAACCCGTTTAAAATACCGTTTTTAATTAATCTTATGTTGTGTTATGACTTCATCTTCTTCGCCGATTTACACAGACAACATAATCCGACTTGTTATGATTGATTTATGACTTATACAATTTTCAGACATTAACAGTAATTCAAAAGTAGAGAATGGAGAGAGTTTAAGGAAAAGAATATGCCGATAGAAATTCGGCGGAGGTTCGTCGGTACTGGAAGTGAACTCCGGCTGTTGAAACCAATTAACAGCGTTGATCGATTATTCATGAAGTTGAGTCACTTAAACAAGGTTTAAAAGAAGTTTAGGATATCATACCAGTTCACAGTGTGATTCCGGCAGTCTCAGAAATTTTCCGGCGAAGATAAGATTTTCGATAAACGTTGACTAGGATCGATTCTGATGATGGAGTTGTGTTAGAGACTGATTAATCACATGTTTTAAACAGAAAGAGTCGGAGGAATTACCGTGAGAATGTGAGTCCCGGTTTTCCGGTGACTTGCATAAATTTTCCGGCGAACTGATTCAGATGATCTTATGGTTCAAAAATGCGACGAAATTGAAATTGTGTATTGATATGATAGCTCTGAATCGCGAGAATGGACTGAAGCTTGAGTTATTCAGGAATTTGATGAACTTTCAGTTTCAAATACCGAAAATGATGAAACTTTAAGTTCAATTAATTCTAACTTGATTAGAAACCGTCGTGCATCGGTTATAACTGAATGTGTGAGGTAAACAATCGATTTGACGATTGGTTTGCCGATTACCGGTTTTCAGATGGCATCATCGGTTAAACTGAGTTTGTGTATAAGTTTCATTTGTTTCCCTAGAGTTAACAGAAAACACATTGTGGCGGAGTGGTTAGGGAATGAATGTTAAGTTGTTTAAGAGTCTTGGCTGACCCGGGTTCGAGTCCCGGCAGCTTCATATATTTTTTATTTATTTTATTTTAACTTTTTATCAAATATAATTTTTATAGTTTAGTTTATTTATTAACTATGTATCGTTTTAACTCAAAATAATCATAAATAATTAATGCAACTTTTATAACTTGGTACTTGATTACAAAACGGAGCGGGTTTTGGAGACCCGATTTTTACAAATGTTACAGCTGTCACTATAAGCCTACCCAAGACCAAGCCCTCATCACAAACCCTACCCCTAACCAAGCTCAACCTTAAGCCACTACTGTTCAGGCATGCTTCAAGTGTGGTGATCCTAATCACGTCGCCAACGCTTGCCCTCAACGCAACAACAACCAGCAACAGCATCCTCAACAAGCTCGAAGCGGAGCTTTCGTCCTCACTGCCGCTCAGGCGCAGAATGCGAATGGCGTCATAACTGGTACGTTTCTCATCTACCATGTCTATGCTTCTTGTCTTTTTGATACTGGCGCAGATAAAAGTTTTGTATCTGTTGAATTCGAACCTATGCTTAAGTGTAACGCTCAAAATTATCAAAATCATTCGCTGTTGAAGTCACAAATGGTAAATCCGTCACAGTCGATTCCGTCCTTTCTAAGTGTTCTTTGAATCTTAATGATCATACGTTTTCAATCGACATTATACCCATGCAATTGGGAAGCTTCGATATCATACTAGGCATGGATTGGCTTAGGCGAGTTCGTGACGAAGTCGTTTGTTCCGAGAAATTCATTCGTATTCCTCTTCCCAATGGTGATTCTTTACACGTCTATGGCGGAAAAACCTTTGAAAGGTCTTAAGCTTATGTCGTGTACTCAAGCAAACAAATACTTACGCAAGGAATACTTCGCCTTTCTTGCCCACGTTGTGGAAAAGAAGGCAAAGGTCCAAGCATAAGTGATGTTCCTGTCGTGTGTGAATTCCCTGGTGTCTTTCCTGATGATCTACCTGTTCCTCCTCCTTGTTCTGTTGTCTTTCCCGATGATCTACCTGGTTTAATGCTCCTACCTCATGCTTGACTTATATGAATACCTATATAATATATATAATATCTAAGTAACTAAACTTTGATGATAGCATAATGGTTACTTGTCAAATGTGAAGTTACATAATCTATGACCATGATACTTGTTACGATTCTAATGAGCATTATGACCCATGAAAACATTCCAACTCTTTTGAGTTTCACAGTATCAAGAACAAGTGTTATGTGTGCTAGATGATTACTTTTCCTATGATTATTTTCTTGTACTTTTCATTCCAAATCTTTAATCATCCTTTAATCATCCAATACTCACACCTATGTTTCCTCGTGTAGAAGGACAAGGTGCTCCATCCTAATCAAACTAACAACTCTCACGGACTTACTAAGTGGAAAGCTTGCAAAACCGTGAGTATACTTGACCCATTTTACTTTTAACACACTTTGGGTTGTAACATGTTAATATATCAAATTCACAACACAATTACTTAATCATGCTTTGAAATCTCAACCCTTATACATGCTATTGTTTACTTAGGTCCATGCTAGAATCATACATGCTATTAACCTTGTTAGCCTGAACTTAACATATATAGCACTATAGGAGTAGCACACCACCCGCCGGGGTCTTGTTAAGTTTTCATTCTAGAACGGTCTTGTCACATGTGTGGCAAGGGATACTAAATATTAGTGGACACTAGGGTTTGACATATTGTTATGCATGCTAGTTACCTTGTTTACAATTTGCTATGTAGATTCGAGGAAATGCTTTTATACTTATGTTATACTTATACAAAGCTTGTGTACTCGCCTTTGCTTTTGCATTGACTTTATTTTAAACATGTTACAGGTTGATGATGGTGCACGTGTGAATCTAGTAGGCTTGACTAGAAACACGCTCAAGAAATTACTAGATTTAATTTATTATGATATGTTGAACTTGTCGTATTGTCCTTTGTTTGTTGTAATTTGAATTTCATGTAACGTAAGTGACAATTGGAGTTATGCAATGAAAACGTTTTTGATTTAAATATTGTCACAATTAGTATTATGTGTTATGAGCAATCTCTTTCGTCTCGCTCCAATGTTTCCGCCATCGGTTGAGGTGTGACACAATTCTCTTTTTCCGAATCCCGGATGTTAATTTGAAGAGTTTGTAATTACGATAATGGCCCTTTGTGTCTAATTTCGATACTAGGTTTTGATTATTACGATCGTGCCACCATTTTGAGTTTTGTTGAGATTAGGGTTAAATCGTGTGGTTGCAGACATCGCGTACGCAACGCACGATTAGAGAAGGAAACTTTTTTTTTGAATTTTTATCCATCTACTTAAGTATGATATTTAATTGCAAAATATAAAAAAAAACCATGAATTTTAGTAGAGTACTTATGCAATTACTCTATAGTAATATAATTACTTTAGAATAATTATAATTAGTCTATTGGTGTAAAAACACGATTTTTTAAGGTTCTGAGACTAAAATACGTGCTTGTCAAGATGGAAAAAAAAGTTTCCCTCATTTATTTCTAATATTAAGCTTTTATGTTGAAACCCATTTGTAGCGCAACTTAGCTCTCTCTCAATATATATATATATATATATATATATATATATATATATATATATATATATATAAGATGAGAGTTGGCTACAAAGTTCATTTTTCCTACTAAGTGTAAATAGTTATAAAACACTATAATATCAACCATAAAACACTCAAAACCCACAAATAACATAGTGAAAATTACTAAAACATGTATTTTGTTAATTATTACAATTATTTCATACGCATTGCTTATTTCCACTGACAAGATGTATTTTGTTATTAGTATATTTAAACTACAAACTAAGGCAACATGCAACTTATTATTACTATTTTAAGTATTTTTGTTAGCAAATGTTAATTTTGATTATGTCATACGCGTTTCCAACGACAACATGTAAGTTATTATTACTATATAAAACTATTAACTAATTTACTATTACTATTTAAAAGAATTAACTAAAGCAACATGTAATTCTAAAAGATTATTGTTATTTAAAAGTATTTTTGGTAGAAAAATGTGTATAAGGGTTGACATTGACTAGGTCATACGCGTTTCTTCTTGCTTCGTTTTGTAGTATATATAGGTAATACACCATCAATTCAACATTCATTTGCAGAATGTCTAATGACCAATCCCCTTCGTCATGGGAGAAGATTACTGACGTTGCTACCAAAGTCAAGGATTATTTCTGTAAACCAGACGCCGCCACTCTAGATCAACGGATTAAAAATCAGAAGCAGAAAGAGCACAAGAGGAAGTGGACTAAACTTCGTGATCATATGAAGGCAAAGAAATATGTTGTAAAGAAGGAGCCCAGAGACTCTAAAAAATAGTTAAAATTTTCACATTTTCTCATCATTCATGTTATCAAAATGTCTGATTTCGTTTTTAATACAATATTTTCACTTCTCAAGTACAATCTTTCTGTCTGAATTTGGTAATGTAAGTTTAGTCTTTCTCTAACTCCATAAAAAATATTGTAAAATTTGCACTCAAAACAATATATATGTGTGAGAGGTTCTATACTTCTATTCAGGAAACAAATACAAGTTATTGCGACAACATAGAAAACAAATATGTGCCACATATTTTTTATTTAATATATTTTTTTTACACATAAATATAATTCATATATAAGCCAGAAAATAAAAATAAAAATAAGAATTAAACCGTCTAATAGTATAAAACAACTAAACCTATTAGCAATATAGAGAGAAGAATAAGAGAATGAGGGAATGTAAATCTTATTGATGTATATGTATGGAATACAAAACCTCTATTTATCGGCTCAACATTAACATAAACGTATATACAATGAGGAGTTAAGGATGTGGAGTGTCACTACAAATAATATATTCATAAAACCCCCCTTGACTATCCACATGATGAAACAATATAGTATTCTTGTAATATGCTTGGTGATGTTGCCTCGTTAAAAACATTGCTAGGAAAACCCCGTGAGATAAAACCACAGCTAAGGGAAAAAGAGTGCAACGCGTATTTTCTCCCATTGATACTTCTGGATTAGATTTGTTGCATCATTAAAACCTTACTAAGAAAATATGGTAGCAGAAAACTTAGTGAAGGGAAAAAGAATGCAACATGATATTACCACCCCTCATTTTAATATGTCTTTTAAGTGACAATGTCAATCGTCTGTGAAAGTTGCTCAATTGTGTAGTCAATGAATTGTTGCTTGACCTTCTGATATGCAATTCTTTAAACTAAGCAATGATGTATGATCTTCAGGTCGACTTCTACTACCTCCTTACATATATGCATACCACAAGATCAACGACCGTGTTGTGTTACATTCCCTGTGTAACATCCGTCAAAAACCGGGTTAACCAAACCCGCTTCGTTTATTAACCGAACATCCAGTTAAAAATTTCGTTGCGAATTTAATGCTCAAATTAATTTTAAACGATACATAATTAATAATTGCATTAGAATATAAAATTTATAATTGAAAATTCATTAAAAATAATGAAATAAAAATATATTGCTGATGCCGGGTTTCGAACCCGGGTCAGCCGGGAATCCACAAGTCTTAACTCTCACTAATCCAACCATTCCGCCACTTTGGTTATTTGATAACATATCGAAACAATTAATTCAAACAATGAAACACAGAAATCAAATCCAGTCCAAGTCGTGCCCAATTCGCAGTCGTCGGAAATCCCGACGATTTCGCCCTACACCGTCGGTTTCTTGTGACTTAACGCGTATAATAACTATTACATCAGTTATAACCGATGTCCAGTCCGCGACATTAGTCATAACCGCCGGAAAATTTCGACCAACGAATCAAGACGGTAATCAGACCAAATTCGTCGATGTTCTTCCCTATAAATACACCCTCTAATCTCTGATAACATTTTCGCTCACAATCACACCAATTCTCGACGTAATTTCACTCGCCGGAAAATCTCTTCAAGTCGCCGGAAAACCGAGATTTCATCTACACGGTAAATACCTCGACTCTTTCCGTTTCAATCCGTTGTTAGACTGTTACTAACTTCAATCCAACCATCAGAATCAATCCCAGACGACGTAGCCGGAATATTCAACTCTCGTCGGAAAACTTCTGAAATTTTCTGATCTCACGCTGTGAATCGGTATAACCCTTCAAACTTCTGTTAATCCTTGTTTAAGTACCTCAATTTCATAACTAATCGAACAAGACTGTTAATTGATTCTAACAGCCGAAGTTCACAAACAGAGCCGACGAACCTTTGCCGGAGTTCTGAGAACGACGACCTGTTCCGGTACTTTCTTTCCCCAAACCCTCTCCGTTCATCACTTTTCAATTGCACATAATATTCGTTAAACGAATTAAACAAGAAACAGTTGCTTTGACCGATGTCTGTGTTTTGAACGAAGAAGACGAAGTTCAGTTATGTTATAAGATTAATTAAAATCAGTTTTATGAACGGGTTAGACACACAGTCCAGCGGTGGACTGTGTGCAAACAAATACATACACGTCGCGAGTTTGATTCCTGTCCCAACCTCACTCTCTTGAAATAAAAATGCCTTTTTTTTTACCAAACCGGGTTAACTCAGTAAGATGTTAAGTATAATAAAAACTAGAATATTTACCAAGTTAGACACACAGTCCAGCGGTGGACTGTGTGCCAAACTAAACCACAGGTCCCGGATTCGAGACCTGTGGAGAGCACCGAGTCGATACATTAAAACCTTTTTAAAAATAAATGAATTTCGGATTAAGTTAAATAGTATATAAATATAATTAAAAACAGAAATATTTCGGGTTAGACACGTAGCTCAGTTGGTAGAGCTGCGTGCACGCGTACGGGAGGTCACGGGTTCGAGTCTCACCCAGCGCACACATATAACCGACCGAACCGGTCAACGGTCAACGGTCAACAAGTCAACGGTCAATGGTCAAAAATCAACATTTTTTTTATTATTTTTATTTATTTATTTAAATTAAAAATCAATTAAAAATACTTAAAAATAACATTTTTAAAGTTAGAAAATAGCCTTAAACTCACAAAAATATATCCAAAAATCCTATTAAAATTTGTTAATAAAATCCATTTATTTACCTTACTTTTTCGTTATTAATTAGGTTAGTTATTCCTTGTCGATCAATCCTCTAAACTCGTGCGCATTCAACATCATTCACCGAACGCACCCAATGTGAGTGAATCTCAACAAATTCCCTGTTTTAATCACGTTTTTGGGGTCTATCATATGTCTTATTATTTATCACATTTAAACTATTGTGCATCTATCATATCCATGAACAAATGTGTATTCATCATGTATTATCTGTTTGTGTGATTATTGTTTAGATTAATTTTATCATTTTTAGTACATATATTTTCATAGGCCGCCGCTCCCCATTACCTATGAGCGTTGAGCTGTTCCCCATTGCCTATGAGCGTGAACCAGGCGTGCCAACATACGATCGGCTCCGTTTGATTGAGCCTTGATTGCACATACATTTCATCATAGGCCGTCTGCTCCCCATTACCTATGAGCGTGAGCCGTTCCCCATTACCTATGAGCGTGAACGAGACGTTGCCAACATTTACATTGTCATTCATGTTACATATTCATGCAAGGTGTTTTGTTATGGTATGTTATTTGTTTAATATTGTATGCTATTTGTTTGTTATTGTATGTTTACTTACGTTTGTTCATATATGATTATTGCGCAACTTTTTCCATATTAAATACAAAAAGAAATAAATAATAAATGTTTTCGGACAAGGTTCACTCGCCAACTTTTTGTTGACCCAAAAAACCATTTTTACACATGATACAGGTGAACAGGATGAAGCAAGGAAAACATAGGAAATTGCCTTAGAAGAAAAATAATGAAGTTTAGAAGGATGTATTAAACATGTTGTAATTGTTTGATTTGATTGTATGATTCCTTTTAAATTGTAATAATAAATATGAAACATTATAATAAATGTCATGAGCTTTGATGAAAACCCAATCATGCCCCGATCACCTTTTCCGCTGCGGGTCGGGGTGTGACAGATTGGTATCAGAGCCATGACTATAGGGATATAGGATATGTTATTAGACCCTTAGAGCCTATACTATAGTTGATTAGATTTTAATTGTTTATGTGGTTATATGCAAACTCATGATGTTTATTTCTTTCATATTTATTACATACGCAAATGCATGCAAACACTTCCGATACTACATTTTGTGATACATAGTGGATTATACTTACAGTCAAACATACATACTTACATACATATTCATCATACATATTTCAATGTTCACATATTCAATTCATCTTCATACTTCCGTTATTCAAGATTTTGTCGCATTTTTCATTTTTCAAATCTCATCAAAGTGAGTTCTGCGACGGGCATGTAGTATCTGTAAGGGTACAAGTACCGGTAGTCGGAACGTCCTGTCTAGGTTGGCATTCGTATAAATCCAATATAACGGACCAGTTTGCCTACCTGGGGACTAACGATGAGAGTACGAAGGACCTATTAGGCCAAAGCATGCCACCCCAAACGTTGTTCGAACTAACCCCACCTTGAGGTGTCCCCGTGTCCACACCTGGATACATTCCGAATATCATACGTTACATACTTATTTCTTGATTTTCTCCGGGTTTTAGTGTACGTAACCAGGCTAACACATGCGAACCATACGAAAAACCCGGTAATCATGGGGGCCCACATGATTACGAAGGTGAAGTATGGCGGCATGCAAGGCCCAATTACGAGCAAAGCCCAAGACATCCTATGGATGTAGTAGATTTATTATGTTATATTTATTATATGAATGCTCATTCCTAAATACGACACATGATCCAAAAAACATCCAACTCATACTCTTGATATGTATTCCTTGTAGATGTCTTCTAGTCTCGCTCGTAGGAAAATGAGATCAGGAAAAGCTCGCGAGCGTATGGCTGCCCAAATCGTTCAACAAATGGCTGCCGTAATACCCAACATTGTAGTTCAAGTCCAACAAGCCCTTACCGCTAATCCCGTCAATCAAGAAGATCAAAACATTGTCAATCCTCCCCCAATTACCACCAAATGCACCTTCAAGCATTTCAAATCCTGCGACCCTCCAAAATACGAGGGGACTGAAGGTGTCACCGCTCTCCTCCATTGGTTTTAGGAAATGGAAAACACTTTTCTAAATTGCGATTGCCCCGATGATCGCAAAGTGCGATATGCTACCGGTCGTTTACTTGGAATGGCACTTACATGGTGGAATACAGAGAAGGCCAAACGAGGTGTTGAAGATGCTATGACTTTGACTTGGGAAGAGTTGAAGGAAATCATGACAAGACGGTTTTGCCCAAGAAGCGAAATCAAGAAATTAGAGGATGAGTTCTATTCTTTGAAACAAAAAGAAGGCGACCACAACACATACAACAAGAGATTCCTTGAATTAAATCAAATGGTTCCCAACTTGTTCACTCCTCTTTACCGTTTGATCGAGCACTACATTCGAGGTCTTCCTTCAAAAATTCAAGACTCTGTAATAAGTACCACACCTGCAACTTTGGAAGCAGCAATGGAGTTAGCTACAGAGCTCACCGAGAACCGCATTCGGAATAAAGACTTCAAGGAGGAGAAGAAGAATGATAAAGCGTCAACTGAAACCTCGAATTCCACCCAAACCGAATCCCCTTCTCAACCCATTTCTAAGAGAAAACGAGATGGGCAACTTTTCGCTGTCCCCCAACGAAATCAACCAGCCTCACAAGCCGTACCCCTCCAAGCTATCCCAATCACTCAAGTAGCACCCAACTCAACTTACCCAAATAAGAAGCCTTACTTTGGACCTCACCCTCAATGCAATACCTGTTCTTATCACCATCCATTTACCTTACCTTGTCGACTATGTGCGAATTGTGGACGCTATGGTCATTCGAGCAAGGGTTGCCGCACCCCTCAAAACCAAACCTCACCCCTACTCAAAACATGATCCAAACATATCAACAACCCCAATACCCCATGCTTCCATATGTTCGAGCTTGTTTCAATTGTGGCAACCCTACCCACTTTAGAAACACGTGCCCTCGATTGGTTAACATCATAAACGCCCAAGCCCAAGCCCAAGCAAACCCAGTTAACCAAGCAAATCAAGAAAACCTAACCACTAGGCCACCAGCAAGAGGAAGAGTTTTCAACATCAACGCCAATTCTGTTGAAGATAATGACGAACCACCCAACTAGTTTCTTCACCAAAAATCAAGAATTCAATTCCAACCGTTTAGTGTTTATATTTTATTTATGTTTATCTCAATCTTCACGTATCTCATTTATAAATTGGAAATTGAATCCAAGAATCTTAATGCGAATTACTATTTCAGTTTTGTTTTATACTCGTTGATTTAACATCCACATCATCATACATCTCAACGTATTTCAATCTCATCATGCAAAGAAGTTGGGTTGTGTCTCACTTCTACATAGACTAACCTCTCCATCATAACAAACGAGAGAGGTACTGTCATCATTCAAACATGCATACTATCAGAATTAAGACTCAAGTTTTGGTTGATTGTGTTTGTTTATGTTTTAGAGTCACATAGAACTAATCATAATTTACTGATAAAGCCAATGAAAATTTGACAAGAATATGGTGGATACGCCGCTGGTACTTCCTATATATAAGTATTCTTGCCAAAGGATCAGAGGCATTGTCAGGCGATTATGAGAAGTTCCATGTAGGATTTAGTAATGTCATAGTTGAAGTTTGTTTTATACTCGTTGATTTAACATTCACATCGTCATACATCTCAACGTATTTCAATCTCATTATTTAAAGAAGTTGGGCTGTGTCTCACTTCTACATAGACTAACCTCTCCATCATAACAAACAAGAGAGGAACTGTCATCATTCAAACATGTATACTATCAGAATTAAGACTCAAGCTTCGGTTGATTGTGTTTGTTTATGTTTTAGAGTCACATAGGACTAATCATAACTTACTGATAAAACCAATGAAAATTTGACAAGAATATGGTGGATACGCCGCTGGTACTTCCTATATATAAGTATTCTTGCCAAAGGATCAGAGGCATTGTCAGGCGGTTATGAGAAATTCCATGTAGGTTTTAGTTTTGTTTTAGGATATAACGTTATCTTTCCAAACGTATCCAAACTCTTGCGCATGAAATTATACTTGGTCAATCAACACTATTTCTAAATATCCTTTACCGTAGGCAACAAAAAGCGATTCCTGTAGCAGGGTACTCAACTCTTACAAGGAACGTTACCGCCTCAAACAAAAATTTAAAATCTTACCCCTTCTAAGTATGCAATTGTCAAATTAAAACACCATCCTTTTGAGTCAAACATGCCACTACTTAAATTTTGGGACGAAATTTCTAAAAGTAGGGGATACTGTAACATTCGTCAAAAACCGGGTTAACCACCGGGTTAACCAAACCCGCTTCGTTTATTAACCGAACATCCAGTTAAAATTTCGTTGCGAATTTAATGCTCAAATTAATTTTAAACGATACATAATTAATAATTGCATTAGAATATAAAATTTATAATTGAAAATTCATTAAAAATAATGAAATAAAAATTTATTGCTGATGCCGGGTTTCGAACCCGGGTCAGCCGGGAATCCACAAGTCTTAACTCTCACTAATCCAACCACTCCGCCACTTTGGTTATTTGATAACATATCGAAACAATTAATTCAAATAATGAAACACAGAAATCAAATCCAGTCCAAGTCGCGCCCAATTCGCAGTCGTCGGAAATCCCGACGATTTCGCCCTACACCGTCGGTTTCTTGTGACTTAACGCGTATAATAACTATTACATCAGTTATAACCGATGTCCAGTCCGCGACATTAGTCATAACCGCCGGAAAATTTTGACCAACGAATCAAGACGGTAATCAGACCAAATTCGTCGATGTTCTTCCCTATAAATAGACCCTCTAACCTCTGATAACCTTTTCGCTCACAATCACACCAATTCTCGACGTAATTTCACTCGCCGGAAAATCTCTGCAAGTCACCGGAAAACCGAGATTTCATCTACACGGTAAATACCTCGACTCTTTCCGTTTCAATCCGTTGTTAGACTGTTACTAACTTCAATCCAACCATCAGAATCAATCCCAGACGACGTAGCCGGAATATTCAACTCTCGCCGGAAAACTTCAGAAATTTTCTGATCTCACGCTGTGAATCGGTATAACCCTTCAAACTTTTGTTAATCCTTGTTTAAGTACCTCAATTTCATAACTAATCGAACAAGACTGTTAATTGATTCTAACAGCCGAAGTTCACAAACAGAGCCGACGAACCTTTGCCGGAGTTCTGAGAACGACGACCTGTTCCGTACTTTCTTTCCCCAAACCCTCTCCGTTCATCACTTTTCAATTGCTCATAATATTCATTAAACGAATTAAACAAGAAACAGTTGCTTTGACCGATGTCTGTGTTTTGAACGAACAAGACGAAGTTCAGTTATGTTATAAGATTAATTAAAATCAGTTTTATGAACAGGTTAGACACACAGTCCAGCGGTGGACTGTGTGCAAACAAATACATACACGTCGCGAGTTCGATTCCTGTCCCAACCTCACTCTCTTGAAATAAAAATGCCTTTTTTTTACCGAACCTGGTTAACTCAGTAAAATGTTAAGTATAATAAAAACTAGAATATTTACCAAGTTAGACACACAGTCCAGCGGTGGACTGTGTGCCAAACTAAACCACAGGTCCCGGGTTCGAGACCTGTGGAGAGCACCGAGTCGATACATTAAAACCTTTTTAAAAATAAATGAATTTCGGATTAAGTTAAATAGTATATAAATATAATTAAAAACAGAAATATTTCGGGTTAGACACGTAGCTCAGTTGGTAGAGCTGCGTGCACGCGTACGGGAGGTCACGGGTTCGAGTCTCACCCAGCGCACACATATAACCGACCTAACCAGTCAACGGTAAACGGTCAACAAGTCAACGGTCAATGGTCAAAAATCAACATTTTTTTTATTATTTTTATTTATTTATTTATTTAAATTAAAATTAATTAAATTACTTAAAAATAACATTTTTAAAGTTAGAAAATAGCCTTAAACTCACAAAAATATATCCAAAAATCCTATTAAAATTTGTTAATAAAATTCATTTATTTACCTTACTTTTTTGTTATTAATTAGGTTAGTTATTCATCGTCGATCAATCCTCTAAACTCGTGCGCATTCAACATCATTCACCGAACGCACCCAATGTGAGTGAATCTCTACAAATTCCCCGTTTTAATCACGTTTTTGGGGTGTATCATGTGTCTTATTATTTATCACATTTAAACTATTGTGCATCTATCATATCCATGAACAAATGTGTATTCATCATGTATTATCTGTTTGTGTGATTATTGTTTAGATTAATTGTATCATTTTCAGTACATATATTTTTATAGGCCGCCGCTCCCCATTACCTATGAGCGTTGAGCTGTTCCCCATTACCTAAGAGCGTGAACCAGGCGTGCCAACATACGATCGGCTCCGTTTGATTGAGCCTTGATCGCACATACATTTCATCATAGGCCGTCTGCTCCCCATTACCTATGAGCGTGAGCCGTTCCCCATTACCTATGAGCGTGAACGAGACGTTGCCAACATTTACATTGTCATTCATGTTACATATTCATGCAAGGTGTTTTCTTATTGTATGTTATTTGTTTGATATTGTATGCTATTTGTTTGTTATTGTATGTTTACTTACGTTTGTTCATATATGATTATTGCGCAACTTTTTCCATATTAAATACAAAAAGAAATAAATAATAAATGTTTTCGGACAAGGTTCACTCGCCAACTTTTTGTTGACCCAAAAAACCATTTTTACACATGATACAGGTGAACAGGATGAAGCAAGGAAAACATAGGAAATTGCCTTAGAAGAAAAATAATGAAGTTTAGAAGGATGTATTAAACATGTTGTAATTGTTTGATTTGATTGTATGATTCCTTTTAAATTGTAATAATAACTATGAAACATTATAATAAATGTCATGAGCTTTGATGAAAACCCAATCATGCCCCGATCACCTTTTCCGCTGCGGGTCGGGGTGTGACACCCTGCATCAACAAGGCTAACCAAACTTGTATTGATCGGTTAGTAAAATAATTTTACATACTTTAGATGTATCCAAGTAGATGTTTTAACCGATTCCAACGTCTCTTTGCTTGATACATGTTTTATCACGTCAATAAATTCAAATACAAGATTTATAAGCATGCATGGATAACAAGAAATATTAATGCACCAATTGCAATTAACTATGGTACTTTTTGACAAAAAAATTCAATATATTTGATTGGAGATGATAAGGTTTCTTCTATATCATGTAATGAACAAACTTTAACGTACTTTACGGATGAGATTTGTCCATAATAAAATGTCACAACTGCTTCCGGATGACTTTGATGGACTGATAAAAATATCATCACACATGTACTCGAACTGCAGGTCGAGCAATAATTACTTTGTGTGAAGGTCTTTCAAATTTTTTTTCTCTAAAAGCTCAATAGTTTCTCTCGATGATGTGTACATCATCATTGTAAACTGTAATTATAGAAACTTTTATAAGTGAAATTTTGATAGAAGTACGGCTAACTTAATCAAACTTATATCCCTCTTTATCACAATATCACATGAGTTATAAAACACTCAACCCGACTATTTTAGTCCATACATATTTTGTAAAATTTATAGATAACGCTCTTAATGTATTGATATTAATGCTTCCGGTATTATCAATCCATCATGGACTTTTTTCATCTTGACTAATTTTGCATGTGCATTCACTCTTTAAGAGTTTTGGTACATAAACTTTGTCAAATCAATCAACTGGAACATCGATAACATCAAATTCACTTCCAATGCATACTATACTTATACATTAAGATATCATAATCACCAAGTTTCATTTATTCCTTGCGTATGTATTGGTGCACAGAATTACATCCTATGATGTCTCAGATTACTTTAAGCACCCAATTATTTTAGGAAACTCATCAAGAGTTCCAATCATAATCGACATATTAAATAATCATAAAGTACTCAAATTTTAATATGTATATAACAATCATAGTGTTCTCGAGAATTTACTTTACATGATTTCGATATATTGATATGCGCCAAATGCAACATTTAAATTGTATCAAACACGATATAAAACCAACCATTTTTAGTACTAATGTTGGAAAAAGTGAGTTTCTTTGTATACTTTTGATTTTCAGGATTAGAAGAGCTTAACTATACAAAAGAAACGAATTAACGATAAAAACCAGCACAAGACCAAAAACAACGAATCAGAAGTCAAGCACGTGGCAGTGCCTGCTCGGCATAGGGCCATGCCCCCTTCAAGATTCCAAGAAGAAGAAGACAAACAAAAGCACACAAGAGACACGGGGCCGTGTCCCTTGGACATGGGCCGTGGTCAACTCCAAGATTTGCGAATCTTGGATAGCACAATAAGTACAATGGCCACAGGGCCGTACCGTCGACTCACGAGACCGTGTAAGCATCTGATCTGACATGCTCATTAAATGAAGACAAAGAAAAAGGAAGACACGGGGTCGTGCCAACCAGGAACGACGCCGTGTGAAGCTTCTATTTCAGCTATAAATATGGGTTCTTGGTTTCATTCCAACTCATCCCCTGGCAAACCATTTCTCTCACACCTGCCATCACTCCACCACCTCAATGCCATCATCATTCTTCACATTCATCCATCATCCATCCTTAGAGTGTGTGTAGTAGTCTCGGGATTCAAGATTGATCGTAAGAGTTATTGTCAAACAAAGGCCATCTTAGCTAATCTCTTACATCACTTGGTGAAGACAAGTTATTTATGTATTACTTTTGATTTCCAAGCTTTGGTTAACTTTTTAATTGTGTATGTATTAATGACTTTAATAACTAGTTTTTTTATATTGAAAGTGAACTTTATTCTATCATCTCTTCATGTTTTGTTGATTAACTCATTCGTGTATTTACGATCTATATAAAGTGCGTTAACTACCAGGAAGGGGTTAGAAGGGTAGTATGGGTAAATTTCTTGCCTCGTTAAGTGTATAGATCCTGCGAGGACTTGATTCAAGTCTATTAGGACTTCCTTTGAAGCAGATGGCACCAAATAAGGGGAAGTAAGAACGGCTTGAATCCCTTATAAATAAACCACTATTAAAACTTTAAACCGGCCTTGCGGGACGGTATCCCTGCTGACTCAGACCAATATGGCCAAGGGTAGCGTTGCCTCCAAAAGAGGGACATGTCACATTTTGCATTAGTAACTTACTTAATTATCTTTCAGTATTCCGACTTTGTGGGACTGTATCTCTGCTGAGTTAGACCAATATGGCTGAGGGTTGCGTTGCCTCCAAAAGAGGGACATGCTACTTTAACTAAGATAATCTCTTTAAAAACCCAAAGTGTAGAAATCATTAAAGGATATATAAATAACAAGTCAGAGCTAAGTGATTCTATCTTGTCTATTTGTTTCTTTTATTATTTTAGTTTATTTCTTTAGTTTATGTATTAAAAATCTTTTCTAAAATATTGGTTAGATTAGACGTCGACGATATTCCGGTATTAAAAGCTCTTGTGTTCTTGGACGACATCGGTATCTTACCATCACTATACTACGCCAACGATGGGTTCACTTGCCCTAGCGTGTTGTAGAGAGTGATAGTGTCATGTCGTGTTTTATGAATATAAAGCTTGAACACAAGTGAAAAAGTACTTAAAAATAATCTAAAATTTATACCCACACTTGCACGCGTTAAGTTTTTGGCGCCGTTGCCGGGGACACAAGGATTTTAAGAAAGTCTAAAATCGGCGGCCTAATTTTTATGCTTTTCTAATTTTTTTAGGTTTTTCTTCTTTTCTCAAAATTTTCTACTCTCGGCAGAAACAACACAGGGCCGTGCCTGACCTACAATACCAGTAAGAATCTATTTTTTGGTTACTGGAATAAAGGCACGGGGCCGTGTTACAGGAGCACAGGGGCGTGTCCAACCTCCAAGTATCTGGGAACCTGAAAAGATAAACTTTTTCTTGAAAGCACAGGGTCGTGCTATGTAAGCACGAGGCCGTGCTACCCTTCTGATCAACAATTTTTTATGTTTTTGTTCGCAGAAAGTCACGCCATGCCACATAATTCACAGAAAATACGACCTGGTGCATGAGCTCCACCTCCGACAAAGACATAAAAGTGTCACTAGAAGAACCCGAGCCCTTTTCAGAAAAAAAGACTTCAAGCTAAAAACCAACAAAAAGCCTTGGCCCAAAACCCCGTATGGCGGATCAACGAACTCTCGTGGATTACCTACGGCTTACGGTCGGTAATATTGGAGTCACCATTAACCCTCCTAATGTCGATGCCAACAACTTTGAGTTTCGACCACACCTCATCCAAGTGCTCCAAAATTTCACCACCTTTCACGGCCTACCCGATGAATATCCCCATTTACATATTACCAACTTTTTGGAAATATGTGACACCTTTCGAATTAACGGAGCCTCCAACGATGCTATCCGACTCCGTATGTTCCCTTTTTCCCTAAAAGACCAAGCAAAGGCTTGGCTAAACACCATCCCAAGTGGATCCATACACACTTGGGACGAACTTGCCCAAAAATTTCTATACAAATATTCCTCTCCCGCTAAAACCGCCAAACTCATGACTGAGATTAATTCATACTCTTATGACCAGGGGCGGATCTACTTGGAGAGAAGGGGTTGCCTAGGATACCCCTCAACTCCTTTGACGAAGTGCAATTTTTTATTTTAAACTCTGTTTTCTGTACCGGGATATTCTTAGACAAATATTGGGATACCCCTGAATGTAGGGGAAGATGAGATAAAACAAAATTTTTCGATTGACGAAAAAGAAAATTTCCGGTCGGGTTGAAGAGAAATTATTTACGGAGAAGATGAAGTTTGATATAATAATATTATAATAGTCAGCAACCTTATTAAATGCAAAAGCATTTTTAGAATGTCAGAAGTTATATTGTAGTCAATAGTCAAACTTTATTTGAATTCCTATAATATTTTTTAATTTAATTTTAACCATTTACTTTTATTTTTGTATAGGCCATCATTACTAAAACTACACAACAAATAATTTACTTTAATTAATATTTAACCATTTATTAGTAATTTGTTATTACTGTAAACAATTTGTCTTATTTTTATTAATTTCTTTATTTATCTTTATATTTGTTAAGTATTAGATTTACTTTTTTATAATTTTTGTTTGATTCTTTTTTAAGCTATTTTTATTACAAACTAAATATATCTATAAAACTTCTTTACAACATTTAAAGTTTATAAAAACAATTTATAACCTTCTCGTGTGTATTTGGTACACTCATTAGTAAAAAATATGATAATCAACGTATGCTTTAAAATATAAAAATAAAATTATATTTGGATCTTGCAAGTAAATAGTTTTCGTTTTCTCACTTAATTAGAGAGTGACTTCTATTTTAGAGTATGAATTATGAAGAGTTAATTAACGATTTTGTTTTCAAAAATAATTTCACTTCACACATATCTATATCTAAGAATACATAATTTCAATTATAGCTTATCTCAAAATACGATATTATAATTCTAAATCTAAATAACTGTTAATATATTTTTATTCAACCCATGTGTAGGGTCTATAACTTGCTAATTATATATATTAGGGCCGCTGTTAATAGCCGCCTCGGTCCGCTAAGGGCTCTCGAATTCTCAGGGATGGACCTAGTTTAAAAATAAATAAAGGGTCATGTATACTACCCGCATGGACTCTTTAATTCTCAAGGACGGCCGTAAGTAAAAAAAAAAATTAAGGATACCCTTCAATTTTTCTTCTAGTTCCGCCACTGCTTACGACGGGGAATCTTTGTGCGAGACATGGGAAAAGTTCAAGAAGTTATTAAGGAAATGCCCGCATCATGGTCTTGAAAGATGGCAACAAATGTCTATTTTCTACAATGGGCTCTTACCACACACAAGGAAAATCCTTGTTCCAACTCCGGAGGACTCCTTGGGAATCGACGACCCGAGGAAATTTATAATTAAATCGAAGAAATTGCTCAAAATAGTTTTCAATGGCACACCCCTCGAGGTTCAAAATCAATAGCCCCGGATGCCCATAAAGTGGACGAAGCCACTTCTTTGCAAGCCCAAATCTAAGCCTTAACTACAAAAAAATAAGAAACTTGAATTAAATAAAACGGTTGGGGTTATGGCTTTTGAAGGATGTGGCGGACCTCAGGAAAACTAGAGTTGTATAAAAGAAATGGAAAATCACAACGGAAGTGGTAAACTACCTCAACAATCGGCCACGACCGCCGGGAGGCCAAAACAACACCTTCACCCCTGAGTGGTGAAATCATTCCTAGTTTGGTTGGAGGGAATCGGGGGATAGCAACCAACACAATCAAAATCAACGTCCAACTTTCAACAACAACCCCGAAACGAGCAACAAGATTTCCAACCACAACAAAAAGAGGAAGAGAAAGACCTGAGGATCTCATCACTCGTCTTTTCTCTGAATCCGACAAGCGGTACTCGGAGAGGTTATTACAAACCGAAGTCGAAATTAGGAACCAACGAGCTAGTATGCAAAATATTGAAAAACAACTAAGCCAACTTGCCCAAAATTTATCCGAAATACCATAGGGAGCCTTTCCTAGTAACACCGAAATAAACCCAAGCCCAAGTAAATGTAATCAATTTAAGAAACAGGAAGGTAGGACCGATGACAAACCGACACCACTTCAAACCAATACACAACCCACAAACACACCCATAACCAATAACCAAGAAAATACTCAACCCCAAAATACCAAACCAACCAAACCACCACTGGTCCCCTACCTCGGGAGTTTACTCCGGCAAAAGACCGACGAACAATTCACCAAATTTGCAAGTTTTCTTAAATAACTTCACATCAACCTTCCGTTTGTGAAAGTCCTCACCCAAATTCCAAAATACTCCAAATTCATGAGGGTATTCCTCACTCACAAAAGGAAGATTGAATCAATCCAACAAGTCAACTTAAGCGAAGAATGTTCGATGGCACTCCTCAACAAACTCCCCCAATAGAAGATCGATCCCAGGAGCTTTACCATTCCTTGCTCCATTGGAGGGTCACCAATAAGCAATGTGCTTGCCGACTTGGGGGCTAGCATTAACCTAATGCTCGCCTCTATGTTCAAACGAATCGGGCTAGGAAAGCCACATCCTATAAGGATGAGCATACAACTAGCGGATAGGTCGGTAAAATACCCTTAAGGTGTCATATAAAATCTCTTGGTAAAGGTTTGGGAATTTGTTTTACTGGCCGACTTTGTCATCCTAGATATGGAGAAAGACACCAAAATCCCACCCATATTAGGAAGGTCATTCCTTGCCACCGCTCGAGCCATGGTCGATATGAGTGACATAAGGTTAACATTGAGGGTGGTGACAAGGATGTTAAGTTCGAAGTGGGACAACGAGTGGAGGATGATCCGGTCAACTACATCAAAGCAATAGACTCGAGCCTAGACTACGCCCTTCGCCGATGCAACTTGGGATGTGAGTCATCCCGCTCTGGTAATATTTGACCAACTTTGGGTCTAGCCAAGGACCCTTATAAATGTTGCGCACCATGGAGGCATTCCATGGACTATCCAATAGTTAAGTAGTTTAAATTTTAGTTTAATCTTTAGTTTAATGCTTTTCTTTTAAGTTTTCTCTTTGAAGGAATAAGTTACACTCAAAGGAAGGGTGGAAATGGCCAAAGGGACGTTGAAACAACACCCCATGCATGAAATAGACACTTGCCGAAGCAAAATCTTCAAAACACTAAGTGCAGCATGGGGCCGTGTGAGGTAAGCATGCCCCCGTGCCTCAATTCTACAGATTAAATTTTTGATTCTATAACATTGGCATGGGCCGTGTCACATAGACACGCCCCCGTGCCTAACTTCTGGAAAATTTTCATTACTGGCACTTTTGACACGGGGCCGTTGTCCCCCAAACATGCCCCCGTGTCTGCCTTCTAGAAATTTTCACAGAATGGCACTTTTGACACGGACGCCCCCCCGTGTCCAGTGTCTAGTTTTTGAAAATTTGTTGTTTTTAATCCGCTTTTACACATTTAATCAAATTTAACCAATTTTGGGCACTTTGAGAACAATGTGTAATTTAAATGTAGGGGGGAAGCTTATCTTGAATTTGTTTGTCCTAAACCAAGCTTTAAAAAAAAACTCTACTTGGAACCGCTAAAACACCCCAATTCTTTTTCAAAAATATTTTTTTTTTGTTTTGACTTGTTTATAGCTTAAGTTAGAAACCAAGATCTAAAAAATTCAAGTTTTTACAAATATACAACCGATTGCGCTGTGATAAAAAGAAGCATTTAAGAAAAAAATTAAAAAAAGGTATGACAATTATTTTTAAAATTTGATTGTATATATAATTTCACACTTTTACCCTTTTTCCCATAAAAAATGTGAGTTTTGAGCCTTTATCGAGCATTCAGTATCATACATTTACTAAATGCTCATTTTTCATTTTTTGTGTGAATAGCCGAATGGTTCTTACGATCTAGAACTTGACAAGACAATACATTCTTAGTCCTTACCAACTAATCCAAGTAAGTATATGATTAAGACATTAGGATTATAAACCCTTTTTCATTTTCAACCTTATTTTCTATTTATCTCCTACCAAAAAACAAAATTTCTTATAGTTAACCCCTTTGAGCACAAACCTTTTATTTTAAAACCAACAAAATACCATTTTGCACAAATCACCCATCACCCAAAACCAATCTTTATTTTTACACCCTTTATTTTAGTAAAATGCGGTTCTCTTGAAATTTATATAAAGAGAAGTGACTTACTTACCTTGTGTATATCCTATTCTATCAAAATAATAATAATAATAATAATAATAATAATAATAATAATAATAAATATTATCTCTAGTTGCTTAAAATAAAATAAGCAAAATTATTGCTTATAAGCCTTTAGTTAGTACCTAAGTCACAAATAAAAAAATATTTCAATAGAAAACCGACATTTTACGCTTTTCGACACTTTTCAAATAAAACTATCCTACCCCTAGCCAAAACTTACCATTTTTAAAGTCCTCTTGATATTTACAAAAGGTTATGTTAAAAATGAGAGGTTTGATTACTTGTCAAGCATATGGTAGGAGTGAGTTCCATACAGGTTTTGAGCGTTTCACTTATACATCTTCGGCCGAGTGTTGAGTGATCACTTGTGAGGTGTGTGAATTTATATATACTAAATGAAATTTATAAAGGCATATTATGCCAAAAAATGTTTATTTTTCTTAAAAAGTTTTCTAAATAAATCATGTCGAATAGGATTGTAAATATAATAAAAACAAGAATAAAAATAACTTTGATTTCCGACACTCTACAAACAAGACCCAAAAACTTCTTCTCTATCAATTCAATTTGGGTGTGTAAACAATATTAAAGAGTTTTGCTTGAGGACAAGCAAAGATTCAAGTATGGGGCATTTGATATGCAGCAAATGCAACATATAAATTGTATCAAACACGGTAATAATCAACCCTTTTTAGTACTAATGTTGGAAAAAATGCGTTTCTTTGTATACTTTTGATTTTCAGGATTAAAAGAGCTTAAATATACAAAAGGAACAAATTAACGACAAAACCAACATAAGTACAAAAAAGGAAAGATGATACAATGTACCAACCCTCCGAGCTTCACCCCAAGACCAAAAACAACGAATCATAAGTCAAGCATGGGGTCGTGCCTGCTCGACATAGGGTCGTGCCCCTTTCAAGATTCCAAGAAGAAGAAGACAAACTGAAGCAGATAAGAGACCCGGGGCGTGTCCCTTGGACAGGGGCCGTGGTCAACTCCCCAGATTTGTGTATCTTGGATAGTACAGCAAGTACAATGGCCACGGGGCCGTGCTGTTGACACACGGGGCCATGTAAGCATCTGATTTGACATATGCTTTTAATGAAGATAGAGAAAAAGGAAGACACGGGGTCATGCCAACCAGGCACGGGGCCGTGTGAAGCTTCTATTCAGCTATAAATAGGGGTGCTTGGTTTCATTCCAACTCATCCCTTAGCAATCCACTTTCTCATACTTGCCAACACTCCACCACCACAATACCATCATCATCCATCACACATTCATCCCTCATCCATCCTTAGAGTGTGTGTAGTAGTCTCGGGATCCAAGATTGATCGTAAGAGTTATTGTCAAACAAAGGCCATGCTTGGCTAATCTCTTACATCACTTGGTGAAGAAAAGTTATTAATGTATTACCTTTAATTGGGTATGTATTAATGACTTTAATAACTAGTTTTTTTATATTGAAAGTGAACTTTACTCTCTCATCTCTTCGTGTTTTGTTGATTCACTCATTCGTGTCTTTACGGTCTATATAAAGTGCACTAACTGCCTAAAGGGGCTTAGAAGGGTGGTATGGGCGAAGTTCTTGCCTCATTCTGTGTATAGATCCTACTAGGACCTTTCAAGTCTTAGGACTTCCTTTGAGGCAGGATAGCATCAAATCAGTGGAAGTAAGAATGACTTGAATCCCTTATAGATAAACTACTATTAAAACTTTAAACCTGCCTTGCGGGACTGTATCCCTATTGGCTCAGACCAATATGGCCTATGGTAGCTTTGTCTCCAAAAGAAGGACATGACACATTTTGCATTATTAACTTACTTAATTATCTTTCAATATTTCAGCCTTACGGACTGTATCTATGGTGACTCAACCAATATGGCTGAGGGTAGCGTTGCCTCCAAATGAGGGACATGCCACTTTAACTAAGATAATCTCTTAAAAAGCCCAAAGTGCGGAAATCATCAAAGGAAATATAACTAACAAGTCGGAGCCAAGTGATTCTATCTTGTCTATTTGTTTCTTTTATTATTTTAGTTTACGTATTAAAAATCTTTTCCTAAAATATTGGTTAAATTAGACATTGTCGATATTCCGATATTAAAAGCTCTTGTGTCCTTGGACGAGCTCAGTATCTTACCATCATTATAATACGCCAACGATGGGTGCACTTGCCCTAGCGTGTTGTAGAGAGTGATAGTGTTACATCATGTTTATAAATATAAAGCTTGAATAAACGAGTGAAAAAGTACTTAAAAATAATCTAAAATTTATATCCACGCTCGCACATGTCAAATATAAATCCATCATGGAGCATCATGTAAATTTCAGTACCAAATGATACACAACATCCATAAGACGCATAACAATTCTCTGTTTGTATTACCAGACTAATAAGATTTGTAAAGTCACTACATCCACCACAGGGGAACACGTCTCCCCATAATTAATCATGGGTCCTTGCAAAACTCGTGCCACCAAAATTTGTCATATATTAGTTGATTTGATCCTCATCAGTTAATTAAAGCTCTACATTATATACAAAGGTGTAACAACGTCGTTTTAATTTTGATTTCAAAACATTCTAGACATGATATAATTACTAAGAGCTCTTTGTTTTCAGGTACTTGAGGTTCATCTGGAACCACCATGACTAAAAGACCATATTTACTATTAACCTTAACTTGACCATCTCCATTACTTGCTCCAATTTTCGAAGAATTGTCTACTTAGAATCGACTAGTCTATCATGCTTTTGGCGTGCCATAGAGTCATTACCAATACGAAGTTTATCCGGCCATGACAATAATCTTAATTTGGAGCATTAGCAATTGGCATGTGTGACTAGTCACCAATTTTAAGGTCAGTGTGTGTGTCTGGTAATAGACCATTAATCATTGTGAATGAATTGTCTTTTGAACATTAACTTCTCATTATTTAGGTTGAGGATCAAGGTATGATTGTGATAATTCATTCTACTTTTCACTTTCCAACTGCTTTTTTATCTCCCCCTGAAGAAACCCTAGATCAACTAGACCGGAATATAAGTAGATCTATGGAATGGGCTCTGCATAAGATGGTTAACCCTCCATTTGGTTTCATGATGGATGATGAATAGAACAATATTTTAGCTGAACCTTCAAGACAGAACACCGTTACCTCGCCACGGGGAGAAGGGGGGGGTTCTCTTTGTGACCACCCTCCGGCGTAAGAAGTACAGGTAGTCGGAAGTAAGTATTGTATTGTAAGAGTGAGAGTAGTTGAGAGTGAATACCTTTCCTTGAACTCCAAGTTACTTATTTATAACCGGTGTTTGGCCAAAAAGAGAATTGTTAACTTTAACGGAATCTTTTGCTATTCCGTTAATGTTTGTTGGCAATCCATTAGTGCACACGGATCGTGAGCTCATCAGCGGTTAGGGAGGTGCCACGTGTCAACATGAGATCACTACATCTTTAAATGTGAGCATGCCATCACCATGATCTTCCTCGGTCGTCCAGATGCTGCCATGTGGCAATTGGTTATAACCGAAAAGATGCTTGCAGATTGGGTGTTAATGGCTTCTAGAAGGTTTCACAACTGTTACCCATCTATTATTCGCCACGTGTACATTCTGTCACAACAGAAAAGATTCCCTTGCTTCTGCAACAAGTCAAGGATTTTGCCAAGGGAAAGTTTCTCAGGTTTTACTGTTTCCTTGCGCGAGAAGTGCAAGTTAGTTAACTGATCTTCCTTCTTCTCCTTGCTGCTTAGCGCAACGTTTGGTGGATACTTGCTTTGATATAAATATCTGCGCAAGGTTTGTGCATGAAACATTATCCAACGAGAATGTTCAAGGTTAACTTTGAACCTTGCGCGAGCCCGCGCAAGGTAGTTAAATGAATTATTATCAAACGAGAATGTTCAAGGTTAACTTTTAACCTTGCGCGAGCCCGCGCAAGGTAGTTAAATGAAGCATTTGTCCAAAGAGAATGTTTAGGCTTTTAACTTTGAACCTTGCGCGAGCCCGCGCAAGGTAGTTATATGATCCTTTCCTCTCTTGGATATTTGGCGCAGAGTTATAATAAATCTTATTTTAGCAAAGAAGTCTGGGCGCAGTTTTCTTAGAAGTTATTAATGGGTATGGTTTCCTTGATTGGCACAAGTTTTTGGGACCATACCCCTTCAAGTCACCGAGTCCAGTGTTGCTCCTATGTAAGAATAAAAGTAGGTGAGCTGATTAGATAAATGTGCTGCACTAGGTAAGGACTAGCTTTTTGTTGCTTTATGCATCTTGGTGACGTGTCGTAAGTGAATTTTGAAAATTTGAATTTCAAATATACTTAGACACGTGTCACTCATCCGGATGGTGTAGTTGGTGACGACGCACGTTTTTGAGACGTGGTGGTACTGTTGACATGCTGTCAACAGTACATGTCTTATCGTATTTAATGCTATTTCGGCGACACTCGCGCGCGTGGGGCGGTTACTGTTCCCCACTTGCCCCTTCGGTTACTTGGGGATACGTGACTGTCGCAAAAGTCACTGCAGTCAAATCGTGCATTAATTGCGGTTAGTATATAAAGGGATCAACGATCCATTTGCTTCCTCACCAGATTACAACTTGAGAGAAATTTGTGTTCATATCTTCCGGCGACCTTCAAAGTTTGAGTTATGGCCACCGTTGCAAGTTCTGCTGAGATGTCGTCGTCAAGTTTGCCATCGTTAAAGTGGTCGAAGAAAGATTTCGATAATCTTGCCATCAACTTTCTTTTTGCTCCGTCCTGGAAAGCGTTTTTTCCAGTGGCGAACGCCACGGCGGCTGATGCGCTGGCCGGCTACATTACACTATTTTACGATTAAATTTTCGAAGGGAACTTCCGGCTTCCGGTGACCCATTTCTTGCTGGAAATTCTTGGTTTTTACAAGATTCATATTTCTCAGTTGAGCCCGATGGGAATGGTGAGGATCCGACATTTTGAGTTTGTTTCCGGCGATGCAGATCTGCCATGGTCGAGAAGTTTAGAGTCTTCTACCAATTGCACTGTTCGTTGGGTTTTTATTCGTTCCAACAACGTGTGCAAGCCAAAAGATTGCTGCTGGTGCCGCCTAAATCTTACCATGACTGGAAGCAAAAGTTCTTCTTCATCAAGGCGGCGGTGATCCCGATGAAGATGACATTCCGGGCCGGTGATGAGATCGAGCTGGAGACCCTTCCCATACTTGCCGACGAGGTGTGGTATCAGGATATTAAAGATGTGCCCAACATTATGTTTCCGGAGAGGGCCCTCATCGCTACCGGGATGAGCATTTTTTTGAAGAAAGAACGCCGGGAAAAACCGGTGTATACTAAAGATGGAACCGGTACGCAACCTTTTAACTTCTTAGTAATATCCTTTAATAGATATGTACTGATGCAACAATGCTTGTTATATAGCTGCGCCTCTCTACTTGGTCTCTTTCAAGAGAGAGAAGGGGAAAATGGCCGTCGTGCCTATTGCTGATGGTGAGGAAACTTGATTCTCACAAATCTTGGGGAACTTTGAGTTGCCCAAGAAGGAGGATCTGGAGGCGTAACCATCTTTGAAGACTGGTAAATAAGTTCTTAGAAAGCCTAAGTTGATATTGCAATATTACTCTTGAACATTTTTCTAAGTAATATTGTAATATAACTAATGCCGCAACCTTTGCTCAGTATGATTGATTATGTAGGTGATTTGCTAAACTTTGGCGTAGGCCCTGATTCGAAGAAGAAGAAGAAACCAAGCTGCTGCGCCTCCCCCTTCCAACCCAGAGCAAAAAACCAAGCCATCAGCTGTGCGAAAGCTGAGGGCAAGAAAGGTACGCGTCTCGTATCTGACTCTTGGTGCAATTATGTGGTGGTGTCGGACTCACTAGAGGTTCTTGGCCTGTAGGTTTGAAGAAACCGAAACCCGAACCCATTGACACCTCCTCTCTTCCAGCTGTGAACCCAAATGACCTTGGAAGTACCGTTCTAGCCCGGAAGAGGCGTTGAAGCGCACTTCCAAGAAGAGGAAGGAGGCGGAAACTAAAGCTCCTGTGCCAACAAAAGTTGCGTGCCCCGCATTGGCAAGAAGGGCACTCTGGATGCCTTTGCAAAGAAATTCTCACCTGGTACATTTAGTTTGTTGCGCATTTCTGTCAAAAAGTTGCGCAGAATCTTATACTTGGTATTTGTTGATATGCTCTGCAGAGAAAATGGTGAAGGCTGCGCCGGCCACCTCATCTGCTATACCATCGCCGCGCAGGCCTGAGAATGTTGAGGTGGGAGATGCGGGGCAAGAAACTCCTGCTTTTGAAGCTGATCCCATCGTCCCGGAAAATATTGAGAAAGTGGCTCCGGAAGAAGAGCCCAAAAATTTTGATGCTGAGAATCCTGCTGGCGAGCAGGTTAAAGATACAACTACAGATGTTGGGGTGAGAGATACTGCTTCCGCAGAACAAGAAAAAATATCTTCTCCTGCGCGGAACCGTCAAAGTTGATATCCAAGGGAGCTGGACCTTCAACACAAAGCGAAGGCTTTGTGTTTGTTGAGGATTCGGAGGAGTCACCCATTCGCCCAGAGGCGACGCCTAGGACTATTATTATAGTTCTTATTTGAGAGTCGGGCCTCTGCGATTCATCAGCCCGTGTGGAAAGTTAAACTGGGTGATTTTTTCACTGATGGCACTCCTGCTGGGAGTGGTATAAGGGCATCTTCCCGCCGGCGAAGGTGAAGCGCCAGGAAGAAAATGACCACGAGGCTACCTACGAGTCATATTTGCAAGAGTCGGCCCTTGCCTCTTCCACAATACACAGGATTGTGCGCGAATGGCTCAGCATGAATAAGGAGTGGGATGAGGTTGAGCTTGAGAAGGCAAAGGCCAAACTTGAGAAAGAGAAGACGTTAAAGATGCTCGTCGATTTTGAGGCGGAAAAGGCCTAGTTTGAGGAGGAGAAGAGAACTGAAGAGTGGGCTGCGCTGTCGTGGAAGTGCAAGTGTGAGGCCTCTGCTGTGCAATATGCGGAGAGTGCAAGCACTTTGTCGAGGCTTGTGATCGTGACAACAAAGAAAAAATATCTCTTCGCAATGAAATTGAGAAACTCAAGAAAGAGAAAGCTGATGCTATTACGGCAGCAAAAGAGGCGCACTCACACAGAGAAAGGAGCGAGCAGAATGAGGTATCAACCAAAATGACTATCCTTTTTAAGAATAAAGAAATTGATGATCTAACTGCTATGCTATTTGACCAGGCACGGCTGCAAGATGAGATTGATAGTTTGTAAAAAAGATATCAACCTTCACCAAACAGAGAAAGCCGAGTTGATCTGCCGTTTGACTGAAGGCGAACAAAAAATTAACAACACGAAGGTCGCTCGCGCTACAGCAGAAAGCCTGACTGAATCCCTCATGAACTAGCTTACCTGGTTGCGGGAGTACGGGATTGTGGAGGTAATATTCCCTTTTCTTTATATATGTCTGGTTTGATTGTCGCGACATATACTTATTGTATTTGTATACAGATTGCAAATGCCATCCTTAACTATACGGAGTTGGATGAGAGAATGGCAGAATTGATGATGGCAGCGCACAATGACGGGCATGCCGAGGGCTATAGAGAGTGCACTTTGCACGTGGCCCATGCGCTGAAGACCGAATGGGATACAAGCCGTGCTACCACGCATGGGCTAAATACTGCCGCCATTTATTCTGCTGCCAAAGAAAAATATGATCAATTGCAGATTCCTATTATAGACCTTGTGGATGCCGCGCTGCAGCAAGATGACTTTGTTGACAAACTAAAGGAGATCTTTTCTTCAACAGAGAAGCAGGCGGGAACCAAATCCATAGAATAGGAATTTTGTAATTTTTACTTTGTGATAACTTGTAACGTTGCTGCTGCGCAAGTATTGTGGATGTGAATACAATATATTTCAGCCTTACAATGTTTGCATGGGACCAATTACTTGTGTAGGATAGACAAATGAACAATTTCATTTCTAATGTGTGAGCGTAAGTATTAAGTTAGCTTGTGGCTCATGAGTTTGTGTTTTTGTTTATCCAAAGGAATTGCATGCATTTGTAAATGAACTTATACAAGACTGTAAGTAGTGGCAAAGTATTTTATTCATACTAATAAAGCGCAAAGCTATGGCTGCCACTAAGATTACATAACAAAATAAAGTAAGCAGTCTCATTACGCAACGCTCAGAAGTTGCTTAGAGGACTGAGATTACATATAACATCGGCGCAGTTGTTGGGCGTTCCAGGTTCAAGGAACGCTGGATCCGTCCATACGCTTCAGAGTGTACGCATCTTTTCCTAATATTTCATTTATCACGTATGGACCTTCATCGCGGGGATAACTTCCCCGGGTTTTCGGCATTCGACGCTTCATCATCGCGAAGAACAAAGTCACCAGGCAAAAAGGAGCAGATGCTCACCCTTTTGTTGTAATACTTTTCAAGCTGAGACTTGTATTTAGCTTCCGAATCGCTGCATTTTCTCGTCGTTCTTCCAATAAGTCTAGGTTGATGCGCCTTTGTTCTTCGTTATCTTTTTTTCCAAAGCTATCATTCTTGGATATGTAACCCAATTTCGGCAGGAATCACAGCTTCCATGCCGTACACAAGGCTAAAAGGAGTTTCTCCAGTACTAGTCTTGGGCATAGTTCGGTGTGCCCACAAGATACTAGGAATTCGTCAACCCACCCTCGTCGTGCCATGCCAAGGCGGGCTTTGATACCATCGACCAACTGTTTGTTTTGCTTTCAACTTGACCATTTGCTTGTGGGTGCGAACAGAAGCGAAAACATGCTGGATTCCCATTTCGGTCATCCATGTTTGAAACTCTTCAACAATTAAATTTGGACCGTTGTCTGTAATAATGCGCATGGGCATACCAAAACGGCAAATAATGTATTCCCAGATGAATTTGCGAATTACCATCGCTGTAGTAGAAGCTAAAGGTTTAGCTTCACCCATTTGGTGAAGTAATCGACCACAACAATGATAAACGTTACTGCGCCGGGCGCATCCGAAATGGTCTCACTAAATCAATGGCGCATCGTTGAAATGGCCAAGCTATTGTGACGGGTACCAAAGGATTCTTTGGGCGCAACGTTTTAGGGGCATGCCTTTGGCAGGACATGCATTTGCGCAAGATTTCTACCGCGTCAACGTACATTCCGGGCCAATAATACCCTGCGCTTTTCACTTTGGCTACTACCATGCACGGCCCAGAATGTATGCCACATAGCCCTTCATGAACCTCCCTGATCAGGTACTGCGCATCATGTTTGTTAACACAGACCATGTAAGAGCGTCGGTATAGAATACCGTCAACCATTTCGTAATTGAGGGCTTTGCATTGTAACTTACGTGCTTGCGCTTTATCTTCTAGTAAAGAACCATGTAACAAATACATCATTATTGGAGACATCCATGATGGATCTCCTACTTCGACCATTGTCATTTTTCTGAGAGGGACTGATGGATTACTTAAAACCTCGATGCGAACTTCCTTTGCCAAATGTTTGAAACTAGTTGCTGCGAGTTTACTTAAAGCATCAGCATGTTTGTTTTCGCTTCGCTTGACGTGTGTGACTTCAAATTGTTGAAACTGTGCTATAAGAGCCTTGGCTTGCGCTAAGTACAAAGCCATGATATCTCCCTTTGCATCGTACGTTCCATTTACTTGCTCAGCAACTAGTAATGAATCAACATGGGCTTCTAAATTTGTTGCACCCATTTTGATAGCGAGGCGTAAGCCTGCTAGGAAAGCTTCATATTCGGCCTCGTTGTTGGTGCTTTTAAAATTCAACGAATTGCATATGTGAATTTCTCCTCTGGACTCATTAATCGCAGACCTGCTCCAACCCCATCACTGTTTGATGCGCCACCGGTAAACAATATCCAGGCTCTATTGTCTTTGACTGGGACTGGGTTTTGAATTGCTTGGCATTCTTCAAGTTTATCGGCGGGAATTTCAGCGATGAAATCTGCCAAAACTTGGCCTTTCATAGTTGGTCTAGGTTTATAACAGATGTTATAACCTCCCAATTCTATTTCCCATTTCGCAAGTCGTCCAGAAACATCTGGTTTGGCCAGGACTTGGCCAATGTGAAAATTTGTTAAAACTGTAATAACATGTCCTGAAAAGTATCTTCGCAGCCTGCGCGAAGCATGGACCAATGCTAAAACTAATTTCTCCATAATTGAATACCTTGTCTCTGGATCGTTCAACATCTTGCTGATATAATAAATTGGAGACTGGACCCCTTCGCGTTCTACTAACAAGACAGCACCTACTGCTACCTCAGATGCAGCAAGATATAAGACCATGGGTTCTTTTTCACGAGGAGCAGTAAGTGTGGGAAGTTGAACTAAACAATCTTTCATCTGCTGTAAAGCTTGATCAGCTTCAGGAGTCCATGTGAACTCTTTGCTCTTCATACAATTACGTAAGGTTCGAATAAATGAATAAGACTTTGTGGCATGATTGGCGAGGAAGCGGTTTAGCGCAGCTAACCTTCCAGCCAAGCGTTGCATCTCTTTGATGGTAGTAGGAGAAGACATTTTTTTGTATTGACTCGACCTTCTCAGGATTAACTTTGAAACCGTCTTTGGTGACGATGAAACCCAAAAATTTTCCCTCCTCCATGCCGAAGGAGCATTTGCTTGGATTTAACTTTAGATTTACCTCTCGCAGAGAATCAAAAGTTCGTTGGATGTTGTCTAACATAGTGTCTTCTGAATTACTCATAATGACCAAATCATCAATGTAGACTTCCACAGTTTTCCTGATATCATCTCCAAAAACTGTATCCATCAATACTTGATAAGTAGCTCCCACATTGCGGAGACCAAAAGGCATCTCGGTATAACAAAAAATGCCTTTCTCCGTGCGAAAAGCGTTTTATCTTCATCCGCTTTTTTCATCAAGACTTGATGATAACCTTTATAACAATCTAGAAAACATTTCCAGCGAAAAAAAGCTAATGAGTCAACCTTTTTGTCAATCTCAGGAAGAGAATAACAATCTTTTGGACACGCCTTGTTTAGATCTTTAAAATCTACGCACATCCGCCATCCGCCGTTATGTTTCTTTACCATGACTGGGTTTGCCACCCAGGTCTGGTATTTGACTTCGCGCATAATACCGGCATTTAGTAACTCGGTGACTTGTTCGTTCATTGCCTTTGTCTTTTCTGACCCGAGGCTACGCTTTTTCTGCACAACTAGTTCTGCTGACGGAAATACATTCAGACAATGTTCCGCAACGTTGCGCGGGACACCGACCATGTCGGCAGGTGTCCAGGAAAAAATGTCTTTGTTGCGAAACAACAGTAGTTTAAGCTTTGCGCGAATTTCAATACTGACCGCAAGCCCTAATAAGATTGTTTGGTCAGGATACTTATTGTTGAGTACCCACTTTTTTGGTTCGTTACTTGGCAATGTCTTGACAGCCTTCATAACTGGTTCTTCAATTGACATGATTTCTTTCCGCGCGTAAAGTATAGCTATACCATTTGGTGTTGGAAAACCAAAAGCAGCATGCGGAGCGGAGGTAATCATACTAAAATCGCATTGCGCGCGGCGTCCCAATAGTACATCGTGACGGGAATTTGCCGGCATCACCATGAAGTTGACGTTACTCATTCGAGAACACCTCCCATCAGATAAAGTAACAGGAAAAGGATTTGTCCTAGAGGAAAGACAGCCTCATTGCAGAACCCAGTTAATGGAAAATCAACTGGTTCCAAGCGTGCCTTATCCTCAGGATCTAGCTGCTTGAAGCACTGCTCATACATAATATCCATGGAACTACCCAGATCTATAAACATATAGTCTGTTTGGTAGTGCCCAAAGATACCGGAGATAACTACGTCAATCATCTCCAACTCTTAATCGATCTACTGAAATCATCTAAACATGTTTTAAAAATATTTTTGTCAGCAGGAAGTACTGGTGAGTTCATTCAATTTGTACAAAATGACACATTCTTATATTCACAACATTAAGAGTTTTTACATTTGTTTATCTTACCAAACTACTATTGGCTAGCTCATTGTCCAATAGCAAAGAAACTTATTTTAAATTGTATTTGTCACTCGGTGGCAGTTCCTGTGACTTTGGTCATATCACTCATTGGCTAACCCATTGTCCAATATTGAAGATTATCAAGTATTGTATATAAAACTCCACATACTGACAGTAGTTTCCCAGTAAGAATACAAAGACTTAATCACTGTAATATAACTTGGAAAACATTTAGGGTTTGCAAAGCATTTTAGAAAAGGAGAATGACTCACTTTGTAGTTTTAAGGTTGTTATCTTAGAGCTTCCCGGTGTTATTTCTTAGTTCCTAATGACATTATAATGCAACACGTGTTAGTGAAACAACCCAACTTAAACTTTAACGATACATTACGAGACAAAACCCCAACGTAGTTTACAAAGTGTAGCCTTATATACAGGCAGCACTTTGGCATCCGTTGCTGGGTTTTAGATCAATCGGACAGAGCATCGAATCAGTGATTAGGGTTAAAACACTTACAACACGGCAGAGTTTATCAGGTTTTGGGGTTTAGGTGGTTTTTGCAAGAGAATAGGGCTAGAGGGAGTGTACGAATGAGTTTCTCGATCGATTTTGTGCAGAAACTTCAGTCCCACGCTGCTGGTTATATAGCCCATCTGGGCATCCCCTGCGCGTCGCGCTGGATACCCTGGATTCTGGCATGACGCGCGGGGGCGGTCGGCCTGGCATAGGTCTGCCACGTGTCCTCGTAGGTCTGACACGTGGCGCGATGTCATGACACGTGTCCCTGGCCACCTTTTTCGTCCGATCCGGTGTTTTTCTCGATTTTCGTGCTGGTTCTTGTTGCGTATGCTCGGGTCTTGATTCCACTTGGTTCGGTTTTTAATTCTGAATCTAATATGGGTTCTTTTGTGCCGGTTGGTTCGTCAATCACCAAGTTTCTTTACCGCTAAGTTTTCTGATCGAGTATCCAACTTTCATCGCGCATACCAGGGGTTTTAATTAGGGTTATTGCTGGGAATATTTTTGAGGGTTGTTACATCCTCCCCACCTTGTTTTAAATCTCGTCCTTGAGATTTAGGTTATGATGTTATTTATGATTTATCTCACGCGTTAATCAATACTAATAGGATTAAGGTAAGTGAATCAGTACATCTTCGAATTTTGTGAATACAAGGTTTACAATGAATAGAACTCAATGGTTTAATTGAATCATTTCCAGAAATCGATATCAAATGAATGAACTGAAATGACATAATCATCAGAGTGACTAGGTTTTCATGGTCTAAACCAAAAGAGAGATTTATGACCAATAGGTGAATGATTTTAGAAACAATAGAATTCACTGTCAAAGGAAAACTTACCTTGGTTGTCAATCAAGGAAGACTTAGAATTAACAAGCTTAACTGAAACCGAAATATGAAGATGATGTGTCAACTATCGAACCATGTTGTGAGGAAAAATAAATGTGTTGACATTATTTGAATGACAGGGATACACTTGAAACACAACAGAATTTAGTGTATCATTATCTTAATACATAGTTGTATTAATACTATTTTCAAAAATGAGTCAAACGAAAAGCATAGGTAGTTTTGTAAGATCATGATTAGCTCAGGCTACAAATTCATATTGATGCCACAAGGTGTCGTAATTATCGAAATAGTTTACTAATTACGGTGACCGAACAAGTTCACCGTGTTCGTAATCAATTGAAAGGTTTTAGTGAAGTAAATTCGAATATTCATAAATAAATCTCATAGGATTTTAAATTGATGATGAAATAACAAATGAATATCATAGAATTTTCAATAAGTATTAAAAGAACCATTAGAGGTACACCGAAAACTAACATGAAGTTGTGTACTCTTATCTTAACACATAATTGTATTAAGATTGTTTTATGACAATGAATCAATAAGATGGGTTTTAAGAATAAATAAACCCGCACATCAGGTGTGCAAACGGGATTAGCTCAAGCTTCAAGTTGATGAAAAACGCCACCACAAGGTGTCATGAAAATTAATGATTCAAAGAAGGTGAATACCAAACAAGTTTGTTATGGTTCTGAACAGATGAAGTAGTTAACAGAAAAACATTATTCATTAACTTCGATTTGTACTAGGGTAAAGTGATACTTTAACTTACATATTAAATATTAGCGATCACGTCTGGAATCATTTCTGCTTCCTGCGTAGTAAGTACGAATGCTCGCACGTTCTTCTTAACTCTGTCTGTTGTCTTTGCCTTGTTGTCGGGTGCCTTTGTCAGTTTTGGGCAATATGGGCGGATATGGCCTGTTTCTTCATAGTTAAAACATACTGGGTTTTTCCTCTTGCATTGTTCTTCCTTATGGCCAGGTGTTTTGCAGAGGTTACAGTAGGGATTCCTCTTAAAGTAGCATTTTCCTGAATGCTTTTTATTATAGTATTTGCAGATACGTTTCTCAAATGACGGTTCAGATCCCTTCTTCTTATAGGACTCATTGACGCCAAATTCTTGGGTAATTTTCTGGGCTAACTCCTTCTTCTTGTTTTCTTCTCTTGTGCGGATTAGTCCATCTGTTAATGTATTGGCTAGTTCGACTGTTTCCTCGAAAGTCCGAGGTCTAGCTGCCTTAACGATATCGCGAATTTCACTAATCAGTCCCCAAATATAACGAGAAATTAGTACAGGTTCTGGCGAAGCCAGAGTTGGTACCATTCTAGCATATTCAAAGAATGTTTTCGTATATTCACGACACTTCACATCGACCATTCTATTATTTAGGAACTTGTTTGCCATTTGTTCCTTTTCATAAGGAGGACAAAATTTTCTTTCTGCCATTTCCTTGAACTCTCCCCAGTTCATGGCATAGGCCATGTCACTTCCTTTTGCTTGAAGAATAGTATTCCACCATTCTAAGGCTTCATCTTTAAAGAGATTGGAAGCATACATGACTTTGTCTTCTTCGACACATTTGCTGATCTTAAGAACAACTTCCGTCTTTTCCAACCATCGCAGTGCAGCTGTGGCTCCTTCACTACCGGCAAACTCAGTTGGCTTACAAGCTAGAAATTCTTTATAGGAACATCCAGCAGTCATTGTTTTCATCTTTTTAGGTAATGGGGTTTCGATAATATCATCATTATCTCCATTGACGCTGTGGCTAAAGTTGTTACTATGAGTACGCTTGCTACTCACAGCTTTGGTATGTTCTACGGGATTTTTAACAGCCTCAATAATTAACGGAATGGCATTAGCAATGCCTTGGGCGATTATGTTTTCTATGGCCTCTTTGTTTAAGGGATTTTCATTATTCGCATGAAATTCTTGATTATGTGATACTTCATTCGACATCTGAATTGCAAATATTAATATCATAAAATAATTAAAACAAAACAATCATATATATTTAAATTTATATTAAAAATAACACATAGGTTATTTTGTATTAGCCTCTTAACTTTATTGTTTAAGGTTAAAGTAACACCTAAATGGCTTTTTGGATTCCCTTGTAGATATACATATCTATATGATCATATGTTTCATATATTGTGATATACATACCATTCAGAAGGTTAATGTATTTAACAAGTTCATATTTCCAACAACAGGTCAGACATCAGGTCATAGTATTATTTAGGGAATTTTGTAACTTTTTAACATAACATATACCCCATCTTACCCGGTCTTTCCGGAGAGGCTACCCATCTTACCCGAACAAGTTGGAGAGTCTATCACACCATACCCAATCTTGCCGGAGAGGTAATTGTATTTCCTGTAAAAATAATTTTCTCAGACCATGATTTTAAAAGTGCTTTTTTTTAAGTTCAAGTCTAAACACTATCCTGATGCTACCAGTTAATATCAATTTCCTAATCTTTTGTTTAAGCTTAGGTATTATCACAACACTTAATTGCTTAAACCAGTGGTGTGGCTCTGATACCACCTTCTGTCACGGCTCCTGACCCAACCCTAGGAGCGGGAGCCGTGAACCAGTCAGGTGGTACGGTGATTATTTTGAAAACATTGCAGCGGAAATTTCATCAGGACGTAGTTAGGAAAAAAATATCAGAGTTTTGAAATACCGGATTTTATTTATTAAACATATGGGAATAAAGCCCATGTTTTATAAAGGTAGCTTTTAATAAGAGATACACCCTAATTCATAAAACAACTTTTCTTTATTTAATTGATATAATAAGCCACTCCTTTAAGCCTTTTGGTGTTGTATCCCAACTCTTAATCTGATCTACTGAAATCACCTGAAACATGTTTTAAAAATATTTTTGTCAGCAGGATATACTGGTGAGTTCATTCAATTTGTACAAAATGACACATTCTTATATTCACAGCATTAAGAGTTTTTACATTTGTTTATCTTACCAAACTACTATTGGCTAACTCATTGTCCAATAGCAAAGAAACTTATTTTAAATAGTATTTATCACTCGGTGGCAGTTCATGTGACTGTGGTCATATCACTCATTGGCTAACCCATTGTCCAATAGTGAAGATTATCAAGTATTGTATACAAAACCCCACATACTGACAGTAGTTTCCTAGTAAGAATACAAAGACTTATTGTAATATAACTTGGAAAACATTTAGGGTTTGCAAAGCATTTGAGAAAAGGAGAATGACTCACTTTGTAGTTTTAAGGTTGTTATCTTAGAGCTTCCCGGTGTTATTTCTGCGTTCCTAATGACATTATAATGCAACACGTGTTAGTGAAACAACCCAACTTAAAATTTAACGATACATTACGAGACAAAGCTCCATCGTAGTTTACAAAGTATAGCCTTATATACAGGCAGCACTTTGGCATCCGTTGCTGGGGTTTAGATCAATCAGACAGAGTATCGAATCAGTGATTAGGGTTAAAACACTTACAACGCGGCAGAGTTTATCAGGTTTAGGGGTTTAGGGGGGTGTTTGCAAGAGAACAGGGCTAGAGGGAGTATACGAACGAGTTTCTCAATCGATTTTGTGCAGAAACTTCAGTCCCTAGCTGCTGGTTATATAGCTCATCTGAGCATCCCCCGCGCGTCGCGCAGGATACCCTGGATTCTGGCATGACGCGCGGGGGCGGTCAGCCTGGCATAGGTCTACCACCTGTCCACGTAGGTCTGACACGTGGCGCGATGTCGTGACACGTGTCCCTGGCCACCTTTTTCGTCCAATCGGGTGTTTTTCTTGATTTTCGTGCTGGTTCTTGTTGCGTATGCTCGGGTCTTGATTCCACTTGGTTCAGTTTTTAATTGTGAATCTAATATGGGTTCTTTTGTGCCGGTTGGTACGTCAATCACCAAGTTTCTTAACCGCTAAGTTTTCTGATCGAGTATCCAACTTTCATCGCGCATTCCAGGGGTTTTAATTACGGGTTATTGCTGGGAATATTTTTGAGGGTTGTTACATAAACCGTAAACAAAAACCCCAAAAAACCTAAACCCCCACCTGCACCCCCCAAAAAAACTTAAACCCCCACCCGTACCCCCCAAAAACCTAAACCCCCCTCCACCCACACCCAAAAACCTAATACAAATCCTAAATCTCCAAAAACCCTAACCCTAAAAAGTAAACTAAACTCAAAAGCTAACTTTAAGCATATAATGCACATGTGCAGTACAAGTTTTTTTTTTTGAAAAATTTTGTTTTTAATAAAAAGTAGCGATTTTTAATAAAAAATCAAAATTTTTTATTGATATGTTTTTAGGCTTTTTTAGTTAGTTTTCTAGTTTTCTCATGATCCTCTTCCTAGTTTAATATTCCAATAAAACTTTGAACTTGTTTTTTATCAATCAATTCATATGGGACGACTGTTATTTTTTCAAGAATATGGCTTTGAAGTTCTATCCCTTTACCATCGATTTTCATTCCTAAAAATCTATGTTATCCTGTAATAAACTAGTTTTTCTTTCTGATAGGGCCAATCCATATTTTATAAATAAGTCTATAAAAGTAGAAGAGATGTTTTAAATGTGAATTGATATCATCTGATAAGACTAAAATGTCATCTATATATACAAAAATAAAATCATAATTTCTAAATATAATATCCATTTTTCTTTGAAATATTTGAGGAGCATTTTTCAACCCAAAAGGCATCACAAGCCATTCGTATTACCCTTGAGGAGTAGAAAATTTTGTGTATGCAATGCTACCAGGATGCATTTTTATTTGCCAAAATCCACTTTTGCAATCAAATTTTGAAAATATCCTTTTGTTTCTAGTCCAATTTATTAAACTTTCTTTAGGGGGTAAAAAATATCCATAAAAAACAGTATTATCATTTAGTTTTTTATAGTTTGTCACCATTCTAGGTTTACCTCTTGCGATCTCAGCATGCTTTCTTACCAAAAAGGCAGGAGAGCTGTGTGGGCTATGACTTACTCTAATCAATTTTAAATCCAGGAGTTCTTTTATCTGAGACCTAAATTCTTTTTGGTCTTCTGGATTGTATCTCATTGGCTTAACTGTAATCTCCTTATCATTATCTTCATTTAGAATTTTGCTGTTTTCTGATTTTTATCTTATATTGGGCCTCTGGGCTTAATTTGAATGAACCGGTTTCTAACAATTTTTTAGAATACATGTTGTCCTTCTTCATGACAAAGAAAACATATACACTTTTTAGGACTTTCTTTTCTTTTATATGTAGGCTTAAAAGTCTACATGTATCCTTTTCTATTAAAAAAATTTGTTTTACGCTTTTTGAAAAATCTTTTTCTAAAATGAGTTCTTTTCTATATTTTCTTTTTATCTTTTCATAGTAGTAAGAACTACCACATCCTATCATTAAAGGCATTTTTGGGTTGCTACAACATAAAGATATCTTTCCTTTTAATATTTTTCTTAATTTAACCAATATTGCATCCCCACACCACGCGTTTAATTTGTCTCTGACGTGTGTTATTCTTTTTCCTAAGGTATCTTATGTTCCTGGGTTATAAGTACTTATTAGTTTTTGTCCTCAAGGATCAGGTATCTTTGCAAAAAACAAGGGTAAATAATTACCCGTATCAGGTACTTGGTTATAGATATGATAATAATAATCTTGAAAAACACTGATATAGCTATCTATTTCACAAATATCACATAATTGTAATCGTAGTAAAGCTGTTAAATATTTTTGTATAGTTGCTTGGTCTCTTATTATATTGCCTTCCCCACAAAATTCTATTCCAAAAACCTCAACAGCTCTTGTTATTATATTAGCCATATCTTCATCTGAATTAAATATATATTGTTTTGCAACAGGGCTTATATTTTGCCAATATCTTAAAGCGTTATTTAAGAGAGTTCTTTCTAAAAATCCCTTTATTGTTTCAATATCCATTTATTAACAGAAACCGCTATTCTAAAAGCGGTTTCCCATTTATCAATCGCTTCTTCAGGAATTATTTACACAATCTAAATCTAATTATATTCCAAAATGATTTATTGGTTCATTTTTCATTGCATGATAAGGTATCTACTGGTCTCATTGTTGATTTTATAGCGGCATATCCTAGAGTTGGTCTTTGAAATTCGTCTTATTGGTATTCTTTTATTGGTACTTGGACTAGCTGTATCATTTATATTAAAGTTTTCTTGGGTTTTAATGTTAATAAAATTATCATTTAATTCCATATATCCTATATTTGTTATTAGATTTTCTACTTCAAAATCCGCTAACTTAGGAAGTGTATTTTTTTCACTTTTAGAATCTGAATTCATTTTTTAATTATTCTTATAACCTTTAGGTATCTTCATATTTTATAAAAGTTGAACCAAAGGGTCTTGTAATTAAGTTATTGTTTCTTTATCTTTCCTAATAGGATAGGCAAAATCTAGCAATTCCATAATTTTATCTAACCTAAATATTATTTTGTCTCCGTAAAATATAATGGTTTTTTGTACTTCTATTAAATATTTATCAATCTTTAAAGAATTTTCACTTTCTTTCAGTTTATTTAAATTTTTGTTTTCTATTAACAAGAACTATATTGCCAATCAGTATCATCATATGAAAAGTCAGAACTTGTCCATTCATAATGGATAAAATTAAAATCTTCATCAGAAATATAATCATCGTTAAAATCAATATCTGTATTTAAATCTTCGCTTTTCAATTAAATTCGTTTGGTTATTTAGCTTAATCATTCTAATTCCGTTATCTATCAATTTTATGTTAAATAAATTAAGTTATCAAAATTGATATCTTGTACATGTTGGCGTAGCTCTAGAGCCCCCAGAAAAGAAATATCGGTGGCTCTGATTCCATTTGCGGGTAGTAGTAGCCGAAATATTTTGTCGGTTCAAAATCGTTGCTTCATGTAAACAATTATCAATAGAGTTTAGAAACATATCAAAATTACCTATAGTTATTATTTTGATTATCAGTCACACCCTCAAATTTCCACATGCGGAGTTCTACCGCGAGGCATGTGACAAACCAGTATCATAGTCATTAGTCATATTGAACGACCACTTTATGAGTTTAAAAATTTTCCTGTTTGTTCATTCATGAGAAAAACATTGTTTATACATTTGAGTTGCGGAAGCGTAAATCATTACAAAACGAAAATAGCTAATGTAATTTAAAGCTGAGTCTATTTGTTTGATAAAATCAATGCGACTCCATAATGCATCCTAGTCCTGATGTGTGCTACCTTAGCAACCTGAGAAAGACATGCAAGAACAAGTGTCAACACATAATGATGAGTGAGTTCACAGGTTTTAGTTTACAGTTATAAAGTAAGTTGTTTCTCAAGAGTTTTCCACTATTCCAAACCCAAAACAGTAAGTTGTAGTATTTAGCAGTTACTTGTCATATTTGTAGGTAGCTAACTTAAGTCATGTCAACAAAGTGTTCGATCCGAAGCTGATGTTGCTGCCCCTGTTGTGCCAGGTCTATCACCAACCATGGCTAAGTGTTAGGCTAATTCTACACCCGTGACCATCAACGTTCGGTCTAGCTGGCGCAACCAACTCGAGTGGGGCTTGTCGGGCCCAGTAGTACTACTAAAAATTCTCTCGCTATAATCCAATACTAACGACATCGTAAGTTTTAAGGGGACTGACATTTGATACAATGCTACTTTGTGACCATAACTAATATAACAAAAACCTTAATAGTTATGATGTTACCTCACAATAACATCTTGACATTACTTTACCGTAATGTAGTGTATGCTTTCCCCCATGTGTTTCTTTTTAAAACATTTAAAAGAGTAGGGGCCATCAACTCACCTGTTGTGCCAAACATAATACTCCATATAGCAAATAAAGGCAAGTAAAGCCGAAGCTTGAAATATCTACTCTTCTCGTGCCCAACTACAAATAAAGGACACCTTAAGTCTAATGGAAATAACTCTAGTTAGAGATGGGCATAAAAACCGGTTCCGAACCCGAACCGGTGGAACCGAACTGGAACCGGTTCCAGTTCCTACCCGACAGTAAGTAGAACCGGTTCCGGGTTCAAAATACCCGTTGGTTCCAACCCGGTTCCACAATTTTACCATTTGAATCGGGTAGGAACCGGTTCCTAACCGTACCCGGTTCCTACCCGTACCCGGTTCCTACGTGGAACCGGTTCCTGACCGTTGTAATATTACCGTTGGAACCGGTTATATCCGTTAAAAATGTTACCGTTGGAACCGGTTATAGCCGTTAAAAAAGTTACCGTTGGAACCGGTTCCTGACCGTTGGAACCGGTTCCTGACCGTTAGAACCGATTCTATATATATTTTTTTGAAATCTATTGTTTAACACACAATTTCTCATATCTATCCTTCTTGTTACATTTCCTTCTTGTTCTTTTTCACATTCTAATCAACAAATGGCCTCAAAGAGTTCCAAAAACGCAAATTCCCAATCCGTTAACAATGTTCCTCAAGAACATTCGGTTCCATATGTGGTTGGAACATTGTCTCATAATCGCAGTAAGGAAGTTTGGAGCAATTGGGAGTTGGTCGAGATGAGTGACGGCTCACAAAAAGCTCAATGTAAACATTGTGGATCGTTATTAGCCAAGGAATCAAACTCAACGTTAACGAAGCATATTAATAAGTATTGCAAAGTTTTAAAGGAAATGACATCCGGTCAAGTTCCACTTTCCAAAGATGGTACCATTTTTCGTTATGAGCAAAAATTAGCTCGCGATCGGATGGCGAAGTTGGTGATACAAAAAGCGTTGCCGTTTGGACACTTCGACGACCCCGATCTTACAAATCTTATTCGGGAGACGCTACAACCTCGCTATAAACATGTAAGTCGTCGCACTTTAAAACGTCTTTGTTTAAGTTTATGGGAAAATGCAAAAAAAGATTTAATTGTTTTTTTTAAGAATTTAAAAACTAGTGTAAACCTAACTAGTGATGTGTGGTCGGCTCCACATGGTTTACCGGAATCGTACATATGTGTCACCGCTCATTGGGTTGATCCCGATACATGGCAAATGATGAAGCGTACGATTGCGTTTGACGAGTTTCCTTCTCCTCATACGGGAGAAAATATTTATAAAATTATAAATGGCACAATAATTAAATATGGTTTAGAAGATAAAATTTTTTCAATATCCTTTGATAACGCTTCAAACAACACAACGGCGATTGAGAAATTAAAGTTGAAGTACAAACCAATACTTGATGGTGTTTTTTTTCACACACGATGTGTTGCACATATTATTAACTTAGTAGTGCAAACCGGTTTAAAAGATCAATTTGTATCGGATTTTATTATAGCATTTAGAGCTATGCTCCAAGATGTTTTCAAAAGTGGAAAAGAAAGATATCAAGAATATAAAAAACTTTGTAAAGATGTCAACCAAAAAATTATTGGACCGAATTGGGATATACCGACTCGTTGGAATTCAACTTGTCATATGTTTGAAATGGCTATAAAGCAAATGGGCACTTTAAAATCTTTTCATACAACTTTAAGTGATGAGTACCTTGTCGTCCCCTTTCCCGACACGGCTTGGGAAAATATTAATAACCTAAGTACTTTTTTACAAGTTTTTAAAACTACAACGACTTTGATTTCCGGTGTTTATTATCCTACTAGTTCTAAAGTTGTGGACCAATTGTATTTGATAACAACTAATTTTAAAAAGTTTGAAAATTCTAGTGACATGTTAAGGAATATGACGAGACCAATGATTCAAAAATTTAAAAAATATTTTTTAGAACTACCACCCGTTTTTTCTATGTGCCGCTGCTTTAAATCCAGCTTTAAACGTACCGGGTGTTGAAGCTTTAATTGATGAAATTTATGACAAGTTGGATATGCATGAGGAGGATCCAACTTTAAAAGAAAAAACAAAAAAAATATTCAATGAGTGTATGGCAAAACTTTATGATCATTATTTAAAAAAATATGGTGAAAAAAATCATACAAATTTGTTTGAGTCTCGGTCCACGGCCTCTAACGATGAAACAAGCGGGGATCCACTTATAACCATGTTGAATGTCGTTAGAGACGAGACCGCTAGACAACAAAGGGGTAGTGAACCAACAAGTGAACTTGGGAGATATAAAAAAAATCAGTATTCGCTTACTATGACCACCGAGGAGTATAGGAGATTTGATGTTTTGGCATGGTGGAAATCGAAAGAATCCGAATACCCGATTCTAGCCACCATGGCTCGTGATATACTAACGGTCCAAGCTTCCACGGTAGCTTCGGAAAGTGTGTTTTCTCTTAGTGGCAGGGTTTTGTCAATTAGAAGAACAAGACTAACTCCGGAATCGCTAGAGATGGCAATATGCTTAAAGGACCATTTGGATGCCGTTGATCGTGTTCAACATAAAACTAGTCTAGAAGATGAAGTTGAGTTAGAGCATAAAATTGTTGACGAAGAGGAGGACGAAGAAGTGGAGACTAACGATTCGGACGACGATTGTACCGAGGTACCCGTACCTAAGAGAAACTCGTCGGAAAGTGTTGCACCTGCCGCTAGTAAACGATCAAAGAAATAAAATCTTACTAGAACCGGTTCTGAGTAATTTTTTATTTTTTTTTTGTAACCGGTTAATTTTTTTTATATATTGTAACCGATTAATTTGTTTTTTAATTTTAATCGATTATTGTTAATATTTTTATTTATCAATGTAACTAATAATAAAATTCAAACATAAAAAACACAATAGTAGCGTTCCAAAAATAGATGTAAAAAAAACACAATAGAAGGGGTTTTTAATTTTAATCGATTATTGTTACACAAACTTTATTAAAACACCAACAATAACATTTATCAGGAACCGGTAAGTAGGAATGGGTTTATATACAAAAAAAAAAACGATTTTTTAATCAGGAACCGGTTCCACCGGTAACATTTTATCAGGAACCGGTTCTGAACAGTAAAGTCAGATTTTACTGTCAGGAACCGGTTCTGCACAGTAAAGTCAGGGTTTTTACTGTTCAGAACCGGTTCTGAACAGTAAAAGTCAGATTTTTACTGTCAGGAACCGGTTCTGAACACTATCAGGAACCGGTTCCACACCATACCCGGTTCCACACCATACCCGGTTCCATAATACCCGTACCCGGTTCTACACGGTTCCATATTCTTGGCTGTGAACCCGGGTAGGAACCGGACCCGGTTCCACACCATACCCGGTTCCAATGACATCCAAGCAGAACCGGTTCCGGGTTGGAACCGGTTCCGGGTAATAATAATACCCGATTTTGCCCATCTCTAACTCTAGTTAACAACTTGATTATAAAGATAGTTTCTTCAACTACCTTGTCAAGATCGAAACACTTATTCGATTTATCCTCGTGTACTGAAGAACCGATAGGGACTTGGTTTGATTTCTTGTGAGTATATTTTATGTAAAAAAATAAAATATATAAATATAACAAAATATTCAAATTGCATAAAGAAAAGTCATTTTTTTGGATTGATCGTGAAACATTAAACTGATAGCGGGTCGTAACTTGACTTGTAAAGACATAAATATATTACTTATACATATGTTTGAGAAACATGTTTATCACTGTTAAGTCTAATAACACAAGTTGTATGAACATTTTCCAAAAATCAAGTCTCCAAGATTATTATTATTATTATTATTATTATTATTATTATTATTATCAAACGTACATGTACTAGAAATTTGAGTAATAATTCGTGAAACCTTGAACAGTCTGGACAAGGTTTCAGTTTCGGATGATTTTCAAGCTTTAAAACGTCTTGAGAGTTTAATTGCACGTCTATTTATTTTTATAAAAATTTAGGCAGAGTTTCACCTGTTTCTAACAACCTAGACAACACAAGCTGTCTAATTTTTCCACAATCCCAACGTCTAATACACATCTTTAGCTAAGAATAATTCTTTAACACCCATCACCGTTTTTGTTTCGGTTATTGTATATAAACATAGACATTTGTAAATATATTCAAATATATATATATATATATATATATATATATATAAAGAGAGAAATCCCGCTTATTTCGCGTATGAGTTATCCATTTCTTTCGAATGTCACAAACTACGTCTCAACATTAAGATTTACAGATCGGTTCGCTTTATACATCTACACGAGTCGAGTTTGATATTTATTAAATTAAACAAGTATACAATTATAAAAAATTCGACAACACAAGTACGTGGTTATACCTTCTCTCTAGTTCATTACTCAACCCAAAATACACGACAACCGAATTAACCAAGCTAACTGTGTTGACCTCTGTTGACTCACGTCTAAATGAAGCCAAAACTCATCAAATCCGTCTCCACCCAACCACCCACAAACCAATAAACAACCGCCGCCACTGTTCACCGCTACCAGGCAGCCGGTGGGCGTCTCCGTCGCGGGCCGCCGCCCCCTCCGCCCGTCTCGGTCAAGTATTCCATCAAACAACCTCCACGATCACACATCTGAACTAAGATCAAAGAAATCAAGTTCGAGGGCTGAGATTTTACCTGGATTGTTAGAGATCCACCAACTCCGGTTGGATCTAGGCTTGCTACATCGTCTGACGGCACAACCTGAGCCACCACGCGCCTCCATCAACTCCGTCTAGCCCCACAAGCCACCGTTGTCTCTCCCTTCATCATCTCCACACCTTCCGCCACCTAACACCTCCACCGCGCTAGAAGAGCGGCGCACCGCCGCGAAACCTGTTGCCGAACACCACACCCGTCTCTCTCTTCTGTCGCCCGAACTCGACCCGAGCCAGCAGTCACCTAGACTCCGCCGATGTCGCCAAGGCTTCGGAACTCTTGGTAGCGGCTGGTCATCCATGACTCTCACTCTCACATCTCTCTCTCTCTCTAAATTGCACAAAAGTGTGCGTGTGTGTTTGTGTGTAGAGAATAAAAGGGACATGGGGATAGGGTTTGATAGGGTTTTGAAGAATGAGGGGAAATAGAGAAAAAGATGGTTATATACTAGGGTTTTGGTGTAGGTGTGTGCACACTGCGTATACGAACCCGTTTATAAAAGCGTGCCTCGTTAAAAATAAACCGCTCTTAAACTATATAAGATAAATATAACAGTTAGCTTATTTTTATTAGTTTAAATCAAGAACAATTATTCAGATTATAATATATATATATATATATATATATATATGCATGCTTAAATAAGTAGGCTTGACAAAAATTACCGGTTAAATAACATGTTTCACTCGTGACTAGTTATTATTATTCACTAAATAAAAATCCATGATATTTTTATAGGTAACACTTTATAATTAATCAGGGTCAAATATACGGGTTGTCATATTCTCTCAATGTTATAGGAATTTCATCCTTGAAATTTATGCCAAGATATACTATACTCTCCATATAAGGGTTCGTCAATAACACATTGTTACGCGTGAGTAAATACGGTTTCCTGAATGTTCGCTAAATGACACATAAGTCACATAACATATTAATTCACATAATTTATATTTATTTATTTGATCAAGGATATTATTCTGATTGCTCTCCAATGTTCGAGTACGGACTCGAGTGTGATTCCGTAATTCCCCGAATTATTACTAGAGGGTTTGTTTGATAACCCCCACACTTAATTAACCCTGATCACATGTAAAATGAATGTTTGAGATAACGAAGTTTGTGTTAACGTTGTTAACCTGAAAATGTCTGGTGTCACATCATCCCTTTGTTGAAAGAATTTTCGTCCCGAAAATTTAGATTATGATATATTAAAACGATGGTTGTAAATTCATTGCTAAAGAGGGCGTCATGACATATGACGACACAACGAGATGAGATAAAATCAGACTGCATGATTGAGATGATGGTTTATGACAATTGAGATTTAATTGTCCATTAGAACAAGCTACAAGGGATTATATCTAGGTATAGAATAGTCAATGTTGAAGCAACAAATTGATTTCAGTAAGAGTAAGTGCACATAAGTGTGACTATCAAGAAATATGGAAGTCGCTTACAATGTAGGTATACGCAAAAGTAAAGAGATGACGCAAATTCCTTTTCACGAATAAGATGGAATAGCACACTGCCTAGTAATCGGGTATAGCTACTGTCATGGAGGTGATACTTGTGTTAAGGATTTTAGTAAGTGAAGCCACTATGGCTTGAAGAGGTCCTGATGTATCGAAGTGAATTATTGCAAAGGGATTTCGAACGGAGATTAAGTTAGGCTATCAAGGAAAACACTGATACATGTCAATTTATATATGGTCTTAAGTAGAAATATAAGTTTAGTTCATGGGAGGCCGATGATAAAGAATGTTGTAGCGAGTTATGTTAAGCACGGGCGACACTCACAAGAGTTGGAACACCAACGGGTCAAACGTCGGTATGTCATTGACGGATGAGTTTAACATGTATGGCGGGGGGGGGGGGGGGTGGTGCACAAAATATAGTTTAGGTGAGCTCAACACGTTTGAGTTTGAGTGACTTGTAGAAGGCAGTAATTTGTTATCCCGGAGTGATCTGCATATTAAGTAACCAACACTTCACAAATCAAGTGTATCTAATGTATATTTTGAGATTACTCGAACGGACACGAATGTCATACGTCATAAACAAGGGGTCGACGAAATAAACCGAACTGAAATTGTGTTAAGGTAGTTTGTTAGAGGCCAAATTACTCGAATTATAGGATCACGTGTGTTGGGTGCACCACCGAGAATTTACTCAGAGTAGCTGACGTGAAAGTAATTAAGGTGAGTGTAAGAGATATTCGTTGTTACCGAAGATCAGAAATGGTGCAATCACCATTACCGAAGAACAGTGATGGTGCCATCGTACATAAGGATTCAAGATATTAGTAATAATTGCTTAGAACCGGTGATTCGGGTAAATTTACCAATAGACTGGATGAAAACTCGAGTTAGGCATTATGCCATTTAATTTAGGATGCTAGCGTCTTGACACGTTTATACAAAGGGAAAGAAGGTTTTCGGTTGTTATAGATCCTGACATTTTGATTGTTGTAGGTTGTAGTACGCGGCCAGCTTTCGGTCAAAGAGTAATAAGTATATAAGTATGGTGCTTTCACACGGAAAGGGTGTTGACCTCGGCATACCTCACGGAAGTAGAAATTTTGTTTCATGCTCCTGCAATTGATGAACTTAAAATTGTTGCTCCTCGAGTAGTGTCTATAGGGAGTGATTTAGCCAAGTGAGGATTAGCATATAAGAGGGTTAGACAAGAACTATGATATTCATTTTAGTAGCACAAGATAAGACACGAAGAACATACCAAGACGTGGTTGTCAACAATCTGTTCCACATAGTTGTTTTAGAATCACTAGTGAAATAGTAAATCCGATGATGAAGATGTAGTTGGTCGCACACAAGCGGTATAAATAGAAATAAACTAACGCTATCAGTTGTTGGAAGCGTTACATTGAAGGTGTTGACGCAATAAGGATTACGTATAAAAATAATGGTTGATTGAATTCGTAGTGCTCCGGTTCAATCAGAGTGTTCTCCACAGACGTCAAGCTTGCCCATATGAGAATAAGGATAGATTCACTACGATCCATGTATGATATTGAGTGTGTAATTGTTCGAACCTGTATGCAAACGAATTTGAAAGATTGAACTAAAACGTGTACATGGCTTAGGAGCATCACATACGTCGCCAAGAGGTTTCTTTACAAGGACGCGAAAATATGTTCAAAATGGCATGGTCATAATAACAACACATCATTAACTTCAAGGTTCAAAAAGTGATCACCAAGGATCAAAAAGACGAGGTCACCGAGTTCTTTTTAAATTACAGCACAAATTTGATGGGAGTTTATGCATAAAGTTTCAAAGATGTAGTGCGACCACGACAATGGAGTGAGAGCTTCGTCTACGTCAACAATAGTAACTAACTGTCACATTAAACAGTAAGCGTCCACCAGTGCAACGGCTAGGGGGTAGAATAGCTTACAAGAGAAAACTGTTATGGAATAATAACTCTAGCAATACAAGGAGTACGATTATTGTTTATGTCATCATGCTTGTCTGGGTGTTTTATTAATTATATCTCCGTCTTCCGATGTCCCTAAGATGATGAGACCATTTCGTGGAAAATCCGTTTGGAGATTTGGATATGTTGGGATGTAACTCCAATTAGGATGAGACTTAGTCACATGATAGAGTAATGGGGTCAAAGGAAAAATTTTTTTACAGGTGAGCGTAAGGGATAAAGTGTAAGCGTACGAGGCATTCTTCATGTTTCGTTTATATACAGATGTTGAAAGGCTTACCTTTCGATTCTGGTAGGGTTTCGATTAAAGCGACATGTTCTAGTGAGAATCTTAGTTTCATTCAGACACTTACAAAATAATGAGGGATTCCATTAATGAAAGTTCAATGTGTTCGGGAACATTTTCAGTCTGATAGTTTCGTCCGTCAACTACCGAATTGGTTATGCGGTACGAGTTCGTGGCTGAGTGGTTTACGAGAACTTTTCTCGGTTGTGGAAGTTTTAATCATTAAAATCACAGCTTAGGACAATTTATCCACACACAAGGATTCACATGCATTGCAAATTACTAATACGTGTGCAACTGTAATGAGAAGTTGATTTGCATGCTCACATGAGTTCGACCTATCTTGTGTCAAAATGTCCCTCGGATTAAACTGTCGAGTATTGAGTATTGTCAAAATAATAAGGTCATCAAAAGCTTAGTTAATCAACCAAATGCTGATCAACTAGGAGTTATATCAGAAAGAGCAGTCTAGAACAATTGATCTGAGGACTCACTCAAGTTGAAACACACCATGTGAATCCAATCCAACGGATTCTAGATGTAAAAGTGCACATGGAACAAACATGAACATAAATTATGACTTCGAGAGTTGAAACTGATTCATTAACATATGTTACTGTAAAAAGCAAATTAGTCGTTAAGCCGTCCGCATTAGAAGAGAGTTCGAGTATGCAATGAGCCAGGCGCTCCGGCTTCATAGTCCATCCATCAAAAAAATTAAAAAAATAAAAATAAATATATCAACCAAAGATGTGAATCAGGGTTCGGGAAAATAAAAATGATGACATCTCAGTGTCAACGGATTTACGCAATAATGTGTGCAAGGGTCAACCCTAACGCAGGGTGCCTCACGCGAGGCCCACATGCTCAGGTTGAAGGAAAGTAAAACTAGTGGGGCCGGGGTGTTGTTGGTAGGTGGATAAGGGACACGTTTTCGATGAACCAAGCTCCCAAGAGATATGCGTCAATGTTGGATGTCCTCCCACTCATGGACTTGAGAAAGCTCACCATACCCGATAGTACCATCGGTAGGCTCAAGCCGGTGATTTGTTCAGTTATCTGGTGTAGGAAGAGGTAAAGATGATTGTGATGTGAGAAACTCCTCCAGAGGTTCCATCTGGCACTCGGACAGGAGTAGATACTGGTTGGTTGCGATCCCACGAACATTGCCACTAAGGATGAAGATACAAAGAGTTTGGTGTGTTCCTCGCCAGTAGAGGGTTATGTGGATGATGTCGACATGCCCGTAATTTCAAAGTAATTTTTGATGCCATGTGCGTAGGCATATCATGTATGAGTGTTCTTGTATGTCATGTATGAGTGTCTGTGTTGGTGTATGACTATAGACTAAGTCTACTCTCTAATGCAAACCTAGTTCACTATAACCAATGGCTCTGATACCAATCTGTCACACCCTCAAATTTCCACATGTTGAGTTCTTTTCGTGAGGCATGTGACAAACCAGGATCACAGTCATTAGTCATATTGAACAACCACTTTATGAGTTTAAAAATTTTCCTGTTTGTTCATTCATGAGAAAAACATTGTTTATACATTTGAGTTGCGGAAGCATAAATCATTACAAAACCAAAATAGCTAATGTAATTTAAAGTGAGGCTATTTGTTTGATAAAATCAATACGACTCCACAATGCATCGTAGTCCTGATATGTGCTACCTTAGCAACCTGAGAAAGACATACAAGAACAAGTGTCAACACGTAATGATGGGTGAGTTCACATGTTTTAGTTTACAGTTATAAAGTAAGTTGTTTCTCAAGAGTTTGCCACTGTTCCAAACCCGAAACAGTAAGTTGTAGTATTTAGCAATTACTTGTTATATTTGTAGGTAGCTAACCTAAGTCATGTCAACAAAGTGTTCGATCTGAAGCTGACGTTGCTGCCCTTGTTATGCCAGGTCTATCACCAACCATGGCTAAGAGTTAGGCAAATTCTACACCCGTGACCATTAACGTTCGGTCTAGCTGGCGCGACCAGCTCGAGTGGGGCTTGTCGGGCCCAGTAGTACTACTAAAAATTCCTTCTCTATAATTCAATAGTAACGGAATCGTAAGTTTTAAGGGGACTGGCATGTGATATAATGCTACTTTGTGACCCTAACTAATATAACAAAAACCTTAATAGTTGTGATGTTACCTCACCGTAACATCTTGACATTACTTACCGTAATGTAGCACATGCTTTCTCCCCTTGTGTTTTTTAAAAACATTTAAAAGAGTAGGGGCCATGAACTCACCTGATGTGCCAAACATAATACTCCATATAGCAAATAAAGGCAAGTAAAGCTGAAGCTTGAAATATCTAATCTTCTCGTGCCCAACTACAAATAAAGGACACCTTAAGTCTAATGGAAATAACTCTAGTTAACAACTTGATTATAAAGATAGTTTCTTCAACTACCTTGTCAAGATCGAAACATTTTCGATTTAAACGCGTGTACTCGAAGAACCGATAGGGACTTAGTTTGGTTTCTTGTGAGTATATTTTATGTAAAAAAAATAAAATATATAATTATAACAAAATATTCAAATTGCATAACTAAAGATTATCGTAAGAAAATTCATTTTTTTTGGATTGATCAGGTGAAACATCTCACTGATAGCGGGTCGTAACTTGACTTGTAAAGACATATAAATATATTTACTTATGCATATGTTTGAGAAACATGTTTATCACTGTTAAGTCTAATAACACAAGTTGTATAAACATTTTCCAAAAATCAAGTCTCCAAGCTTATTATTGTATTGTTTTTGTATTATTATCTAGATCAAACGTACATGTATTAGAAATTTGAGTAATAATGTCACACCCCAACCAATGGCGGAATCATCGGGGAGCGGCACTAAGCGAGCAGATTGCTCAAGAATTTCCACAACGACTATTAATATGACAATATTTAATAATGTCCAATTTCCCATACAATCGAACTACAGATTCACATCAAAAGTCATACGGATCTAATAATTCTCAAACAATACAATTCGACAACTAGGTTTTTATTACAAGTTTCTAAAGGTAAGACCCTAAATCCATTGCATTCGAAAATCCTCAACCTGTTACATACGTTAAAATAAAAGTCAATACAAAGGTAAAGGTGAGTACACAGGTTTTATAGCATAAAAATATAGATAAAGTGATTACGCATAACTAGCAGGCAACACGTAGAGAGGTGAATCTAAGTAAGCTAACAATAATGATACAAGCTAACCGACACGACTGCGAGATGGAGTATGCGTGATACGTATTCACAACAGTGAACACGCACGTAAAGTGTGTTTGCGAGCCTTAACAACCCCTGAACCAATCAGGTGCTGAGTCCAAACTATAGTACTATCGTTTTAAGGGTAGTCCGCGAGTCCTCATTATTCACACATAGCAAACAAAAATTCAGCGATTCACGTATAACATGCGAGAGCGGTTAGCGTTAAAAGAGTTTAACGTTGTGTGTAGCGTGTTTGGATTTAGAGAACGTTATGTAACACCCAAAAGTGCGTTTAAAGCTAAAAAGGGTTCAAGTATACTCACAGTGAGTGCGTTAAGAGTAACTGAGAGAGATGGAGTGAGGAGAGTGTCGTGTCAGCCTGCGCGTAGAAACAGGAGTGCATCAGTCTTCCAGAGTGTTGAAACAGTTGAAACGGAGAGTCGTGCGGGAACAATTTATTTTGCACGAAAATGGAATTTTCGTGCTGTAAATTTCGTGCGGAAATTTTCGTGCGAAAATGACTGTTTTTGTGTCCAAAATCGAGTGTTTTCGCGTCTGTCTTCGGGAAGTCGAGTGTTCATCCTTCCAACCTTAGGCTACTGATCAACCTAGCGTTGGAGAGGTCTTTGAGCGAGTGAGTCTCGTGTATGAACTCAGACTGGACCGTGTGAACCAAGTATGGTTCACGCGAGCCAGTCCAGATCGCACAAGTGACTGTTCTTGCGTCTCGGTGCGTTCGGGACTCAGATTTCGTCTGAAACAGATGTATTTTCGAGTCCATTTCTTGACGGTCTTGACAGTGCTTTGTTCCACTATTTAGTGAACGAAACCTTAGTCGATTGTTGTCCGTTTTTGTGTAAAAATCGATTTATAAAACAGTTTTGTCAGGATAAACACTTGGTGATGTAGGTCCGTTGTACGAATCGTTCGGGCACTAATCTGAAAAACCTAAGGTAAACGCGCGGAATCCGTTTGCTTAGGCGACATTGAATACACTCATTTGTTACTATTTAATCAACGTTTCATTAAAATTCAACGTTACAGATCCTGGAAACACTTGGACAGAGCTTCGCCGTCCAATTGACAAAATCTCTGAGAGTTACAAATGAAATGACAAAGCTTTTATTTATAGGATGTCAAGTTCGCTGGTGGGATGCAAGTTCGGGCGAACTTGCTTAGTCAAGTTCGGCCGAACTTGACTCCAAAACATACATTTCAAGCGAACTTGACCTAAAACATACATAACCTTCGACATTTCGCTCCTAAATACTGACTCGACGTTATACGACGACGTAGGCAACAGATATATGCATCAACAGACTCCCCTTGGATGTTGCCGTAGTCATCAGCTTCAATTAAATTCCAGTGTCTTTAACATTTTCTTGATCTTTATTTCTTGAATAACTTTAACATCCATGCTCCCTCTTACTTTGAGCTTTCCGTTATCTTCAATCAACATGTTTATCTATCTCCCCCTCAAATGATGCTCCAAATCTCTAAGACTTGACTTTTAAGAACAATCACTCGTATCCACACACAAATAGTTTCTTAACAGTCTCGTTGGTCCGGCTCACATTCAACATTATTAGGTTTCCATTGAAGATTTTGAAAGAAAATCTTTTTGAATTTTTAATATTGAATGCAGAAATGTAAACAAAATAAATGTAATATTTACAGTTTATATTTTTGTGAGAAAACGTGCTAAAGGATCATATCAGTTACCGAGACATATCAGCTGCACCGTTGATCTAGATGAAACATTCAATTTAAACAATTCACGTGGATTGTCGGTATTGCTATCATCTTAAACTCAATCTAAAAACTTTCATAATGCTTCCCGATACGTTAAGGTACATTAATTTGCACTAAGTTCTTATGGACCCCACGATCTTAGCATATCCCCTCATCATGTAATACACTAACTCAAGTAATGCCTTTAAACTTTCATCAACTGTGATATATGTGAAAACAACGCAGAATGTTTAAACATTAACAATCAGGTCGATCTTTCGATACGCAGAGAAAGTCCAATGTTTAAACAAAATAAGAAATAAAAACAAGTTGAAATTGTTTAGATCTTAACCACCAGTTCGATATTCTCATATGCGCAGAGGTGATCCAAGATTTAATCGAAACACCAAGTAAAATAAAGCAGAAACGTTTAAGCACTTACATTCAGTTCGATACTTTTGTATACACAGAGGATGTCCAATGCTTAAACAAAATAAAAAAATAAAACAAGTTTAAATCTTTGCAAAATGAAATACACAATCACAGTGACTTTTTCAGTAAGTTGTGAAAGTTCACAAACTGACCGGTTTTTATACTTTTCAGCATTCAGCGATTACCGAGTAGGTACACAGTCACGAAGGACAAAACTAAGTACTATGCTTTCAATCGCGTTTCCCACTAGAACTAGGCTTTTTCTATTTAAGTTTGTATCGTTTTCGCAAAACTACTAGTCTAGCTACCGACACATCTTTAGTGAGACTGTTTAACCATTTTAAACAATACATATCTCTAACATGCACTGATAGTCCACTGATGTCCAATCATTTCCTCTTTTTGCACAAGTGATCTCATTTTTCATTTTTCAATGTTTTTGACATTATTGAGATTTTCTACGGTTTTTGGCTTTTTGAAAATTTTTATCTATCTGAAATGATTTTAAAATATGTTTTTCAATTTTACAGGAATTTTTTATTACAATTTTTTTTAAAAATTTTCTCCCCCTAAAATTACAATGTATTAAAATCGAAAATAAGAATCTTCCACTTTAACCGTTTAACGACTTTTTACGAATGTGAACGCGAGACTACCATTTTGCTTGTGTGGAATATCATTTCTGTCTCCTACCTCTCTGCATGAACAACCACGGCTTATGATATGACGTTTGCCTTGAAGCTTGGTTATCCTGTACATTCAAACAAACTTTAATTAATTTTGAATTGGAACCCAATTCATTTTGGATTTAGGTTTACCAAATTCATTAACATCTGAAGTAAACAAACATTCACACTCTTTTGGATATTCAAACAATTTAATAGAAACTTTATTTGAAAATTTTACTTTCTTTGATGTTTTAACTGTTTGAATTATCAAATTATTCTCCAATGATCTCTCTTTTGTCCTCAGTTTGTATCTGATGAATTCGGTTTTACTTGAATGTGAGTAAAATGATTCATCAGAACTTTTATCTGATTTCTTAGATTTATCCGAGGACAAAATCTTTTCCAAATACTCTCTAACTTTTTTTCTTTTTTTTCTCAATTTGTCTTTTTGCCCTTGTGATAACTTGACTTTTTGTTCTTTGGGCTTTTATACAGTTTTCTCATTCTTCTTATCCTCTGGTCTTTTCTCCCCCTGAAATTTATCCGATCTTCTTTTCAGATTAGTCGGACAAACCCTGGCAACATGACCTTTGATTTGACATTTATAGCATCTTCTTGTATCACATCTTTTTCTATGGCAGTTAACAGCAATGTGTCCACTAAATCCTCAGTTATAACACACTCTGTTATCGTACCAATTTCTCCATCCAGACCATACACTCAAATTAGCACATTGATTTGATGTGTAAAAGTTATCTTTCCTGCTTCTTATGTAATCTTGATTTAACTTTGAAGCATTGTGATCCGACCTGCAGCACTTATTCTCAAATTTTTGTGAGTTTATATAATGATTGGATAACCATACCGATGAACTTTTATTTTGTTTTGAGAATTTTGAGAATTTTGTTTTTCATGTTGTTTTTGTTCTCCATTCTGCTTAGAAGGTTTTTGCGTTGAGCATTCACCTTTTTCAGTAGATTGTAGAACGTTTCTTGAAAATTTTCTTTTAGTTTTAAAAATATTTCATTTTTCTCTTTTTAATACTTTCATCATCGGTATCATCATCACAATTCTCAATTATGACATTGTCATAATTTGTGACATTGTCACTTATTGGAATTTCCTTTTTATTATTATTGATCGGTTTTGGACATATATATTCTAACTTTAATGAGGAGGTCACAAAACCTTTCAATAATTTTTATGAATTAACAGCTTTATTTTTAACAGTCTCAACTTCTTTTTCAAGTTGAGCTATTTTCTCAATATGAGAATTTATTGCTTTTTGATTTTCTATATTTAATTTTTCAAAAACAATTTTTTCATTTTTAAACATCTTTATTTCATTTTGAAAATCTACTAACATTTGTAATTTTTCATTTTCTAAAATTTTTATTTTGTTTTCAAAAATTCTTTTCATTTTCTTTTAGCGTTATATTTTCTAATGTCAAACTCTTCAAATCATTCAAGAGATTGGCATTATCTGCCAGATAATCGTCTACATTATAGACCGGGCAGACTGGTTTAGAACTTGAAGACTCATTTGTGGATATACTTGAAACTAGAGCTTCACAGTTCTTAACCATTACACTCTCTTGAAACTTATTCTTCAGAGATGTCCATAATCCTTTCGCAGTCTTGTATTCTGGTAAAAGTATCAGGATGTCTTCCTTAACCGATTGTTGAATCAGATTAATCATTTTCTTATCTGCAAAATACGCCTCTTTCTGTTGCGTAAAATATTTGCACTTCTCTAGAATATTCTGATTCTCATCTCTTGGAACTACATATCCTGTTTTGATCGCCACCCAACTGCTAAAATGCGTAGCTTGGACCCAGTTGGCAAACTTTTCTTTCCAGGCTTCATACTCTTCTAATCTCCACAACATTGGCGGCTTCACAGACCCCATTTTAGCAAACAGACAATTTTAGCAAAAACTGACGTTTTAATCGACTCGTCTCGTCGATACGATTCTAACGATATATATTGTCCGAGATGTCCATAATCCTTTCGCAGTCTTGTATTCTGGTAAAAGTATCAGGATGTCTTCCTTAACCGATTGTTGAATCAGATTAATCATTTTCTTATCTGCAAAATACGCCTCTTTCTGTTGCGTAGAATACTTGCATTCTCTAGAATATTCTGATTCTCATATCTTGGAACTACATATCCTGTTTTGATCGCCACCCAACTGCTAAAATGCGTAGCTTGGACCCAGTTGGCAAACTTTTCTTTCCAGGCTTCATACTCTTCTAATCTCCACAACATTGGCGGCTTCACAGACCCATTTTAGCAAACAGACAATTTTAGCAAAAATTGACGTTTTAATCGACAATCAGTACGTTAAAAACGTTTAAAATTTTTGGAAAACTGTTTTTACCAGAGTAGAGCTTTAAACTCGTCTCGTCGATACGATTCTAACGATATATAATGTCCGAGACGTTTTTTTAGAAAGCTTGGACAAGTTCGGTCGAACTTGTCACAGCGTGTGAAACTCAACTATTTAACAAGTTCGGGCGAACTTGTATGGAATTTTAAGAGTTTTAACAAGTTCGGGTGAACTTATAAGATGTTCAAGAGACTTTACAAGTTCGGGCGAACTTGTAATAGATTTTCAACAAAATTTAATCAAGTTCGGGCAAACTTGATGAAATCTTAATGAAAAGTATGCAAGTTCGAGCGAACTTATCAAAAATCTTGAAAAATCAATCAAGTTCGGGCGAACTTGATGAAAAATGTGAATTTTTCAGTCAAGTTCGGGCGAACTTGATGAAAAATGTGAATTTTCCAGTCAAGTTCGAGCGAACTTGATGTTAAGTTGGAGCGAATATGAGTTATTCGACATAGCTTTTTTGCAATTTTTGACATGAATTTGTTTGTTTTAAGCTCTGATCTTTTCAAGGGTTTATCTATTATGGATTTTACGTATTATACTTGAAAATCAGTCCATTTTATCCGTGAATTGTCCAAGAAAAGTTAAAAATAGAAGAAATGAGTAGAAGATGAGATGTTCTATGTCCAATGTCTTCAAATTAAGCCAATCCTGCTCTGATACCACTTGTAGGTCCGTTGTATGGATCGCTCGGGCACTAATCTGACAAACCTAAGGTAAACGTGTGGAATCCGTTTGCTTAGGCGACATTGAATACACTCATTTGTTACTATTTAATCACCGTTTCATTAAAATTCAACGTTACAGATCCTGGAAACACTTGGACAGAGCTTCGCCGTCCAATTGACAAAATCTCTGAGAGTTACAAATGAAATGACAAAGCTCCTATTTATAGGATGTCAAGTTCGCTGGTGGGATGCAAGTTCGGGCGAACTTGCTTAGTCAAGTTCGGCCGAACTTGACTCCAAAACATACATTTCAAGCGAACTTGACCTAAAACATACATAAACTTCGACATTTCGCTCCTAAATACTGACTCGACGTTATACGATGACGTAGGCAACAGACATATGCATCAACAGGTGAGTTTGAAACAACGAGGTTTCTACCTTGAGAAGCCAAAGCTAACTCAAATATACTCGTTAAGTGCGAATCCAAGTTGAAAATCAGAAGGTTTTATGAAAAAGATGAAGGTTTTCGTAAACAGAGAAGTTTTAGATGAAATCGGAGATAATTTCGTGCAAAATCGTTGTGATTCTTGTGAAAAACGTAGTCTTCTTACTTGAAACAGAGAAAACGAGTTAGAGAGCGTTTTGGTGCAGAAAGACAGCAAGTTGAACTGAATGCGTAGTGGTGTATTTATAGGTGGAGAGGAGTGAAGGTAGTTTGGTGAAATTTCCGTGTAAAAATGTCCATTTTCGTGCGGAAATTACCATTTTCGCACGAAATATGACATTTTCGCATGAAAAAATGCCATTTTCGTACGAATGTTTTTTGGTTTAGTTCGTTACGCATTTTAGTGACACGTTAAGCGTTGCGCAAATAAATAAATAAATAATTAAATAAAAACAGTGCGATAGAGCGAGTGAGAGCGTTGCGAGTATAAAGCGACTAATTGCGTTTAAATAAGCGGTATAAAATGTATTTAAAATAGATTAACCATTATATTTCGAATCTCTGAGTACAAACTGGGAAAACAAAAGAAATATCGGTTCAAAAATTTCGGGTTGTTATAGTCACCCCTACTTTTGGAAATTTCGTCCCGAATTTTAAGTAGTTGTCGTAACAAAGAGATGTGGATATTTAGCTTTCATATCACTTTCGAGTTCCCAAGTGAACTCGACGCCGCGTTTGCCTTCCCATCGAACTTTCACAATAGGAATGCAAGCGTAGTTTCTTGGTCTCTCGATCCATGATTTCTACTGGCTTTTCCACGAAGTGCAGAGTCTCATTGATTTGCAAGTCTTCGAGAGGTACATGAAGCTTTTCTTCAGCTAAGCACTTTTTGAGGTTCGAGACGTGGAAAGTCGGATGTACGTTGCTGAGTTCTTCCGGTAATTCAAGTCGGTAGGCCTCTTTGCCAATTCTTTCCAGAATCTTATAGGGACCCACGTATCGTGGCGCTAGTTTCCCTTTCTTTCCAAATCGGATCACTCCTTTCCAAGGTGAAACCTTTAAGAGAACGTGATCTCCAACTTCGAATTGTAAGGGCTTGCGGCGTTTATCGGCATAACTCTTTTGACGACTACGAGCTTTCAGAAGATTGTCTCTAATCTTGAGAATCTTGTCTATCGTCTCTTGAATTAACTCGGGACTGGTGATCTGTGCTTCTCCGATCTTGTGCCAAACAATAGGCGATCAGCATTTTCTACAGTATAGTGCCTCAAATGGTGCCATTTGAATACTTGTATGATAACTGTTTTTGTACAAAAATTCTATTAAAGGTAAATGCGAATCCCAATTACCATCGAAATCTATAACACACGATCGAAGCATGTCTTCGAGGGTGCTGATCGTACGTTCAGTATGACCGTCGGTCTGAGGATGGAATGCGGTACTGAGATTAAGAGTAGTACCAAGCGCGGATTGAGATGTCTCCCAGAGACGTGAGGTAAAGCGACCATCACGATCAGAGATGATGTCACGAGGCGTCCCATGTCGACAAATAACTTCGTCGGTATAGATTTGTGCTAATCGTTCAACCTTATAGTCTTCTCGTATGGCAATGAAATGAGCAGATTTAGTAAGACGAGTAACGATAACCCAAATGGTATCGTGACCAGAAGTCGTGCGAGGGAGTTTTGTAATGAAATTCATGGCTATACTTTTCCATTTCCACATCGGGATTTCGGGTTGTTCGAGCAAGCCAGAGGGTCGTCGATGTTCGGCTTTAACCTTCGCACAAGTTAAGCATTTTGAAACATACAGAGCCATATCCTTTTTCATGCCCGACCACCAATACTGAGAACGAAGTTCCTGGTATATTTTTCGGCTCCGGGGTGAACGGAATATCGAGATTTATGAGCTTCGTTCATCAATAACTCTCGAAGATTGTTGTGGCTGGGAATCCAAATACGATCGAGAAAATAATATATACCGTTAGATTTATTCTCCAATTGGGCTTCGGCACCACATTTCATTTCCTCATACAAGGTATCTCAATGAAACATGCGTTCTAGTTTTGAGCATTGCGAATGCTATACACATAGCTTCGTCGACTGAGAGCATCAGCTACGACGTTTGCTTTGCCGGGATGGTAGCGTATTTCACAATCGTAGTCGTTGAGAAGTTCAACCCATATGCGTTGCCACATGTTTAGTTCTTTCTGGTTAAAGAGTGTGTAAGCTCTTATGGTCGGTGAAGACCGTACACTTTGTACCATAAAGGTAGTGTCGTCATATCTTTAACGCAAAAATACCTGCACCGAGCTCGAGATCGTGGTTGGTGTAGTTCTTCTTGTGGATTTTGAGTTGTCAAGACGCATACGCGATAACCTTGTCTCGCTGCATGAGAACGTAATCGAGTCCTAGGTTAGTGGCATCGCAATAAACAACGAAATCGTTGTTTCCGTCGGGGAGTGCGAGAACGGGAGCGTTGCAAAGCATACGCTTGAGAGTTTGAAAGACTTCCTCTTGTTCGGAACCCCAAACAAAAGGTTTATCCTTATGAGTTAACAAGGTAAGAGGTACGACGATTTTTGAAAAGTCGGCGATGAATCGACGGTAGTAACCCGCCAATCCGAGGAAAGAACGGATTTCGGTCGAGTCTTTGGGGTATTCCAACTTTTTACAGCTTCTATCTTTGCGGGATCACCGTGAATTCCTTGATCGTTAATGATGTGACCAAGGAATTGGACTTCCTTAAGCCAAAATTCACACTTGGAGAATTTGGCGTAAAGGCGGTTTCCTTGGAAAAGTTCGAGAACTAAACGAAGGTGTCGCGCGTGTTCGGCTCTCGTCTTCGAGTAGATAAGAATATCGTCGATGAAAACAATGACGAAACGATCTAAAAAGGCTTTGCACACACGGTTCATTAAATCCATGAAAACCGCGGGTGCATTTGTGAGACCAAAAGGCATGACCACGAATTCATAATGGCCATAGCGAGTTTTAAAGGCGGTTTTCAGAATGTCTTGTTCTTGCATACGTAGCTGATGATAACCGGAACGTAAATCGATCTTCGAAAACAAGTAGCTCCTTGGAGTTGATCAAACAAATCATCGATTCGAGGAAGAGGGTAGCGGTTTTTAACAGTAAGCTTGTTAAGTTCCCTATAATCGATGCACATTCGGAACGATCCATCCTTCTTTTTCACAAAAAGAACGGGTGTGCCTCATGGTGAAGTGCTCGGGCGTATAAAGCCTTTATCAAGTAACTCTTGAATTTGGCTAGATAGCTCGCACATTTCGGATGGTGCGAGACGATAGGGAGCTTTGGCAACAGGTGTAGCACCAGGGACTAGATCAATGCAAAACTCGACGTCACGAGTAAGGGGTAAACCAGGTAAATCGTCGGGAAAAACTTTGGAAAGTCACAAACTACGGGTACATCTTTCAAGGTTTTCTTCTCGTTCACCGGTTTCACAATATGGGCCAGGGGAGTGATGTACTCCCTACGTAAGTACTTGCTCGCTTGGATACATGACATAAGCATCAACTTCTTTGAGGGTTTCTCGCCATAAACATGTAGTTGATCTCCAGTAGGAAGTGGGAAGCGAATCATTTTATTGAAACAAACGACTTCGACACGATTTTCACGAAGAAAGTCCATGCCTTCTATGACATCAAAACTACCTAATTGCATAGGTATGAGATCGATCGAGAAGGCGTGATTGTTGAGATCGAGGGTACAATCACGTAGAACAGAGTTAATTGTGATGGTTCTTCCGGTGGCGATTTCGACATCGATGGTCTTCGGGAGGTTAGCGCGTTTACATTTCAAAAGTTTTTCGAATTCTAATGATACAAAACAGCTATCGGCAACAGTATCAAATAAGCAAGAAGCATAAATACCATTTACGAGGAACGTACCGTTGACAACATTGTTGTCGTTCTGAGCCTGGCGGTGATTGAGGTTGAAAGCCCTTCCACGCACAGCCTGTGGTTGCTGTTGCTGCTGTGGCTGTGGTGGCTGCTGTGGTTCTTGTTTGACAACCTTATGTGGGCAGACATTGCTGAGGTGGCTTGGGTTACCGCACGTGTAACAGGAACGTGCGTAAACAGCTAGTGCTTGTGGGGCTTGATGAACTTGAGGTGCGTGAGGTGGAGCTGGCAGTGCTGCAGGGGCTTGAGGAGCTTGCTGATGTGGACCAGTGCGGCAGTGCACCGTGAAGTGCCCATAGATATTGCAGTTGGCACAAAAGCGGCAGTTACCTCCAACTGCGTGATGATAGGTGTACTTAGGGCACAGAGGCTGTGTCCCAGTGTACGCGCGCTTCGCAAGAGGTGCGTTGAGAGTAGTAGCTTGACGAGACTGGGAGTTCAGTGGTGCAACAACAACACAATTCTTACTCGGATTTCCTCTCTTGCGACCCTTGCGATTCGACTTTGATTCTATAGACGGGGCGGTAGTAGCACTTGGCTCAACAGTAGCTTGGTTCACAACTTTGCTTGGGGTCTTGAAATATCCGTCTTGAACCCGCTTGTCATTGATCTGGGTGGCTAGCTGATAGGTCTCCTCAATAGTAGTTGGTCGCGCTTCTTGAACAAAATCGGCGACACAATCCGTTAAGCACGAAGGTATTTCTTGATAGCTTTCTCGGTGTGTCCACTTGCCCTGGACAGATGATATTGAGATGCTTGAAACGGGCGGTGAGACCTGCATTATCAACCCCATCCTGCTTGATATCCCAAAACTCATTTTCCAATTTCTGGATTTCGTGTGGAGGCAGAACTCCTTGATCATTACTGCCTTAAGTTCCTCCCAGAGAGTCCATAAGCTTCATCATTTCCGCTCCTGTTGCGCTCGACAGTCCACCAGTCGAGTGCTCTCGACTGAAACACACCAGTAGCATTGATGGTGCGGAGGTTTTCAGGACATCCGCTTTGCGGAAAGTGACTTCGATTGAGTCGAACCAATGGAACATTTTGCTTGGTCCGTCTTCGCATGTGAAACATAGAGGTCCACATGCTTTGAACTGCTTGAAGCTGAACGATGATTTCGGTGTGTCATTCTTGGAATCGACCGAAGAATTGCTACCGACAGCTTGGATTTCACTGACGATTTGGGAGATCACCTTGGCCATCTGCTTGGGCACGAGAGAGGCGATGCGCTTGTCAGCGTTGTTGCGCTAGACGGTGAGGCGAGTGTGAGATCCCATGGATGCCATTGCAAGTGTGAGATTTTGCGGATGGCATATAAGGAGTTAGATGAGATTCGATTATAATGGGTTTTGCTGGAAAGTTTTGCGTTTTTGTAAGCTAGGATCGGACCCAACTCGTGAGCTTCCGGTCAGACTTGCTCAGCTAATAGAGGCGGAATTCATTGTTAGCTGATTGAACAAACATAGAACAAGTGATGGTTACTGTTTAACCGTCTGTGTATTGATTAACTTCGAAACGATTACAGATTCGAGCAGGGCTTCGCCTCTGATCACCAAAAACAACATGCTAGACAAACATCCTAAGTCACCTATTTATAGGCAAGACATGACAGCACCTAAGTTACTCAAGACACCATATTTCCGTACGATATGGCCTGCTCTTTATCTTTATCTTCATAGCTGATCTTGATGAAGAATAAGCGTTCAATATCCTTTTCTGAGCAGTTGACCAGCCACATTGGATCCAACACTTGATTGCACGCCACAACCCATATATTCTCTTGTGCATAATCACGGTTTCGGAAAGATCTTCAGACATATCCCATGATCCCTCATCAGGCTCAACACAAATAACAGCCTCTCCAGTACTCGAATCATAGTGCCACCATTTGAATATCTTGTAAAAATCTTGTTCCATTTTCTTCAAGGGCATATTCTTCATAACACGCGGCCTTTTCACAATCAAAGTCACATCCTTTTCTCATGTTACTGGATCGATCTTTGTCACGGTATGTAGCTTGTGCGGTTTCCAATAGTTGAAACCATGTTCAGCTTCAACTTGATTAGCTTCCATAGATGTTGGTCATTCGGTCGTAGCTTCATACTAAACGTCTTGGTCTGAACCAACTCTTTCACATCCCATTCAGGTAGGGTCTTTATATCACCCAGTCTTCTGAAGTATTGAACTCCATACTCACGTTTCAAAGCATACACATCTAGTTCCTCGATCCATCCCCAACTAATGATGTCACCCAGAGATGCATCAGGGTCTCTGGTGAAGAAAGCTAATGGACGACGGAACTTTCTTTCAGGCGGCATCTCCTTGAACAATTTCTTCTTCATTTCAATGATTTCTTCTTTTGTCGGTGGTTTAGGAGCCGTTCCTTCTTTTACTGCTTCTGCTACCTTTTGTTTTAGCATATCATCGTTGATCTCAACAGTCATTTCATCAAGGGTAGGAAACACATCGGTTCCTTCACCTGTATACCTTGCCTCTTCATTATCATCTGAATCCCAATCTTCAATGATGACTCTGTCATAATCGTTGGTTTGCGGGATGTCTTCAAAACATAGTCATTTGGCTTTGAGCTTGTGTTCTGTAACTCCTCCTCAAAGTCGAACTCAAATGAATCTTCTTGTAAGCCAAGCATTTCTGCAAGATCAGCCTTTGAGTAGTTGTGAACAAACTCTCCTTTCTCGACACCGTGCTCCAGATAGATGACCTTGGGCTTTGACACTGTCTCATCAACTTCTTGTGACGACTCCCCCTGAACCTGTTCAATTGTTAGTTCAAAAATAGAGTCGTTCATGTAAGCATCAACATTCATACTTTCATTATCAAAAAGGTTAAGTACAGATTCAAGACCCTCCTTCTCTATCTGGTCAAACGTTTCATCTATCAGATCATCAATCTCCATCTCTAACTTCCTTTGAGCTAATACTTTCTCTTTTTTCCTCGACTCTAAGATCCCTTCTTCCAGAATCACAAACCACTTCTCTGAATCACTAGCTGGATTATAAACAACCATCTCTGAAGACACTGGTACAGATTCAACTTCTGGTGCAGATTGTTCATTCAAAGGATCCGATGAAACCACAGCTTCCTGCACATGAGAACTAGAGGCAGGAATATCATCAATCTTTTCTTTTCTTCTACCTTCTGCATCTGAAATAGCTTTCAAAGCTTGTTCTCTTTCAGCAACTCTTTGCGTGCCTCCTCCCTCTCAATTTTCTCTATTTCATCAGCCAAAGAAATACCCAGAGTTCGAACCAAAATTTTCTTCATAAGCTCAACCTGCCTGTTGTTCGACTCTCGCTCAGCCTCGTATTCTTCCATTTTCTTGATTATCCTTTGATTCTCTGTCTCGTAACTACTAAGAGTTGCCTTTAGGATCTCTCTCTCATTTTCCAGTACTTTGATCCTTTCTTCATAAGTAGTTACTTTCTGTGAAGCATGAAAGTATCTCTCGTTGTTATCAGTAGTCAACCTCAGAATCTCCCTGATGCTATCTCTATCAGACTCAAGGATTTTAATCTTCTCATTAGCATTTTTCAACTTTGCTTCCAGCTCATTGAGTCTTCCAACATACACGTCATCAGCTGTGAGCCTTTCTCCCCCTGGAATAGCACCGATATCAAAGAAAAAAATCATCAAAGGTAGTGTCTGCTGGGGGTGTTGTTGTGTAGGATGAACTGATGAAGTTGTTTGTGCCTGAGAAACCGCAGGAGGAGTCCCAATAGGCTGATGCGGAGGAGATACAACTGGAGGTTCAAATACTTGTGGAGGAGATGCATGTTGAGTAGTTACACTTGGAGGTGGTTGAGACATCTGAGGAGGAGATGGAGGACGTTCAGAAGTTGTTTCAACAGTTGGAGCAAGTGGAGTCTCAGTTGACTTTGTCTTAAGCTTGATCCTCAGCTTCCTGGCAGTAGACTCAGGCTTTCTAGCTGCTGAATGTTTTACTCGCTTTCCAGATTTCTTTCTTGCAGGTTTGACAAAAGTGATATCCTCTTCGGTCTCAGACGGCATATAAGAAGTATCATCATCACCTGTAGCCTTTTGCTTCTTTTCTTCAGCTAACTTCCTTTCCCTTTCTCTCCTCTCTTGCTCTTTTCTTTCTATTTCTTTCCTTTTTCCTTCTCGTCTATCTTCAGAATCTGTACTGAACGATGGTCCTTCATCATCACCATCTCCAGCTGTTGTTTCAATACCGACCATTCTCTCTATATCAGCAGTTGTTTCTTCCACGGACTCTTCAACATGAACTGTGCCCGTTGCTTTCACTGTTTCTTCAACATTTATCTGCTCAATCTCAGGTTCGTCAATCAAACCTGTAACCACACTTGCTTGCTTCTTTTGACGCTTGGGGGCAGAAGATGACGTTTCTGACATTTTCTTTCTCTTTGTGGCAGAGGAAGTAGATCCTGCTTTCTTCTTGCCATAGTGACCCTTTTCACCTTCACCTTTAACATACCATATACTTCGTTTTTCAATGAAGTCATCCATCATTTTTGCTTCATCTGCTTCATCACCGCTGTCCTCATTCCTCCATTTGCAATCTGGCGGCGCGACATAATCAGCTTTCACAAAAGTTCCAAAGATAGGCTTAAACGTTGGAGCCTTTCCCCCTTTACGGTAGTTGCTGATGTTGTGGAGGTCAGACGAAGACATATGCTCTAATTTCAGAATATCATCCTTCTTTTTCTCGAGATTTGGGTATAAATGGTCAAGGATCATCTGAACAAAACGAGGGTACTGCAAAAATCGACCCTTACCCAAATTCATCACCATTTGATCAATTATCATCTTACTGAAGTTGTAAGGCTTGTTCAAAATAACAGCTACCGTCATACACATGTGATAATCAACCAAATCATCCCATCCTCCTTTCCTGTGGCTTAAGGATCGGGTGATGCAGTGTGCAAGAAATCTGTAGGGCAGACCTAGTTTTTTAATCTTGAACGGAGCGGAGTTCACATAATCATTATACCCCATTCTGTAAAAGCAGCCTTTCACGGATAATCACTCTCATCCCTAAAGTGTAACACTGTTCGGATCAGATCCTCTGTGATTGTAATTTCCACATCTTTATATCCAATCTTAACTGCTGATGCAATAGCCCTAGAATCAGCTTTCAATTCTGCTGCAGCCCAAAAACGATCCACATGTGAAGCATAAACATCGTGATGATGTGTAAGGGCATACTAAACTGGCATCCTTTCCAGAAAGTCTATGTACTGCGAGAATGGAGCAAATTCTGGCACATCCTTGTCAATTAAGCTGCAGGAGTTGTGTACTGGATGAAACTCATACATGGTTTTCTGTGAAACAGAGAGATGTGAAAAAAAATTAGAAAATTTTCACAAACACAAATTCCTTCTAAATTTCCGTACGAAAATTTATATACAACATTATTTAATTTTCGTGCAAAAATAACTAACCAAAACACAACCCTTTCTTTTTTGATTTTCGTGCGAAATGCAAGATTTTCGTGCGAAAATCTTCATCTTCCCCAACTGTTAACACTTTTCAAACCGACTTAAAACACTTGCATTTTTTACTATTTCAAGAAATTGAAACGGTAAACCTTAGTTTAACATGCCGATTTTAACATTGGAGGGTTCACTTTTAGATTTTACCAGCTAGTTTATCCTGGATCTACGTTTTAGTTCGTTTAAGGTCCGAAATAGTCCAAATTCGCGATTCAAACTCGGTGAATACCTTAACCATTATAAGAGGTGTGCAAACCAACCTCCCTAATGTGTCAAATACGTCAAAAAGTGAGTGAATCGAGAGATAGAGCACACAAGACTTCAGAGAATCTGCACCAAATAACTTAACAATTTTCGTGCAGAATCAGTTCAACACTCTTATATATATAGGCTTCCAATTTTCGTAAGAAAATGTGGCTTATGATGTTTAGCCGGATTTTCGTGCGAAAATTTTAGGCCCCTTTGAAATTTTCTCAACTTTTCAACTTTTCCGTTTGTTTTTAGTTTTAATTATCCATACAGTTGTCCAAGTCCAAGTTAATGACCTTGTTGAACCGTGTTATCTACCAAGTCCAAGTTAATGACCTTGGTTGACCACCTTTTGACCAAAACTGATACTGTTCTTAGATTTTTAGTTTCAAATTAATGAACTTTTCAAAATTCAAACCAGACTTTGTTTCCAGATTAGCTCCCATCCCGTAATTCAAATGATTTTCTTCTGCATTATGTCGCTTTTGACTTTGAAGATCTATTTTCCATCACTGGCAGTCTGAAATTAAAGTAGAAACGGAAAATCTTTTTGAATTTTTGAATACTTCTAAATTAAAAACTCTTAAAGCAATATGTACGATCATATTTACAATCAAATTTTTGCGAGTTTGTGTTAGAGGATCATATCAGTTTATTGAGACACATTACCAGTACCGTTGCTCTAGATAAAACTTTAAGTTCTTAAACAGATTTTCTTTAGATTGTCGCTATACTGATCCAGTTAAACCTCTACACGTTTCTCAACTGCTTCAAGATACGTTAGGTAATTTTTTAGCAACATGGCCTAATCTGTGTTTCCCACCTCAGAATATACTCCCGCATCGAGATTCCCTAGATTTCATCTCACATGTGAATATATCTAACTGATATCTGTATTGGGGTGAAATGCGAAACCTTGAGATCTCAGGTTAGTACTTCCGTATAGAGAAAGAGATGAAGGCTCGACTTTAGGTGGTGTTCCTCTTGGGAATCTTTTAATTTATGTACTGTAGAATGTCGTATCTTTTTATGACATTTTTCTTTATTTTTTATGCAGCTTTTGGGGGGTAAATAATGCGAAAGTATTATACAAGTTCTAGGCCATTGCCGACGCAAAATCAGAAGAACTCATATAATACCCCAGATATCAACTAAATATAAAGACCTAGTATCTCAGAATCTGGCATTCTCTCAAACGAAATTTCGGGGTACGAAGCCCATATATCCGAGAGATGTTAAGCCACAGATTTACCAGTTTATCTTTTTAATATCCTGAAAGCAGTTTACTGAATGTGCGGAGCCTACGACACATCCTTAGAAATACCTGTTTAGACGCTTTTAATACAATACATTTCTTTAGCGTACTGTAATGGTCCACTGATGTACTATCATCTCCTCTTATACACAAAACTCTTTTTGTATTGTATTTTTTAATGTTTTTGTATTTTTCATGAATTTTTCAATGTTTTTGTATTTTTCACAACTTTTTCTCCCCCTAAAAATCAAAAACATATTTTTTTTTATTTTTTTGTTTTTAAGAAAGCATGTAAACTATTTATAGAAAAACATTTTGACTTACCAGTGAGGATCACGTCCCAACATCGTCATCCTCAAATTCAACCTCATAAACATCCCTTGATGTCAGATTCTTTAAACCATTTAATTTTGAAAGATTTTGAAATCTTGCTCTGTCAAAAGCTTTGGTGTAAAATATGCTTTTTGGTCATCAGTGTGGATTTTCTCAATTCGTACCAACTTTTTCTCATGACAGTCACGGATAAAGTGATACCGAATCTCCATATGTTTAGTGCGTGAGTGTTGACAAGGATTGACTGTGATATCAATAGCCGCATTGTTATCTACGAATATGGGCGTATCAAGAAATTACAGATCGTAGTCTCTCATCTGTTGTTGTATCCACAGTATTTGGGAACAACAACTGGATGCTGAAACGTATTCAGCTTCACGAGTAGAGAGAGCGACCGCGGTCTGTTTCTTGTATTGCCATGTTACCAAACGTGTTCCGAAGAACTGGCAGCCAGCCGTTGTAGATTTAGTGTTCTGCCTGCAGCAACCAAAATCAGAGTCCGAGTAACCCGCAAGATTGAAATCGTCGTGACGTGGATACCACAAGCCGATGCTTGGGCATCCTTTCAGGTAGCACATGATCTTTTTGACGATTAACAGATGTGATTCCTTCGGATTTGACTGATATCTGGCGCAAAGGCATGTGGGGTACATGATATCTGGTCTTGAAGCTGTGAGATACATCAAGGATCCGATCATGGAGCGATATAATGTTTCATCAACTTTTACTCCAAACTCATCTGGACAATGCCGTGGTTTGTGGCTAACGGGGTAGATGGAGGTTTAGTTCCTTTCATGTCAAATTTCTCCAACACATCATGAACATACTTCGTCTGGTGAATGAAAATACCATCTGGCAGTTGTTCAACCTGAAGCCCCAAAAAGAATTTCATCTCTCCCATAGCACTCATTTCGAATTTTTCTTTCATGACTTTCTCGAAGTCCTTGCACAGCAGGTCATTTGTCGATCGAAGATAATACGTCCACATAGATTTGCACAATGATCAGATGTCCATCTACTTCCTTGGTAAAGAGAGTGCTGTCTACTGTTCCTCTGGTGAATCGGTTAGCCAGAAGGTGTTTTTAAAGCGTCTCATACCAGGCTCTTGGGGCCTGGTGTAAACCGTAAAGAGCTTTGTTCAGCAAGTAGACCTTGTCTTTGTGAATTGGATCGACAAACCCCGGTGATTGGCCGACATATACCTCCTCTTTTACCTTACCGTATAGGAAAGCAGACTTCACATCTAATTGGTACACCTTAAAACCTTTTCATGAAGCGAAGGTTAGGAAAATGCGGATAGCTTCTAGACGTGCGACTGGGGCATAGACTTCGTTGTAGTCTATCCCTTCTTGCTGACAAAAACCTTGAACTACGAGCCAAGCTTTGTTGTGGACAACCACTCCTCTATCATCTCTTTTGCACTTGTAAACCCACCAAGTGCTTATCTTTTTCTGCTTTGGTGGTAGGTCAACAAGTTCCCAGACTCCAAGTTTCTAGAACTGCAATAATTCTTCCTGCATTGCTTCCACCCAACTTTCATCTTTAAGAGCATCTCTGAAGTTTCCTGGTTCTACCTGAGAAACAAAACAACTTTGAGAGAATCTATTTTGAAGTGGAACAACTTTAGAATAAAAACAACTTAGATCCTTATTGATCTGATTTCGCGTTTTCACGACAGCTTGTAGTTCTCCAATGATGTTATCCGTTGGATGATAGGAGACTGTTCTTGGCATTACTTTCGCTAGGAACATCTACTGAGGTATCCAGATTAGTGATATTCTGATCAGCAACTATTTCTGAAGACCTGGCCTCATTTCTAGCACTGGTTTCGGCAGCTTGATTATTGAGATAACTTGTAATCTCTTCTGATCCTTCTTCGGAACTGGAATCCCCATTATCAAAGGTAGGATCTTGTTCAGGTGCTGCATTGGCTGGCGGTAGGGAAGATGTTTCTGCAGTATTTTGTATTGGTGGAACAACTGGTTCTGACTGAGTATTGCTTGGACCTGCTTCTGAAGAAGGTGTTGTTGTTGGTGAGATTACCAACAGCCCTGTCACTTGCTCTTGATTAGATATATGATGTTGTTGAAATAGCAAGATAAGTTCTTCCTCAGATGGTTCTTCAGGCAGATCAAACGAATTCCACAACCCTTCATAATTGAACAGCCAAGGATCTCCAGGGTTTTGCATGGGCGTTGTGTATCTTTGACAGTCAACGTGTTGAGCAATGATAACCCGATTCATGTTGGGTAGATAAACTTTTTTTGCGGACTTGCATACCCTACGAAGAATCCTTCCAAAGATCTGGCTCCAAATTTCCCTTCCGGGTCCAATACGGTACACGGTGATCCAAAAGGCTCCAAAAACTCTAGATTAGGTTTTCGTTGGTTAAGCAGTTCAAAGTAGGTCTTCTTGTGTTTTTTTATAGTCATTACTCGGTTGAGAGTGTAACATGCAGATGCTACTGCTTTGCTCCAAAAACTGATAGGTAACTTAGAATCGGCAAGCATAGTGTGTGCAGTCTCGATGAGTGTTCGGTTCTTTTATTCAGCTACTCCATTTTGTTGAGGAGTATAAGGGGCGCTGAACTCATGATGGATACCTTTTGCATTGCAGAATTCTAGCATCTTGGTGTTCTTAAATTCTGTACCGTTGTCACTTCTGATTCTTCTGATAGGCAAATGGTAAAGGTTCTCAATCTTTCCAAACAAGATCATCAGATTTTCAATCGTTTCATTCTTGCTTTCTTGAAAGAAAACCCATGAGAATCTTGAGAAGTCATCGGTTACGACCAAGCAGTATAGATCTCCTGTAATACTTTTCACATTGACAGGCCCAAAGAGATCCATATGAAGCCGTTCTAGTGGAAGCTTTATGGAGTTGAGAAGCTCTCTGGGGTGTGACTTCTTGTGCTGCTTCCCCTTTTTGCAGCTGACACAGTCATCTGACAGATGAAATTTTTTAAGATTTACCCCTTCCACTAGATTGTTGTGCACCAGAAAATTCATCTTCCTTAGGTGAATATGACCCATCTTCCTATGCCATAGAATTGATTCCTTTTAAGTAGCCTTAGATACAAAACACTATCCTTCCTTTGAAGTAGTGGATGCGACACTCATGTCTCATATAAATCGTTTTCACGTGGAGCGCGCATGAGAATCCACTCCTCGGGAATTACGAAACCCGGTTTGAGAATGAGACACTCCTTGTCAGTGAATAAGTTGTGAACTTCTTATCACAGATCTGTGAAATGCTCAATAAATTGTTCTCAAGTTCAGCAATGTAGTTCACTTTGTCAAAAGACACAACTCCATTTGTCAAAATTCCTTCTCCCACGATCCTGCCGCCTTGTGTTCCGGCAAAGCCAACATATCCTCCCCTAATGGTTTTTACATTGTACAGCAAAGCTAACATCCCTGTCATGTGCCTAGAAGCTCCACTGTCCATGATCCACTTTGAGATAATTGACCTTGGAAGCCCCTGCACATATGAAAAACATATTACTTAAAGAGAGAGACCCAAGCCCTTTCGGTCTTGGGTGGAATGATAATGTCGACTTTTGGAACATTTGCAATTTGGATTTCCCTTTTAACCTCAACCCACTGTTCAGTCTTTGGTTTTGTGTTGTCTTTTGATTTGACTGGAACAGAGGTTGTTTTTGTGGTAACAGGAGATGTCTTTGGTTTTGCGACCCAAGTCTGTGCCTTTGAAAATGCCTTTTTGATATAAAGCTTTGATTCTTTCTTCTCATTTTTCTTCGATGTTTCTCTAACTTCAAAGTTTGAGGAATTTGCAGTTGTTGGTTTCATATTGGAATTAGAATCATCATTTCTTTTTAAAATATTTGTTGGCACAAACTCTGGATCCTTTTTCTTTTCATCTACTGTGAACTTCTTTTGTCCGTGTGCAGGCTTTGAATGATTCTGTGAACATTGTCGTGCGATATGCCCAACATTGTTACATCTGTAGCATGTTCTTCTGTCGTCTCCAACAGATTGTTCCAAAGCTTGGTTACGGATCTCTTTTTCTTTCTTAAACTCTTCGTTGGTTTGTTTATTAATGATTTCTTTATCATCGACAGTGTTTGTTCCGAAAACAAACTCAACTTTCTTTAGGACACCTTGTTTCTGAAATTTGTTATTTTTATTTTTCTTTTTCTCAAACCCTAACCCATCCCGTTTGTTTTCAGGATAACTTCTTCCTCTTGGATGAATATTCTTGTTAGACCTTTTTAATTTAGTGAAAAACCGACACTTTGTTTATCAAGATCAGATGTGTCAACCTTAACGAGTTTAAAGAATTTGTCGACACGGTTAAAGTTAACATTCTAGACTGGAAATTCTTCATCAGTATATAGTTTATCTGATCCTTTCAGTTTGTAGATAACTACATTAGGATCATCATTTAAACCATTATCTGATGTTGTGATAAAATCTTCATGAAAACTTTTCTCACTTCCAGAATGTGAACTTGACTCAGACTTCTCATTGTTTGACTCAGCACTTTCATAAACTGTGCTATCAGACTCATTTTCAAAAACATTCTCAAACACTTTGGTTACCACCTCAGATTCACATTCCTTTTCTGCTTTGGAATATGTTACGTCAAGATTTTCAGGCAGCTCGTTACTCTTTTTAGTGAGTAGATTTAAATTCAGCGCCTTATCCACTCCGTCAGGATGTTTCTTAGCATAGCTATTCCACATAGGAGGTGGAACATGATCATAACATCTTCCAGGGCTTTTCTCACTCTTCTTACCTTCTTTGTTGTTTTCTAGTTTTGGAAGAATGTGATCAAGGACATACATGCTGGTTGAGTAACTGATTAACAATTTGTTAACCCTTTCTGTTTCAATTCTAGTTTTCTCCAGCTCACTTTTCAGCTCAGCAATCGTGTTTATATGAAGATTAATGGCCATTTGTTTGTCCATCACAGTTGCTTTGAGCATTGAAAGTGTTTTGTCATCTTCTTTGACAGTTTTCTCATATTGTCGAATGGTTCTGCTGAGTTTATCATATGATTCTTTTACGGTGTTATAATCGTATGACAGCTTATCATTGTATGTTTTAAGTTCTTTAAAAGCTTTCTCTTTCTCAGCACATTGCTCACATGCTTCGGCACATTTTAAGCATGACTGACCATTTCGACAGTTTGAGTTTTGATTGTTTCTTTAGCTGTTTCAACCTTTTCTACTTGTTCTTTCACACTGTCTACCTCGTTAGATTAGCCATGAGCGCTTTGTTGGCAATGTCAGTTAAGCTCTCCAGTGTTACAGGCTTGGTTACATCAATCACCTCCATACTCTCTGTCTTTGTCTCCTCAGGACTTTCTTCTTTGTGACCAGAATTGAAGCTACCTGCAAAAGTTTTCATAATTGTGTCAAATAAACAAGGTTTAGGGGTACCTCTAAGACATTCTTCTTCTTCTGCCGATGATCTGAAGTAATCTGCCAGAACCTCTTCCATTTCTTCTTCTGTAACTTCTTCAGATGATTCCGGTTCTTCTATGATTTCAGCAACAAGAGCAAGACTTTCATTTTTGGATATGAAGTTGTTCCAGTTGAACCCCTCATCTTCTTGTGTTACAACAAGAGCTTTATCTTTAGAGTTTGAAGGTCCATCCTCAATCTGCACCATTCGTTTCTCTGGCTGTGGTCGATGATAAATCGCATTTTTGTAATAATCATCACCGAACGGATTATGATTGCCCTTTACTTCTCGGTTTAGGCATTCATGCTTGAAGTGCCCTTTTTCTCTGCATTTAAAACATGTGACTTTGGATTTATCAAACCCTAATTTACCGTCAAGGCCCCTCAAATCATCTCTTCCTGTAATTTCCATATAAAGCTGAGCTCTTCGAATCATTGATGCCATGCACCACATGATATCAATTAATTCCATCTCCTCTGGATCAATTTGATCGTAATCTTCTTTAGTCATTTCTGGATTTCCGATTCTTTGAGCTACAAGACTTTTGTAGGATTCTAGAACTGTTGCAAGGAGCACCATATGTTGCTTAGCAGTTTGGTCATTGAAGTCTTGAGCGTTCTGGAGATTTACTGCGATGTTACATTGCAGATCCGTTGATTAGAATTGGATTGATTCTGCTGATTGCTTGGTGGTTGATTGGAGCTTTGAGATGATTGTTGTCCTTGGTGATTGTTTAGATTGAAGGAAGCAAACGTTTGGAAGCCACTCGATTGATTAGAAGCAGGACTAGCATTTGAGCTGGCACTAAAGGCTGTCTGGATCTTGGGACTTTGAACAGGAGTGTTTGGGTTTCCTTTATAGTATAGACTCACGTCCTGTTGCGAGTTCATTTTCTTGCCTTTTGCCATTTTCTGCATTTCTAGTTCGTGCCCTTCCAATTTTTCTATGAATCTCGGTAAACTAAGACTATCATACTCAGCTCCATTCTTTAGGATGGTCAGATATGTTGCCCAATCTCCTTCAGGCAAAGAATCTGCCAGTTTGTCGACTAGTTCTTCATTTGTCTTAACGATTCCCATACGCTTCATCTGTACTACCAGGTGGCAATACCTTTCAATTAGTTACTTCATGTTCTCGCCCGGAAGAACATTGAACACTTCAAATTCTTTGTTCAGCAGTGCTTTCTTGCCTTTTCTGATATTAGTATTTCCTTGTGCCCTTAAACGTAAGGCGAGCCATAATGAATGAGCATCGTCATTGTAACATTTGTAAAAATCGGGTCTCCAAAACCCGCTCCGTTTGTAATCTTGTACCATGTTATAAAAGATTCGTTAATTATTTATGATTATTTTGAGTTTAAACGTTACATAATTAATAAATAAACTAAACTATAAAAATTATATTTGATAAAAAGTTAAAATAAAATAAATAAAAAACATTTGTAGCTGCCGGGACTCGAACCCGGGTCAGCCAAGCCTTCAAAACAACTTAACTTTCTTTCACTAAACCACTCCACCACAATGTGTTTTCTGTTAACACTAGGCAAACAATTGGATCTTATACGCAAACTCGATTTAACCGTTGATGCCATCTGAAAACTGATAATCGGCAAACCAATCGTTAAATCGATTGTTTACCTCACCATTTCAGTTATAACCGATATGCGACGGTTTCTAATTAAGTCAGAATTGATTGAACATTAAGCTTTATCATTTCGGCTTTTGAAACCGAAAATTTCATCAAGTTCTGATTTATTTCGAGCTCCAGATCATTTACACGATTCAGAACTATCACAACAATATCCAATTTCATTTTCGTCGCATTCCTGAACCATAAGATCTTCTGAATCTGTTCGCCGGAATTTTTCTGCAAGTCATCGGAAAACCGGGACTCACATTCTCACGGTAATTCCTTCGACTCTTTTTGTTTAAAACATGTGATTAGTCAATCTCTAACACAACTCCATCATCAGAATCAATCTTAGCCAACGTATATCGGAAATCTTATCTTCGCCGGAAAGTTTCTGAGACTGCCGGAATCCAACTGTGAACTGGTATGATATCCAAAACTTCTTTTAAACCTTGTTTAAGTAACACAACTTTATGAGTAATCGATCAACGCTGTTAATTGGTTCAACAGTCGGAGTTCAATTCCAATACCGACAAACCTTCGCCGGATTTCTGTGATTATCTTCAATCGGTAAATTCTGTTCCTTAAACTCTCTCCATTCCTTACTCTTGAATTGCTGTTAATGTCTAAAAACTTTGTAAACCACAAATCAATCGTAATCAGTCGAGTTATGTTGCCTGTGTAATCGGTGAAGAAGATGAAGTTCTATCAGAATATAAGAGTAATTAAAATCCGAATTATAAACGGGTTAGACACACAGTCCAGCGGTGGACTGTGTGCGAATTTCATATTCACGTCCCGAGTTCGATCCTTGCTACGCGCACGCTTGTGTAATAACATTTTTTTAATCATAAACTAACCCGGGTTGAAACGGGTAGTTGTTAAGTATAATATAAATCAAGAATATAACCGGGTTAGACACACAGTCCAGCGGTGGACTGTGTGCAAGATAAACTTCACGTCGCGCGTTCGAATCCTGTCCGAGCACCGGTCCATGGAATTAAAACGTTTTTGCAAAATAAAGGAATTTTCGGTTAATTCAAATAAGTAAATAAATATAATTAAAACCGAGTTTATAACGGGTTAGTCACGTAGCTCAGTTGGTAGAGCTACGTGCACGTGAATGGAAGGTCGCCGGTTCGAATCCCGCCCGGCGCAGGAATTTACCGCTGACCGAATCGGTCAACGGTCAACGGTCAACAGTAAAAAAATAATATTTTTTTTATATATTTATTTATTTAATTTAATTTAAAAATCAATTAAAAATACTTAAAAATAACATTTTTAAAGATAGAAAATAGCCATAAACTCATAAAAATATATCTAAAATTTCATTAAAATCCTTAATAACATTCATCCACTTAATATATTTTTCCATTATTATTTAGGTTAGTTTTCCTCGTCGACTCGCTCATCTAAATCGTGCGCATCTCACCATCTCAAATTCAACGCACCCAATGTGAGTGAACCTTTCAAATTCCCCGTTTTAATCACATTTTGGGGTGTATCATGTGCCTTTGTTTATTTACATATTATAACGAAATTATTGTGCATACATCATATCATGACATGTGTATTAGTTTGTTGCTGTTAAGTAGTTATTATTGGATGCAAATTATTATTTCAGTACATGCATTTGCCGAGGCCGCAGCTCCCCATCCATCGAGGTTGAGCTTGATCCCATTTTATTATGCGGTTGATCTGTGGCGTGCCCGCACGATCGGCTCCGTTTGATTGAGCCTTGATCGGTCATTTCATTTTACATTTCAATACATGCAATACGCTCGGCTCCGTTTGATTGAGCCTTGAGTGCACAGTTCAATTTACATTTCCAGTTCATGCAATACGTTCGGCTCCGTTTGATTGAGCCTTGAGCGCACAGTTCAATTTACATTTCCAGTTCATGCAATACGATCGGCTCCGTTTGATTGAGCCTTGATCGCACAGCTCATTTATGTTAGTTATCGTATGATATTGGTATATTCATGTATGCTATCAAGTGTTAATGTATGTTATAATTGTAACTGCTATTTGCCAATGTTTGATTACTTACATGTGCTCTTTTATGATTATGCACAATATTTTATTGATAAACTAACCATAAAATCATTATCAAATGTTTATCTAATAAGGTTCACTCGCCAACTTATGTTGACCCAAAACCTCCCATTTTACACATGATACAGGTGAACCAGCAGCAGCTAGGAACACATAGGACCTGGATTAGAAGAAATAAAATGATTTAGTATTTAGATTGTTATGTTTGGTTATTTTCCCTTGTATTGAATGAACATGTTTGGATGTTTGAGAATGTAACTTTGACTTCATTAATTATGAAACATAATAGTAAATGTCATGTGCTTTGGTGATAACCCAATTATGCCCCGACTCTTATTTCCGCTGCGGGTCGGGGTGTGACAGATTGGTATCAGAGCCATGACTATAGGGATATAGGATAGGTTATTAGACCCTTAGAGCCTATACTATAGTCGATTAGAAACTTATAAAAATTTTGTGTGTTATATGCCAAATTTCATGATGTTTATATGTTTATGTTAAATGTTACATTTGATATTGTACAAGCATGTTCATAAGTATGTATTATCAAATAATGCCTATCATGAAATCGTATGATCATAACATATCACATCCATGCAAGCACACACCACATCATGATCGATTTTACAATGATTTTCGTGTTTTCAAATCTCATCAAAGTGAGTTCTCATGATGGGCATGTAGGAACGTCCTGTCTAGGCTGGCATTCGTATAAATCCAAAATAAAGGACCAGTTTGCCTACCTGGGGACTACCGATGAGAGTACGAAATACCTATTAGGCCAAAGCATGCTATACCAAACGTCGTGAGAGCTAATCCCATTTTGAGTTGTCATTGTGTCTACACCTGGACACGTTCCGACCAAACATCTCATGAACATATTTTGTGGTTTGCATTCGGGGGATGCGAGTGTTAAATTGCCAATACTAATGTGAATCCTACCAAGCCAATAGCCATGGGGGCCCACATGACTATGTAGGTGAAGGTATGGGGGACATTTGAGGCCTAACATGAGCGAACCCAAGACATCCTTTGGATGTAGTTGCATTATTGATATTTATGTTATTTTCATTTTCTTAAAGACACATGACACCTAAAAAGACACCATAAACTCACAATCTTCTCATTTTATGATCCTGTAGATGTCGTCTAGACAGCATCGAAGGGGTAGGAAATCGGAAAAGTCTCGGGAACGTTTGGCCACTCATATCGCGAATCAAATGGCCACGATATTGCCTGACATCGTAGTACAAGTACAACAAGCCCTTGCTACAAATCCTACTAACCCTCCTCAACAACAGGACCAGAACATCAACAACCCTCCTACCATCAAATGCTCTTACAAAATTTTAAGTCCTGTGATCCTCCAAAATTCGAAGGGACTGAGAGAGTCACTGCTCTCCTACATTGGTTCGAGGAGATGGAAAACGTTTTCTTAAACTGCGATTGTCCTGAGGATCGCAAAGTTCGTTACGCCACCGGGAGACTACTTGGTGTAGCTCTCACTTGGTGGAATACTGAGAAAGGAAAGAGGGGAACGGAAGATGCGATGGCCTTAACTTGGGAGGAGTTAAGGGAAATCATGACTAGGCGATTCTGTCCTAGAAGTGAAATTAAGAAATTGGAGGATGAATTTCATGCCTTGAAGCAAAAAGAGGGTGATCACTCTACTTACAACAAGAGGTTCTTGGAGTTGAACCAAATGGTTCCAAACTTATTCACTCCAACCTATCGTCTGATCGAACATTACATTCGAGGACTTCCCTCGAAGATCCAAGATTCGGTTCTCAGCGTTTCACCGGTAACACTCGAAGCTGCCATGGAGTTGGCAACGGAACTGACTGAAAATCGAATTCGCAATGGGAAGTTCAAAGAAGAAAAGAAGAAAGCCCCTGCTGAGGGACAAACCTCAAACCACCACACTCCTTCCTCTAAGTTTGCTAATAAGAGGAAGCGTAACACCAAGAACTTTGCAGTCACCCAAACCAACACCCCTATTCTTGCTGCACCCATCACTCAAGCCACTCCTCCACCCGCGCCATACAGAAAACCATACACAGGGCCACTACCAAAATGTAACCATTGTCAGTATCACCACTCCCCTGATTATCCTTGCCAATACTGTACCGGCTGCGGTCGCACCGGACACACTATTCAAAACTGCCGCACGTCTCAACGGACAAACCGCCACCAACCTATAACCCAAACCCACCAACAGCTAATGGGTCAAGCACAACAACAACTACCATTTCCACCCACCCAACATTTAGGCCAAACATACTATCAACCCAATTACCCTATGGGCCAATCTATGCGGGCTTGTTTCAATTGCGGCGACCCAAGTCATTTCAGAAACACATGTCCAAGGCTGGTCAATATTATTCATGCTCAGGCCCAAGCCAACCCTGTGAATCAAGCGAACCAAGCTCCTCCACCTGCTAGAGGAAGAGCTTTCAATATTAACGCAAACCAGGCCAGAGCTGACGGCAATGTGGTCAACGGTACGTTTCTTATAAATGGTAGATATGCCTCTATGTTATTTGATACTGGTGCGGATAGAAGTTTCGTGTCATTAGAATTTGAACCTATCTTAAGTAAAAATCGGGATAAGCTCGCGGAATCCATAACGGTGGAAGTTGCGGACGGAAAACCAGTTTCATTAGACTCTATTTTACGCAACTGTACACTCACCTTAAACGACCACGATTTCTCAGTCGATGTTATTCCTATGAAGCTGGGAAGTTTCGACATCATAATCGGGATGGATTGGCTCAGTCAACATCATGCGGAAGTTGTATGTCGTGATAAATTTATTCGTATTCCTCTTTCAAACGGTCAGACTCTTCGAATCATTGGAGAAACCTCGTCGAAAGGGCTCAACTTAATGTCTTGTCTTCAAGCTCAAAAATACCTTCGCAAGAATTATGTCGCGTTTTTAGCCCATATCATCAAGAAGGGGACCACAGAGAAGAAACTTGAAGATATTCCTGTTGTAAAAGATTTTCCACAAGTTTTTCCTGACGACATTTCAGGACTTCCTCCAATCAGAGATGTCGAATTCCGTATCGATCTTATACCTGGTGCTACACCAGTGGCAAAATCTCCATATAGGTTAGCCCCCTCTGAAATGCAAGAGCTAGCCAGTCAATTGCAAGAGTTGACTGACAAGGGATTCATACGCCCCAGCTCATCGCCTTGGGGTGCACCTGTCCTTTTTGTAAAGAAGAAAGATGGATCTTTTCGGATGTGCATCGACTACAGAGAGCTCAACAAGTTAACCATCAAAAATCGATATCCTTTACCTCGCATAGATGATCTTCTTGACCAACTACAAGGTGCCAGTTGCTTTTCGAAAATCGACCTTCGATCTGGCTATCATCAGCTTAGAGTGCATGAAGAAGACGTCCCTAAAACTGCTTTTCGAACTCGTTATGGTCACTATGAATTCATGGTTATGCCGTTTGGATTAACCAACGCACCAGCTGTTTTCATGGACCTAATGAATAGAGTCTGCAAACCTTACCTCGATCGATTTGTTATTGTATTCATCGACGATATTCTTATCTATTCAAAATCTAAAGCTGAACATGAGCGTCATCTACGACTCGTTCTTGCACTTCTAGAAAAGGAAAAGCTTTATGCCAAGTTCTCTAAATGTGAATTCTGGTTAAAAGAGGTGCAATTTCTCGGGCATGTAGTCAATGACAAAGGAATACATGTTGACCTATCAAAGATCAAAGCAGTTCAAGAATGGCAAGCTCCACGTACACCAACCGAAGTAAGGTCTTTTCTTGGACTTGCTGGCTACTATCGTCGGTTCATTTCAAACTTCTCTCGCATTGCGGTGCCACTCAACGCTTTAACCTATAAGGGAAAACTATTCGTATGGGGACCCAAGCAAGAAGAAGCTTTTCAAACTCTTAAGCAAAAACTTTGTGATGCCCCAATCCTCACTCTTCCTGAAGGTTGTGATGATTTTGTAGTCTATTGCGACGCGTCAGGGCAAGGATTAGGTTGCGTTCTCATGCAAAGAGGAAAAGTCATAGCTTATGCCTCAAGGCAACTCAAGACACATGAAAAGAACTACACCACTCATGACCTCGAACTTGGAGCCGTTGTATTCGCTCTTAAGATATGGAGACATTATCTCTATGGTACTAAGTGTGAAATATACACTGACCACAAGAGTCTTCAGCATATCTTCAATCAAAAAGAGTTAAATATGAGGCAACGAAGATGGGTCGAACTCCTAAATGATTACGACTGTGAAATTAGATACCACCCTGGCAAAGCAAATGTGGTGGCTGATGCACTTAGTCGAAAGGGTTATGCGAACTCCATTCATCTTCTATGTTCGCAAATTATAACCAATATTAAGGATCAAATTCGAGAAGCTCAACACGTTTCAATAACAGAGGAAGATGTACAAAAAGAGATGTCCTGTGGAGCCGAGCTAAAACTTGAAACTAAATCTGATGGTATTTTGTATTACCTAGATCGTATCTGGATTCCTAACCACATCAATCTTCGTGAAACACTCATGCATGAAGCTCATAAAACGCGATATTCTATACACCCAGGAGCCGATAAGATGTATCAAGACCTACGGTACACCTATTGGTGGCCTGGAATGAAGAAAGATATTGCCGTTTTTGTTTCCAAGTGTCTCACATGTTCTAAGGTGAAGGCTGAACACCAAAGACCCTCAGGACTTCTAGTCCAACCGGAAATACCTGTATGGAAGTGGGAAAATATAACCATGGATTTCATTACCGGGTTGCCTCGCACTTCTAGTGGGTATGACACTATATGGGTGATTATAGACCGACTTACAAAATCAGCTCACTTTATTCCTATTCGAGAAGATTTCAAGAACGAAAAGCTTGCTCGTATTTATATCAACGAAATCGTAAGCCGACACGGGGTACCATTAAGTATTATTTCTGATCGTGATGGTCGTTTCACCTCACGAACATGGCAAGCAGTACAATCCTCTATGGGCACTCGATTAGATCTCAGTAACGCCTATCATCCTCAAACTGATGGACAGTCTGAGCGCACCATTCAAACTCTTGAGGACATGCTTAGGGCATGTGTCATAGACTTCAAGGGAAATTGGGACGCCCACCTACCGTTAGTTGAATTTTCGTACAACAACAGCTATCATTCTAGCATCGGCATGGCACCTTTTGAAGCTTTATATGGTCGAAAGTGCCGATCTCCTGTTTGTTGGCACCAAATTGGGGAAGCACAAATTACTGGTCCAGAATTGATCCAAGAAACCACAGATAAGATTCATCAAATCCGAAACAATCTTCTAGCGGCTCAAAGTCGTCAAAAGAGTTACGCAGATAAACGACGGAAGCCCTTGGAGTTTAGCATTGGTGATCATGTGCTTTTAAAAGTATCACCGTGGAAGGGAGTAGTTCGTTTTGGTCAAAAGGGAAAGCTAGCACCACGTTACGTAGGACCTTTCAAGATACTCGAAAGAGTAGGTCCTGTAGCATACAAGCTTGACCTACCGGAAGAACTCGACAGGATTCATCCCACATTTCACGTGTCGAACTTGAAGAAGTGCCTCGCTGATGAGAATCTCCATATTCCACTGGAAGATATTCAGATTGATGAATCCATGCATTTTATTGAAAGACCAGTGGAGATTATGGACTATGGAGAAAAGCGTCTACGACGAAGTCGCATTCCAATTGTTAAGGTACGCTGGGAGTCGAAACGGGGACCTGAGTTTACTTGGGAACGTGAAGACTCAATGCGTGAAAAATACCCGCATCTTTTTCCTACTACTTCAACTGTTTAAATTTCGGGACGAAATTCCTAAAAGTAGGGGATACTGTAACATTTGTAAAAACGGGTCTCCAAAACCCGCTCCGTTTTGTAATCTTGTACCATGTTATAAAAGATTCGTTAATTATTTATGATTATTTTGAGTTTAAACGTTACATACTTAATAAATAAACTAAACTATAAAAATTATATTTGATAAAAAGTTAAAATAAAATAAATAAAAAACATTTGTAGCTGCCGGGACTCGAACCCGGGTCAGCCAAGCCTTCAAAACAACTTAACTTTCTTTCACTAAACCACTCCGCCGCAATGTGTTTTCTGTTAACACTAGGCAAACAATTGGATCTTATACGCAAACTTGATTTAACCGTTGATGCCATCTGAAAACCGATAATCGGCAAACCAATCGTTAAATCGATTGTTTACCTCACCATTTCAGTTATAACCGATATGCGACGGTTTCTAATTAAGTCAGAATTGATTGAACATTAAGCTTTATCAATTCGGCTTTTGAAACCGAAAATTTCATCAAGTTCTGATTTATTTCGAGCTCCAGATCATTTACACGATTCAGAACTATCACAACAATATCCAATTTCATTTTCGTCGCATTCCTGAACCATAAGATCTTCTGAATCTGTTCGCCGGAATTTTTCTGCAAGTCACCGGAAAACCGGGACTCACATTCTCACGGTAATTCCTTCGACTCTTTTTGTTTAAAACATGTGATTAGTCAATCTCTAACACAACTCCATCATCAGAATCAATCTTGGCCAACGTATATCGAAAATCTTATCTTCGCTGGAAAGTTTCTGAGACTGTCGGAATCCAACTGTGAACTGGTATGATATCCAAAACTTCTTTTAAACCTTGTTTAAGTAACACAACTTTATGAGTAATCGATCAACGCTGTTAATTGGTTCAACAGTCGGAGTTCATTTCCAAACCGACAAACCTTCGCCGGATTTCTGTGATTATCTTCAATCGGTAAATTCTGTTCCTTAAACTCTCTCCATTCCTTACTCTTGAATTGCTGTTAATGTCTAAATACTTTGTAAACCACAAATCAATCGTAATCAGTCGAGTTATGTTACCTGTGTAATCGGTGAAGAAGATGAAGTTCTATCAGAATATAAGAGTAATTAAAATCCGAATTATAAACGGGTTAGACACACAGTCCAGCGGTGAGACTGTGTGCAAATTTCATATTCACGTCCCGAGTTGATCCTTGCTACGCGCACGCTTGTGTAATAACATTTTTTTTTTAATCATGAACTAACCCGGGTTGAAACGGGTAGTTGTTAAGTATAATATAAATCAAGAATATAACCGGGTTAGACACACAGTCCAGCGGTGGACTGTGTGCAAGATAAACTTCACGTCGCGCGTTCGAATCCTGTCCCGAGCACCGGTCCATGGAATTAAAACGTTTTTGCAAAATAAAGGAATTTTCGGTTAATTCAAATAAGTAAATAAATATAATTAAAACCGAGTTTATAACGGGTTAGTCACGTAGCTCAGTTGGTAGAGCTACGTGCACGTGAATGGAAGGTCGCCGGTTCGAATCCCGCCCGGCGCAGGAATTTACCGCTGACCGAACCGGTCAACGGTCAACAGTCAACATAAAAAATAATATTTTTTTTATATATTTATTTATTTAATTTAATTTAAAAATCAATTAAAAATACTTAAATATAACATTTTTAAAGATAGAAAATAGCCATAAACTCATAAAAATATCTAAACAATCATTAATGATTCTATGAAACGTTTAAATAAAAAATATAATATAATATATTAAAATTCTAAAATGAAAGCTAAAAAAATGATTGATTTCTATTCTGAAATGTTGATGAAATTTCATTAAAATCCTTATTACATTCATCCACTTATATATTTTTCCATTATTATTTAGGTTAGTTTTCCTCGTCGACTCGCTCATCTAAATCGTGCGCATCTCACCATCTCAAATTCAACGCACCCAATGTGAGTGAACCTTTCAAATTCCCCGTTTTAATCACATTTTGGGGTGTATCATGTGTCTTTGTTTATTTACATATTATAACGAAATTATTGTGCATACATCATATCATGACATGTGTATTAGTTTGTTGCTGTTAAGTAGTTATTATTGGATGCAAATTATTATTTCAGTACATGCATTTGCCGAGGCCGCAGCTCCCCATCCATCGAGGTTGAGCTTGATCCCCATTTTATTATGCGGTTGATCTGTGGCGTGCCCGCACGATCGGCTCCGTTTGATTGAGCCTTGATCGGTCATTTCATTTTACATTTCAATACATGCAATACGCTCGGCTCCGTTTGATTGAGCCTTGAGTGCATAGTTCAATTTACATTTCCAGTTCATGCAATACGTTCGGCTCCGTTTGATTGAGCCTTGAGCGCACAGTTCAATTTACATTTCCAGTTCATGCAATACGATCGGCTCCGTTTGATTGAGCCTTGATCGCACAGCTCATTTATGTTAGTTATCGTATGATATTGGTATATTCATGTATGCTATCAAGTGTTAATGTATGTTATAATTGTAACTGCTATTTGCCAATGTTTGATTACTTACATGTGCTCTTTTATGATTATGCAATATTTTATTGATAAACTAACCATAAAATCATTATCAAATGTTTATCTAATAAGGTTCACTCGCCAACTTATGTTGACCCAAAACCTCCCATTTTACACATGATACAGGTGAACCAGCAGCAGCTAGGAACACATAGGACCTGGATTAGAAGAAATGAAACGATTTAGTATTTGGATTGTTATGTTTGGTTATTTTCCCTTGTATTGAATGAACATGTTTGGATGTTTGAGAATGTAACTTTGACTTCATTAATTATGAAACATAATAGTAAATGTCATGTGCTTTGGTGATAACCCAATTATGCCCGACTCTTATTTCCGCTGCGGGTCGGGGTGTGACAGTCATCGTGTTGTAGTAGAACTAAGATCTCTTCTTTTATCGCCTGCTGAAGAAGATTCATCATTTTCTTTTTAATGATGTATTTTTCTCGTTCGTCATCGGACAGACAAGCCATTGTTTTCTCAATGCCAAGTTCATTAAGTGATGGTTGATATTTGTTTTCGAGCGCAAACCAAACTACCAAATTTGTTGCTTGAACCCAGTTCTTGAATCTTTCACTCCAACTCTCATAGTCTTCGATGTTCATGTGCTTTGGAGGCTTTGTAGTGGTTCCCATTTCATTTTCTAAATTCATGTTTTGAGCTGCTACGGATGTTGTAACTGCTTGTGTGGCAAACGCGTTATGAAATTCTTCTTCACCTGACATCTTGACAAAAACTTATAACAGATAACATATTAAAACTGGTTAATCTTGAAACTGATTGAAAATTTTGAAAGATCTGAGATTTTCGTACGGAAAAATGCTCTGAATTTTTCGTGCGAAAATTTTGAATTTTCGTACGAAAATGTTAATTTCGTGCGAAAATTTTTCTCTTGTTAATTCCAATTTTTCAGAGGCTAGGATCCTGATTTTCATACGAAATCTAGTATTTCGTGCGATAATTCTTGTCTTCTTCAAACACTTGTTCACAATTTCACGTTTTTGATGATTTCAAGCATGATTTTGATGGATTTTAGGTTTGTATGTTTCAGTGAACTGTTTAGAGTTGATTTTAACACGTTATACTACTAACCTAGTCCAAATTGTCCATGAAATCCTTTAGATCTAGATTAAGTTCCAAGAAAGAGTAGAATAAGAGTTTCCAATGGATGAATCTTGAACTTTGAAGGTTGAATCCAGCTGAAACTTAGTTGTTTGTTCACAAATCAGACCTCAAGGCTCCGATACCACTTGTGAAAGCTAGGATCGGACCCAACTCGTGAGCTTCCGGTCAGACTTGCTCAGCTAACAGAGGCGGAATTCATTATTAGCTAATTGAACAAACAAAGAACAAGTGATGATTACTGTTTAACCGTCTGTGTATTGATTAACTTCGAAACGATTACAGACTCGAGCAGGGCTTCGCCTCTGATCACCAAAAACAACATGCTAGACAAACATCCTAAGTCACCTATTTATAGGCAAGACATGACAGCACCTAAGTGACTCAAGACACCATATTTTCATACGAATTTTTCGTACAAAAATTCTTATGAATTTTCGTGCGAAAATTCTACTGACTAAACAAAAACTTTCAAACTAAACTTTTGACATTGCAAAACCCTATCTATACAATTGACTTGTCCTAGACGTAGGCAATAGACATATGTGCACCAACAGCGTTTTACACAATATTTATTTTATTATTAGTATTCACATAAGGCACAAAATCACGTAACACGTATCCACATAAGCATGTAATCACGTAAGCACATAATCACATAAGTCAAGAAAGAACATATTTTGCACGTAGTCATCTTTAGTAAATCCTACGTAGCGCGTATGAGATGTGCGTAGTATAAGCGTAATAAGCGCGTAACATAGCGAGTAATACTGCGTATGAGGACATTCGCGTAGGGGAGTTGTGCGTTTTAGTTTGGTTCGCGATTAATTAGCATTTTAGATTACGAGAGTTGTGCGAGTGTGCGTATTTTTGTAAAGGGAAAAGCGGTAAAACGAGAAATCGATAAAGCGTAAAATTCACAAATTCAAACACATAATTAATAATAAAACTCGATGATGCGCAAAATTGGCGATTGCAGGCTTAAAATAGATGGAGCGTCCTGGGTTTTGAGACAGCGACTACCTTAAGTGATTCGACCATTCCTTTGAGTTCGGGCACACGCTTTGGCCTAATAGGTAAACGCTCTCACCGCCTCGCGGCTAACGGCATTACCCTTCCGGTTACTACGTATCCCGAGTCAACGCAATAATCGAGACTTTGGTGAGATTAAAAATCAAGGAGTGGAATTAGTTATTAAGATGCGGGTTTCACCCCTAACTTAACAACTCCGTTCAATGTTTGTGGTTTTCACCGAACAGGTCAGGAGTCCCACTGAAATAGAGGTGGAGATTTTCGTCAAGATATGGATATCACTCCTGACTTAACGAAAGAATCTTGTGCAGTAAATAATACGCGGAGTGAGTGATCTTATCGAGAGTTCTTGGTTTTCACACCTAATCTCGACACAATCCTCGTTTGTGTTGTACGAGCGTTTTCAAGCATGTACATTGTGTTAGCCTTAGGAAAGGCATGTAAGCATTTTAGGCAAGTAGTTTAAGTATTTAAGTCGAAGAGCGGTCTAATGTGGTACTTAGACAATAGACTAGGTCGAACATGGAAATTCTACCTAATTCCCTATAGTTATGGCTCTGATAACAATCTGTCACACCCCAACCGATGGCAGAATCATCAGGGCGCGACACTAAGTGAACAGATTGCTCAAGAATTTCCACAACGACTATTAATATGACAATATTTAATAACATCCAATTTCTCATACAATCGAACTAAACATTCATATCAAAAGTCATACGGATCTCATAATTCTCAAACAATACAATTCTACAACTAGGTTTTTATTACAAGTTTCTAAAGGTAAGTCCCTAAATCCATTGCATGCGAAAACTCTCAACCTGTTGCATACGCTAAAATAAAAGTCAATACAAAAGTAAATGTGAGTACACATGTTTAATAGGATAATAATAGAGATAAAGCGATTACGCATAACCAACGTGCAACACGTAGAGAGGTGAATCTAAGTAAGCTAACAATAATGATACAAGCTAACTTGCGAGATGGAGTAGGCGCGATACGTATTCACAACAGTGAACACGCACGTAAAGTGAGTTTGCGAGCCTTAACAACCCCTGAACCAATCAGGTGTTGAGTCCAAACTATAGTACTATCGTTCTTAAGGGTGGTCTGCGAGTCCTCATTATTCACACATAGCAAACAAACATTCAGCGATTCACGTATAACATGCTAGAGCGGTTAGCGTTAAAAGAGTTTAGCGTTGTGTGTAGCGTGTTTTGATATAGAGAACGTATGTAAAACCCAAAAGTGCTTTTAAGCGAAAAAGGGTTCAAGTATACTCACAGTGAGTGCGTAAAGAGTAACTGAGAGAGATGGAGTGAGAAGAGTGTTGTGTCAGCCTGCGCGTAGAAACAGAAGTGCATCAGTCTTCCAGAGTGTTGAAACAGTTGGAACGGAGAGTCGTGCGGGAACAGTTTATTTCGCACGAAAATGGAATTTTCGTGCGGAAAATTTCGTGCGAAAATTTTCATGCGAAAATGCCTGTTTTGTGTCCAAAATCGAGTGTTTTCGCGTCTGTCTTCGGGAAATCGAATGTTCATCCCTCCAACCTTAGGCTATTGATCAACCTAGCATCGGAGAGGTCTTTGAGCGAGTGAGTCTCTTGTATGAACTCGGAATGGACCGTGTGAACCAAGTATGGTTCACGCGAGCCAGTCCAGATCGCACAAGTGACTGTTCTTGCGTCTCGGCGGTTCGTGACTGAGATTTCGTCTGAAACAGATGTATTTTCGAGTCCATCTCATGACGGTTTCGACAGTGCTTTGTTCTACTATTTAGTGAACGAAACCTTAGTCGGTTGTTGTCCGTTTTTGTGTAAAAATCGATTTATAAAACAGTTTTGTCAGGATAAACACTTGGTGAGTTTGAAACAACGAGGTTTTACCTTGAGAAGCCAAAGCTAACTCAAATATACTCGGTTAAGCGCGAATCCAAGTTGAAAATCAGAAGGTTTTATGAAAAAGATGAAGGTTTTCGTAAACAGAGAAGTTTTAGATGAAATCGAGATAATCTCGTGCAAAATCGTTGTGATTCTTGTGAAAAACGTAGTCTTCTTACTTGAAGCAGAGAAAACGAGCTAGAGAGCGTTTTGGTGCGGAAAGACAGCAAGTTAACCGAATGCGGAGTGTTGTATTATAGGTGGAGAGGTGTGAAGGAAGTTTGATGTAATTTCCGTGCGAAAATGTCCATTTTCGTGCGGAAATTACCATTTTCACACGAAATATGCCATATTCGCATGAAAGATGCCATTTTCGCACCAAAAATTGTAATTTTCGCACGAAAACTGCCATTTTCGTACGAATTTTTATTTTTTTATTATTTTTTGGGTTAAGTTCGTTAAGCGTTTTAGTGAGACGTTAAGCGTTGCGCAAATAAATAAGTAAATAATTAAATAAAAACAGTGCGATAGAGCGAGTGAGAGCGTTGCGAGTATTAACGACTAATTGCGTTTAAATAAGCGGTATAAAATGTATTTAAAATAGATTAACAATTATATTTCGAATCTCTGAGTACAAACTGGGAAAACAAAAGAAATATCGGTACAAAAGGAAATCGGATAACAATCCGAAATTTCGGGTTGTTACAAGTAATTAGTGAAACCTTGAAGAGTCTGGACAAGGTTTCAGTTTCGGATGATATCCAAGCTTTAAAACGTTTTGAGAGTAAAATTGCACGTCTGTTTATTTTTATTAAAATTTGGACAGAGTTTCCACTGTTTCTAAACAACCTAGACAACACAAGTTGTCTAATTTTTCCACAATCCCAACGTCTAATACACATCTTTAGCTAAGAATAATTCTTTAACACCCATCACCCTTTTTTATCGGTTATTGTATGTAAACATAGATATTGTAAATGTCAAATATATTAATATATATATATATATATATAGAAAGAGAGAGAGAAATCCCGTTTATTTCGCGTATGAATTATCCATTTCTTTCGAATGTTATAAACTTCGTCTCAACATTAAGATTTACAGATCGGTTCGCTTTATACATCTACACGAGTCGAGTTTGACATTTATGACACAAGTATACAATTATAACAAATTCGACAACACAAGTACGGGGTTATACCTTCCCTCTAGTTCGTTACTCAACCAAAAATACACAACCACCGAATCTGACAAAGCTAACTACGTTGACCTCTGTTGACCCGCGTCTAAATGAAGCCAAAACTCATCAAATCCGTCTCCACCCAACCACCCATAAACCAATAAACAACCACCGCCACTGTTCACCACTACCAGGCAGCCGGTGGGCGTCTCCGTCGCGGGCAGCCGCCACCTCCGCCCGTTAACACCATCCTCACCACCATAAACTGTCAAGTACTCCATAAAAAAACCTCCATGATCACACATCTGAACTAATATCAAAGAAATCGAGTTCGAGGGCTGAGATTTTACCTGGATTGTTAGAGATCCACCAACTCCGGTCGGATCTAGGCTTGCTACATCGTCTGATGGCACAACCTGAGCCACCACGCGCCTCCATCAACTCCGTCTAGCACCACAAGCCACCGTTGTCTCTCCCTTCATCACCTCACACCTTCCGCCACCTAACACCTCCACCGCGCCAGAAGAGCGGCGCACCGTCGCGAAACTTGCCGCCGAACACCACACCCGTCTCTCTCTTCTGTCGCCCGAACTCAACCCGAGCCAGCAGTCACCTAGACTCCGCCGCTGTCGCCAAGGCTTCGGCACTCATGGTAGCGGCTGGTCATCCATTAGTCAATGACTCTCACTCTCACATCTTTCTCTCTCTCTCTAAATTGCACAGAAGTGTGCGCGTGTGTTTGTGTGTAGAGAATAAAAGGGACATGGGGCTAGGGTTTTGAAGAATGAGGGGAAATACAAAAAAAATGGTTATATACTAGGGTTTTGATATAGATGGGTGAATACTGCATATATGAACTCGTTTATAAAAGTCTGCCTCGTTAAAAATAAACCCCTCTTAAATTATATAAGATAAATATAACAGTTAGCGTATATTTATTAGTTTAAATCAAGAACAATTATTCAGATTATATATATATATATATATTGCTTAAATAAATAGGTTTGACAAAAATTGTCGGTTAAATAACATGTTTCACTCATGACTAGTTATTATTATTTACTAAATAAAAATCTATAATATTTTTACAGGTAACTCTTTATAATTAACTAGGGTCGAATATACGGGTTGTTACATTATTCATATATTATATATTATAATTTATCAAATCAGTAGACATAGCATATTGAATTATCTTAAAATTTTAATAACATAGTTATAGGTCAAATTTATATTATCATTAACAGTGAGCATAAACTATGATTAAGATTTAATTTATTTATTAAATATTTCCTTACAAAAACTAAGAGCATCAACCATTTTGAAATATTTCAGAATTAAAAAGAAAGAGGGTCCAACATGCTTCCGTACCTTTTTCCTGCTTTGACCAAGATATTTGCCGGGTTATACCAAGAGTCTTTTTACTAAGCTCTTTCAAACCAAACTTAAGATATCTTAGGTAACTCCTCTTTGGCTCCTTCAGCAATATGCAGCACAACCGGGTTTCGTTTCCTACCTCCAGTGTAAGGAAAAAAGAGACAATCTAAGATTGAGAATTTTTCTTTTTAAGGAGAAATATCTCTAAATAGGTATGAGCACTTTCAGAATTTATAAGAAATCAAAGACTTTTATTCCATGATGGTTGTTTTACAAAAGGAAAATATATTACAAAGGTACAAAAGATTTTTAGTACATGAAAGAAGACTTGTTAAGACTTGAGTGAAGACCGATGCCCATTCTTTTCCCTATTTCCTCCTTTTTATACGTCTTTCTTCATGATAAGCTTTCTCTTTTGCAAGATATGTGTCCTCCTCGCATATATATTAGCTTAGTGTCCTTATGTCATGCATTGGAATGTCCAACTCCTTTCTTCAAAGTTTCCTTGGGAAATTGAACATTTAAAGTCTGCACATTTTGTCTTTATGGTGAGGTCTCCCACCTTATTTATGTCTATCTTTACCTTTTTCAAGGTCAATGATGTTTTTTTAAATATCAAAGTTTTGTCCATATCGTTTATACCTTCTATAATATTAGAAGAGAATCTTTTTTGATAACCAGATGTTTAAACTCACTTGTTTAAACGCTTTAATCTATGTTTAATGTCTAATCATTTGAATTTAGGCTATCTCTTGATGAGTTGGTACTCATATTGTTTTTATTATGAGAACATGATGGGCAAGTTCCAGGTTGATGTTTCCTGGACTTGCAAGTCTTATACTAGGCCCCTAGGCTTGATTTGACTGAACCAGTTTCTAACAAATTTATCTTACTATTTAAAAATTTAATTGCTGCATCTGGAGATCTTCGGGCAGGAGCAATCATAACTGAAGAGTTTTTTTACTCTCCTCCATAAGTTCTAAATGGTTTTTTAAGAGTAGATTTCATTCCCTGTAATACTACTCTTATCCCAGTAGCCTTCTGTAGTGAATATCATTTTCATTGAAGTTTGTAAATTCTCTTCTTTTGGAATCGATTTTGTAGGAAAATGCATGACATTTTTCAAGGTGGAAAAAATGATAAGCAGGGTAATAGTAATCATTATAAAAATCTTCTCCTGCAGATAAAAACTTTAAAGCTAAAGTATCTCGAGGGGTCATAGTCGGGTTGTTTTTTATAACAATTTCTTACCGAAGTTACGACCCATTTAGATAAATCTGCTAATTCAGGAAAATCGGGTGAAGTAAGATATCATATTGATGGCACCAAAATCGTACCAATATCTTATCTGCCGGTGATCCTTGCAGATAATTTAATCTAGGGTATACATCTGTGAAATCAACATACCTTAACTTAGTTTGAACAAGGCTATATAATTCTATCATTTTGTTTCGTTGTCTAGAAACGAGATTTAAGAAAGCAGGTTGTTGTTGGGGATGAACTCGTGGTTGGATTTTTTCAAACGTAGTTGTTTAGTCTGACTGGGGTTTAAAAGAAAACTGTTCTCTTACCTCTTCATCTGGTTCTGGAGCAGACTCCATAACCTGATCACCAGAAGAAATGGATAGAATATTTGTCTTTTCTAAAATAAATGACATATCTACTTTTTCTAATATTTGATGTTTTATCATAATTTTCATCTTCATGCTATCAAACTCGTACATGGTAACCTTGTTGTTTATCATCCTGAAGTGGCTTTTAACCGATTTTTTTTTATTTCTGGAATGTGTTAAGGTATGGTTTCATATATATCTATGAGTTCTCACATATCAGTTGCAATTTATTTAATTGCTTGTATCTGTTCGTCCATCATCTTTAGACGGCTATCAAGTTGTTGACCTAGTTCTTCCATCTTTAGTCAAGAAATCTGCCAATATATTTTTTTATCATACTTTATTATTTCTATATCAAAATTATATTCAGATAAAAGGGTTTGCCAACTTATCAACCTTTTATATTCAGGTTTAGAAGGCAAATTGTTTTTTTATAAAAGCCTTTGCCTGGGCATTATCAATTCTTAACAGAAACTTGTTAGGTAATAAGAAATAATAAAACTTTTGGCAACTCCCAATGACTGCTAATAATTATTTTTCATTAATATGATATCTTGTGTCAGTGTTACTAAAAGTCCCATCTACAAATGCTTTCACCAACCTTTTCTTTTTCAGAGTTACAATCTATTCTTTTAAGTATCACACTCCAATAATTAATATCTGAAGCATCAGTTTCTAAACTTAAATCATCCTTTTCTTTGGGCAATTGTAATTTTGGTAAATTCTTACAATATTCTTTTATCTTTTTTACTTGTTCTTCTAACCCTTTGTCCAAACTAAATATTTTATCCTTTTTAAGAACTTGAAAGAGTTTTCTTAGGGTGCAAGATTTTCTATAAAATCAGAAGTATAATTTAATATTCCAAGAAAACTTTAAACTTGTTTTTTATCAATCGATTTAATTGGGACGGCTGTTATTTTTTCAAGAATACGACTTTGAAGTTCTATCCCTTTACCATCTATTTTCATTCCTAAAAATCTATGTTATCCTGTAGTAAACTAGTTTTTCTTTCTGATAGGGCCAATCCATGTTTTATACATAAGTCTATAAAAGTATCAAGATGTTTTAAATGTGAATTGATATCATTTGATAAGACTAAAATGTCATATATATATACAAAAATAAAATCATAATTTCTAAATATAATATCCATATTTCTTTGAAATATTTGAGGAGCATTTTTCAACCCAAAAAGCATCACAAGCCATTGGTATTACCCTTAGGAGTAGAAAATGTTGTGTATGCAATGCTACCAGGATGCATTTTTATTTGCCAAAAATCCACTTTTGCAATCAAATTTTGAAAGTATCTTTTTGTTTCTAGTCCAGTTTATTAAACTTTCTTTAGGGGATAGAAAATATCCATAAAAACAGTATTATCATGTAGTTTTTTTTATAGTTTATTACCATTCTAGATTTACCTCTTGCGATCTTAGCATGCTTTCTTACCAAAAAGGCAGGAGAGTTGTGTGGGCTATGACTTGCTCTAATCAATTTTAAATCTAGGAGTTCTTTTATCTAACACCTAAACTCTTTTTGTCTTCTAGATTGTATCTCATTGGCTTAAATGTAATCTCTTATCCTTATCTTTAATTTCTAATTTTGTTGTTATTTGATTTTTATCTTATACTGGGTCAGTGGGCTTGATTTAAATGAACCAGTTTCTAACAATTTTTTTAGGAATACATAATGTGTTTCTTCATGACAAGAAAACATCTACACTTTTTAGGACTTTGTTTTCTTTTTTATGTAGGCTTAAAGGTCTTCTTGTATCCTTTTCTGTTATAAAATTTTGTTTAATGCTTTTTTGAAAAAATCTTTTTCTAAAATGAGTTCTTTTCTTATATTTTCCTTTTATCTTTCCATAGTAGTAAGAACCATCACATGCTATCATTAAAGGCATTTTTGGGTTTTCCCATAACATAAAGATATCTTTTTTTTAATCATTTGCTTAATTTAGCAAATTGCATCCCACACCACTCGCTTAATTTGTCTCTGACGTGTGTTATTCTTTTTCTTAAGGTATCTGGCATTCCTGGGTTATAAGTACTTATTAGTTTTTGTTTCCAAGGATCAGGTATCTTTGCAAAAAAACAAGGGTACATAATTACCCGTATTAGGTACTTGATTATAGATATGATAATAATAATAATCTTGAAAAACACGGATATACCTATCTATTTCACAAATATCACATAATTGTAATCGTAGTAAAGGTGTTAAATATTTTTGTATAGTTGATGGGTCTCTTATTATATTGCCTTCCCCACAAAATTCTAATCTAAAAGCCTCAACGGCTATTGTTATTATATTAGCCATATCCTCATCTGAATTAAATATATATTCTTTTGCAACGAGACTTATATTTTGCCAGTATCTTAAAGCGCTATTTAAGAGAGTTTTTTCTAAAAATCCTTTTATTGTTTCAATATCTATTTTATTAACAGAAACTGCTATTCTAAAAGCGGTTTCCCATTTATCAATCGCTTCTTCAGTATTATTAACACAATCTAAATCTAAATATATTCCAAAAGAATTTATTGGTTCATTTTTCATTGCAGGATAAGGTCTAATTATCTTCTGGTCTCATTATTGATTTTATAGGGACTTATCCTAGAGTTGGTCTTTGAAATTCATGTCTTATTGATACTGCTTTTATTAGTACTTGTACTAGCTATATCATTTGTATTAAAGTTTCTTGGGTTTTAATGTTAATAAAATTCTCATTTAATTCCATATCTCCTATTTTTTATTAGATTTTCTACTTCAGAATCCTCTAACTTAGGAAGTGTAATATTTTCACTTTCGTATCTGAATTCATTTTTTAATTATTCTTATAACCTTTAGGTATCTTCATATTTTGTAAAAGTTGAACCAAAGGATCTTGTAATTTAGTTATTGTTTCTTTATCTTTCCTAATAGGATAGGCAGACTCTAGTAATTCCATAATTTTATCCAACCTAAATATTATTTTGTCTCCGTAAAATATAATGGTTTTTTGTACTTCTATTAAATCTTTATCTATCTTTAACGAATTTTCACTTTCTTTCGGTTTATAAAATTTTTGTTTTCCATTAACGAGAAATATATTGCCAATCAATATCATCATAAGAAAAGTCAGAACTTGTCCATTCATAAAGGATAAAATTAAAACTCACAGAAATATAATCATCGTTAAAATCAGTATTTGTATTTAAATCTTCGTTTTCAATTAAATTCGTTTGGTTATTTAGCTTAATCATTCTAATTTCGTTATCTATCAAATTTTTTATTTAAATAAATTAAGTTATCAAAATCGAAATCTTGTAAATGTTGCGTAGCTCTAGAGCCCCCGCAAAAGAAATATCGATGGGCTCTGATACCATTTGGATATATCTCTAAATCAGTATGAGCACTCTCCGCAAAATAAATATAGATTGTAAAGGGATAGAATTTCAAAGCTGAATACTTTGAAGTTATGACCCAATTATATATACACACACACACACAAAGGTTAATTATAGGAAGAAAATCTCATATTTAAGTAGGAAACTATGAAAACCCAAATGAATGGATCTCCTTTTGCCACGTGTTACACATTTTCTGCTGGAACACGTAACAGCTTGACACGTGCAACATGTACTGAAAAAACACTTTTCAGTACATGTTGCAGAAGTGCTTTTTCTGTACATGTTACACGTGTCAAGCTGTTACGTGTTCCAGCAGAAAAGGTGTAACACGTGGCAAAAGGAGGTCCATTCATTTGGGTTTTCATAGTTTCCATAAATAAGATGGGTTTTCTTTATATCTCCCCTTATATATATATAGGTTTAGGATCCTGTAAAAAAGGACATTTTTCGTGTGAAGTGTGAGAAGACATAGGAATTGACATGTAGGGATCATGTCTTAGACTTAGGCATGATGTATTGGGTTTTTTTTGGCAAGAAAAACATCAAAGATAACAATTTAATACACAATTCAATGAATTCTAGGCTTAAAACTTAAAGCACCATGCCAACAACGTTAAGTGGTGTGTTTTAAGTGTTAGTTAGTGTGTTTTAGTTGTGTCTTAAATTTTATGCCTAGAATTCATTATAATTGTGTCTTAAATTGTTATGTTTGGTGATTTTCTTACCGAAACAACCCAAAACATCATGCCTAAGTCCAAAACATGATGCCTACATGTCAATTCCTATGCCTTCTCACACTTCTCATGAAAAAAGTCCTTTTTATAGGAAACTGAAGGGGTATGGTCCCAAAAACCTTGCGCCAATCAAGGAAACCATACCCATTAATAACTTTTAAGAAAACCGCGGGCAAACTTCTTTGCAAAAATAAGATTTATTAGAACTCTGCGCCAAATATCCAAGAGAGGAAAGCATCATTTAACTACCGTGCGCGGGCTCGCGCAAGGTTCAAAGTTAACCTTGAACACTCTCTTTGGATAAATGCTTCATTTAACTACCTTGCGCGGGCTCGTGTAAGGTTCAAAGTTAACCTTGAGGATTCTTGTTTGATAATGCTTCATTTAACTACCTTGCGCGGGCTCGCGAAAGGTTCAAAGTTAACCTTGAACATTCTTGTTTGATAATGCTTCATTTAACTACTTTGCGCGGGCTCGCGCAAGGTTCAAAGTTAACCTTGAACATTCTTGTTTGATAATGCTTCATTTAACTACTTTGCGCGGGCTCGCGCAAGGTTCAAAGTTAACCTTAAACATTCTTGTTTGATAATGCTCCATGCACAAACCTTGCGCATATATTTATATCAAAGCAAGCATTCACCAAACATGGCGCTAAGCAGCAAGGAGAAGAAGGAAGATCAGTTAACTAACTTGCGCTTCTCGCGCAAGGAAACAGTAAATCCTGAGAAACTTTCCCTTAGCAAAATCCTTGACTTGGTGCAGAAGCAAAGGGAATCTTTTCTGTTATAACAGAATGTACACGTGGCGAATAATAGATGGGTAACAGCTGTGAAACCTTCTAGAAGCCATTAACACCAATCGTGCAAGCATCTTTTCGGTTATAACCAATTGCCACATGGCAGCATCTGGACGGCTGAGGAAGATCACGGTGATGGCATGCTCACATTGATAAGATGCAGTGATCTCATGTTGACACGTGGCGCCTCCCTAACCACTGATGAGTTCACAATCCGTGTGCACTAAAGATTGTCAACAAATGTTAACGGAATAACAAAAGATTCCGTTAACGTAAACAATCTCTCTTTTTGGCGCCAAACACCGATATAAATAAATAACTTGGAGTTCAAGGAAAGGTATTCAGTCTCAACTACTCTCTCACTCACAATACTTACTTCCGACTACATGTACTTATTCTCACGCCGGAGGGTGGTCAACTAGAGAACCCCCTTCTCCCCGTGGCGAGCTAATGGTGTTCTGTTTTGCAGGATCGGCCGGAATATTATTCTATTCATCATCCATTAGGAAACCAAACGGAGGGTTAATCCTTTTATGCAGAGCCCATTCCATAGATCTACTTTGACTCCGGTGTAGTTGATCCTGGGTTTCTTCATTGGCGCCCATCGATTTCGATTCTCTCACCTTTCGTTTCGTTTCACTTAGATCTGCAGTGTCATGGCTGACGGATCATCTTTTCAAGGTCCTCGATCAGGGATTCGACGCGTTGCTGTCGGACCTCAGGTCGACGGACAAATAGTTGAGGATTCCTCCGGCGAAGCTAATGCTCAGTATGATCCTAATCATGCGAGTATTCCTGTAACGCCGGCGGCTCCTCAGGTTGATGTTACGTCGATTTTACCACCCGGAGAGACTCCATTATCGTGGTTAATCAAATCTCAAGCGATTCTAAACGCTATGTATGCTTAGTTATGTGCCCAAACTGGAACTCAGCTTTTCAAGTTCCGGTTAGCGCTCCTCAGGTCCGTGCTTTGCCGGCACCTCGAGTTTTGAGTTTTAATACTCAAGGTCATGCTCGTTCCCCTTCGCGCATGCCTGAAGATGGAACAGAAATGCATTCTAAAACTAGAATGATCCTGTTCATTCTGGTAATAGAAGGCAAGAAGATAACTTCATCGTCGCGCATCTGTTTACTCTCGTTTGGGCCAGCGATCTTCACAGAAACGGGACACCCAACACGATGAGCTCAATAGAACCTATGAGGAAGGGGATAGTGCAAGTATTTTTAATCGAATATCTGCAGATCATGCTAGTTACAGGCCAAAAGTACGCGCAATATACAACCCAGAAGCTGAGCATAATTACAATTTGGTGTATCGCCCAACCCAAGCAGCTGAACAATCAAAGTTTACCAGAGAGATAGCACTGGCTCGTTGGAGCAACGAAATTACCATCCAACGTTGAAAAGTTTAACGGTTTGACCGATCCCGATGATCACATGCGCCTCTTTACCGGTGTAGGGTTACTTGGGTGCTGGACACTGCCAATGTGGTGTCACTTATTTGTACAAACCCTTACTGGCGCTGCGCGCCTTTGGTTTGATAATTTGCCGGCAGGTAAACTTTCTTCTTGGAATGACTTAAAAGAAAATTTTCTTACACACTTTAGTCAGCAACGACGATACGTGCGCGACTCCTCAGATGTAATGAACATCTGGCGGAGGGACGATGAAAGCCTCGAAGATTTTATAACACGTTACAATAAAGAGGTGTTGGAGATTGGAGATGTCCATGAAGACCTTATACACGCGCAGTTCAAGTATGCGGTAAGGTGCGACAAAAAGTGTTGTCCGGTAGAACTGGGCTTCCAAAAAACTGGGATAAACTCATGGCGGCAGCCAAGGTTTATGCCCAGACTGAGCGCAACTTAAGTTCTAACCGGCCACCTCTACCTCAGAACCGTCCGCAAGACCTGAGTAGAGGTAGTCGCAAGTATAAGAGAAACTGGAAAGAATCAAGTCAGAATTCGTATTCTCCGTATTCACCAATTGATGCGCGAGCAACAATCAACAAGATAACAACTCAAAAAGCAATTAAGCAGGAGAATAGGGAACGTCAGTGGACTCCGTTAACGAAATCTCCGGTTGAGGTTCTCAGATACTGAGAATTATCAGTTTAAACAGCCGCAACCAATGAAAAACAAAAAAGGTCAAGACCCAAATTTGTTCTGTGACTATCATAAAGACACAGGCCACACAACAGATAACTGCATCAGTCTGCGCACGAAGATTGAGAAAGCGTTAAAGAGTGGGAAGCTTACACATTTAGTCCAAAATGTGCACAAAGAGATTAAACAGATTACACGCGAGGACGAAGGGCCTAGTAACAAGAAAATGAAACAACACGTTTCCATGATTCAAGGTGGATCATCGCGCAAGCATAGCCATCAACATTTTCAAAACAACACTTGGCGCGAACAGCAAGTCATTTTTCCTATCGTTCCAGGAGGTCCTCAAGAGACCGGCCATTAGTTATCACCGGTATCTTTGGGCACTACCAAACAGATTATATGTTTATAGATCCGGGTAGTTCCATGGATATCATGTATGAGCAATGTTTCAAGTAACTAGATCCTGAGGATAAGGCACGCTTGGAACCAGTTGATTTTCCATTAACTGGGTTCTGCAATGAGGCTGTCTTTCCTCTAGGACAAATCCTCTTTCCTATTACTTTATCTGATGGGAGGTGCTCTCGAACGAGTAACGTCAACTTCATGATGATGCCGACAAATTCCCGTCACGATGTACTATTGGGACGCCACGCACAATATGATTTTAGTATGATAACCTCCGCTCCGCATGCTGTTTGTGGTTTTTCGACACCAAATGGCGTAGCTATACCTTATGCACGGAAAGAAATAATGTCAATTGAGGAACCAGTTACGAAGGCTGGCAAGACATTGCCAAGCAATTAACCAGAAAAGTGGGTACTCAACAATAAGTACCCTGGGCAGACAATCTTATTAGGGCCTGCAGTCAGTATTGAAATTCGCGCAAAGCTTAAACTACTGTTGTTTCGCAACAAAGACATTTTTGCCTGGACACCTGCCGACATGGTTGGTATCCCGCGCGACGTTGCGGAACATTGCCTGAATGTATTTCCATCAGCAGAACCAGTTGTGCAGAAAAAGCGCAGCCTCGGGTCAGAAAAGACAGCGGCAATGAACGAACAAGTCAACGAGTTATTAAAAGCTGGTATTCTGCGCAAAGTCAAATACCAGACCTGGGTGGCAAACCCAGTCATGGTAAAGAAACATAATGGCGGATGGCGGATGTGCGTTGATTTTAAAGATCTAAACAAGGCGTGTCCAAAAGATTGTTATTCTCTTCCTGAGATTGACAAAAAGGTTGACTCATTAGCTTCCTTTCGCTGGAAATGTTTTCTAGATTGTTATAAAGGTTATCATCAAGTCTTGATGAAAAAAGAAGACGAAGATAAAACCGCTTTTCGCACGGAGAAGGGCATTTTTTGTTATACCAAGATGCCTTTTGGTCTCCGCAATGCGGGAGCTACTTATCAAAGATTGATGGATACAATGTTTGGAGATGACATTGGGAAAACTGTGGAGGTCTACATTGATGATTTGGTCATTATGAGTAATTCAGAAGACACTATGCTAGACAACATCCAAAGAACTTTTGATTCTCTGCGCAAGGTAAATCTAAAGTTAAATCCCAGCAAATGCTTCTTCGGCATGGAGGAGGGCAAATTTTTGGGTTTCATCGTCACCAAAGACGTTTCAAAGTTAATCCCGAAAAGGTCGATGCAATACAAAAAAATGTCTTCTCCTACTACCATCAAAGAGATGCAACGTTTGGCTGGAAGGTTAGCTGCGCTAAACCGCTTCCTCGCCAATCATGCTGCAAAATATTATCCATTCATTCGAACCTTGCGCATTGTACAAAGAGCAAAGAGTTCGCATGGACTCCTGAAGCTGATCAAGCTTTCCAGCAGATGAAAGATTATTTAGTTCAACTTCCCACACTTACTGCTCCTCGAGAAAAAGAACCCATGGTCTTATATCTTGCTGCATCTGAGGTAGCAGTAGGTGCTGTCTTGTTGGTAGAAGCGAAGGGGTCCAGTCTCCAATTTATTATATCAGCAAGATGTTTAATGATCCAGAGACAAGGTATTCAATCATGGAAAAATTAGTTTTAGCATTGGTCCAGCTTCGCGCAGGCTGCGAAGATACTTTTCTGGACATGTTATTACAGTTTTAACAAACTTTCACATTGGCCAAGTCCTGGCCAAACCAGACGTTTCTGGACGACTTGCGAAATGGGCAATAGAATTGAGAGGTTATAACATCTGTTATAAACCTAGACCAGCTATCAAAGGCCAAGTTTTGGTAGATTTCATCGCTGAAATTCCTGCTGATAAGCTTGAAGAATGCCAAGCAATCAAAACCCAGTCCCAGTCATCGACAACAGAGCCTGGACATTGTTTACAGATGGCGCATCAAACAGTGATGGGGCTGGAGCAGGTCTTTGATTAATGAGTCTAGAGGGAGCAGAATTCACATATGCAATTTGGTTGGATTTTAAAAGCACCAACAACGAAGCCGAATATGAAGCTTTCCTAGCAGGCTTACGCCTCGCTATCAAAATGGGCGCAACAAATTTAGAAGCCCATGTTAATTCATTATTAGTTGCTGAGTAAGTAGTTGGAACGTACGATGCAAAGGGAGATATCATGGCTCTATACTTGGCGCAAGCCAAGGTTCTTATCACAGTTCCAACAATTTAAGATCATACACGTCAAAGCGAAGCGAAAACAACATGCTGACGCTCTAAGTAAACTTGCTGCAACTAGTTTCAAGCATTTGGCAAACGAAGTTCGCATGGAGGTTTTAAGTAATCCATCTGTCCCTCTCAGGCAAGTGACAATGGTCGAAGTAGGAGATCCATCATGGATGTCTCCAATAATGATGTATCTGTTGCATGGTTCTTTACCAGAAGATAAAGCGCAAGCACGAAAGTTACGATGCAAAGCCCTCAATTATGAAATGATTGACGGTAATCTGTACCGACGCTCTTACATGGGTCCTTCGCTCTGCTGTGTTGACAAACATGACGCGCAATACCTGATCAGGGAGATTCATGAGGGACTATGTGGCATACATTCTGGGCCGCGCATGGTCGTAGCCAAAGTAAAAAGCGCAGGGTATTATTGGCCCTGAATGTACGTTGACGCGGTAGAGATCTTGCGCAAGTGCATGTCCTGCCAAAGGCATGCCCCTAAAACATTGCACCCATAGAATCCTTTGGTACCCGTCACAATAGCTTGGCCATTTTAACAATGGGCCATTGATTTAGTGGGACCATTTCCAGATGCGCCCGACGCAGTAAAGTTTATAATCGTTGCGGTCGATTACTTCAACAAATGGGTTGAAGCCAAGCCTTTAGCTTCTACTACAGCGATGGTAATTCGCAAATTCATCTGGGAATACATTATTTGCCGTTTTGGTCTGCCCATGTGCATTATTACAGACAACGGTCCAAATTTAATGGCCGAAGAGTTGCAAACATGGATGACCGAAATGGGAATCCAACATGTTTTCGCTTCTGTTGCACACCCACAAGCAAATGGTCAAGTTGAAAGCATAAACAAACAGTTGGTCGACGGTATCAAGGCCCGCCTTGGCAGGCACGGCGGGGGTGGGTTGACGAATTGCCTAGCATCTTGTGGGCACACCGAACTATGCCCAAGACTAGCACTGGAGAAACCCTTTTAGCCTTGTATACGGCACGGAAGCTGTGATTCCTGCCGAAATTAGGTTACCATCTCCAAGAATGCTAGCTTTGGAAAAACAAGATAACGAAGAACAACGGCGCATCGACCTAGACTTATTGGAAGAGCGCCGAGAAAATGCAGCGATTCGCGAAGCTAAATACAAGTCCCAGCTTGAAAAGTATTACAACAAAGGGTGCGCATCTGTTCCTTTTTACCTGGTGATTTTGTTCTTAGCGATAATGAAGCGTCGAATGCCGAAAAACCGGGGAAGTTAGCCCCGCGATGGGAAGGTCCATACGTGATAAATGAAGTATTGGGAAAGGCGCGTACACTCTGAAGCATATGGACGGATCCAGCGTTCCTCGAACCTGGAACGCCCAGCAACTACGCCGATGTTATATGTAATCTCAGTCCTCTAAGCAACTTCTGAGCGTTGCGTAACGAGATTACTTACTTTATTTTGTTATGTAATCTTAGTGGCAGCCATAGCCTTGCGCTTTGTCAGTATGAATAAAATACTTTGCCACTACTTACAGTCTTATATATGTTCATTTACAAATGCATGCAATTCCTTTGGATAAACAAAAACACAAAACTCATGAGCCACAAGTTAATTTAATACTTACGCTCACACATGAGAAAAGAAATTGTTCATTTGTCTATCCTACACAAGTAATTGGTTCCATGCAAACATTGTAAAACTGAAATGTATTATATTCACAATACTTGTGCAGAAGGGCAACGTTACAAGTTATCATACAGTAAATTACAAATTTCCTATTCTATGGACTTGGTTCCCGCCTGCTTCTCTGCTGAAGAAAAGATCTCCTTTAGCTTATCAACAAAGTCGTCTTGCTGCAGCGCGGCATCCACAAGGTCCATCATCGGAATTTGCAATTGATCACATTTTTCCTTGGCAGCAGAATAAATGGCGGCAGTATTTAGCCCATGTGTGGCAGCACGGCTGGTATCCCATTTAGTTTTCAGCACATGGGCCACGTGCAAAGTACATTCTCTATAGCCCTCGGCATGCCCGTTTGCGCGCTGCCATCATTAATTCTGCCACCCTCTCATCCAACTCCGTAGAGTTAAGGATGGCATTTGCGATCTGAACGCAAACACAATCAGTATATGATACGACAATCAAACCAGACATGTGTAAAGAAAAGTGAATATTACCTCCACAATCCCATACTCCCAGGTAAGCTGGTTCATGAAGGATTCGGTCAAGCTTTCTGCAGTAGTGCGAGCGACCTCCGTGTCGTTAAGTTTTTGTTCGCCTTCAGTCAAACGGCGGATCAACTCGGCTTTCTCTGTTCGGTGCAGGTTGACATCTTTTTTCAAATTGTCAACCTCAGCTTGCAGCCGATCCTAGTCAAAAAGCATAGAAGTTAGATCATCAATTTCTTTATTCTTAAGAAGGAGAGTCATTTTGGTTGATACCTCATTTTGCTCGCTTCTTTCTCTGTGTGAGTGCGCTTCTTCTGCTGCCGCAACTGCATCAGCTTTCTCTTTTTTGAGTTTCTCAATCTCGTTGCGCAGAGAAATTTTTTCTTTATTGTCACGCTCACAAGCCTCCACAAAGCGCTTGCGCTCGTCCGCATATTGCGCAGCAGACACCTCACACTTGCGCTTCCAAGACAGCGCAACCCATTCTTCAGTCTTCTTCTCTTCCTAAAACTGGGCCTTTTCCGCCTCAAAATCGAAGAGCATTTTCAATGTCTTCTCCTTCTCAAGTTTGGCCTTTGCCTTCTCAAGAACAACTCATCCCACTCTTTGTTGATGCTGCGCCATTCACGCACAATCCTGTTATGGTGGAAGATGCAAGGGCAGACTCTTGTAAATATGACTCGTAGGTAGCCTCGTGGTCTTTTTCTTCCTGGCGCTTCACCTCCGCCGGGGGAAGATGCCCTTATACCACTCCCTGCAAGAGTGCCAATCAGTGAAAACATCACCCTGCTTAACTTTCCACACGGGCTGATGAATCGCAGAGGCTCGCCTCTTAGAATAAGAGCGATAATAATAGTCCCCAGGCGTCTCCTCTGCGCGAATAGGCGACTCCTCGAATCCTCAACAAACACAAAGCCTTCGCTTTGTGTTGAAGGTCCGCTCCCTTGGATATCAACTTTGACGGTTCCCCAATATCTATAGCCGTATCTTTAACCTGCTCGCCAGCAAGATTCTCAGTATCAAAATTTTTGGGCTCTTCTTCTGGAGCCACTTTCTCAACATGTTCCGGGACGATGGGGTCGGCTTCAGGAGCAGGAGTCTCTTGCCCCACATCTCACTCAACATTCTCAGGCCTGCGCGGCGATGGTATAGCATATGAGGTGGCCGGCGCAGCCTTCACTATTTTCTCTGCAAAGCATATCAACAAATACCAAGTATAAGATTCTGCGCAACTTTTATGATAGAAATGCAGCAACAAACTAAACGTACCAGGTGAGAACTTCTTTGCAAAGGCATCCAGATTGCCTTCTTACCAATGCGCGGGCGCGCAACTTTAGTTGGCACAAGAGTTTTAGTCTCCGCCTCCTTCCTCTTCTTAGAAGTGTGCTTCAACGCCTCTTCCGGGCTAGAAGGTACTTCAAAGGATCATCTGGGTTCGAACAGGAAGAGATGAGGTGTCAATGGGTTTTGGCTTCGGTTTCTTCAAACCTACAGGCGCAAAACCCCCCAGTGAGTCCGAACCACCACCACATAATTGCACCAAGAGTCAGATATGGAAAGAGTACCTTTCTTGCCCTCAGCTTTCGCAGCAGCCGATGGCTTGGTTTTTTGCTCTGGGTTGGAAGGGGGAGGCGCAGCAGCTGCAGCAGCAGTTCGTTTCTTCTTCTTCCTCGAATCAGGGCCTACGCCCAAGTTTAGCAAATCATCTACATAATCAATCATATTGAGTAAAGGTTGCGCCATTAAGTTCTATTGCAATATCAACTTAGGGTTTGTATGGACTTATTTACCAGTCTTCGAATATGGTTGCGCCTCCAGATCCTCCTGCTTGGTCAACTCAAAGTTCCCCAAGATTTGTGAGAACCAAGTGTCCTCACCATCAGCAATAGGCACGACGGACATTTTTCCTTTCTCTCTCTTGAAAGAGACCAAGTAGAGAGGCGCAGCTACATAACAAACATTTTTGCATCAGTACATATCTATTGAAAGATATTGCTAAGAAGTTAAAGGGTTACATACCAGTTCCATCTTCTGTATACACCGGTTTTTCTCGGCGTTCCTTCTTCCGGAAAATACTCATCCCGGCAGCGATGAGGGCCCTCTCCGGCAAAACAATATTGGGCACATCTTTAATATCTTGATACCATACCTCGTCGGCAGGTATGGGAAGTGTCTCCAGCTCGATCTCATCACTGCCCCGGAATGTCATCTTCATCGGGATCACCACCGCCTTGATAAAGAAGAACTTCTGCTTCCAGTCATGGTAGGATTTCAGCGGCACCAACATCAATCGTTTGGCTTGCATACGCTGTTGGAACGAATAAAAGCCCAATGAGCAGTGCAGCTGGTAGAAAGCCCTAAACTTCTCGACCGACGGCACGATCTGCATCGATCGGCAAACAAACTCAAAATGCCGGATCCTCACCATTCCCATCGGGCTCAACTGAGAAATGTGAATCTGGTAAAAACCAAGAATTTTCAGCAAGAAATGGGTCACCGGCAGCCGGAAATTCCCTTCGGCAAAGTAATCGTAAAATAATGTTATATAGCCGGCCGACGCATCAGCCGCCGTGGCATTCGCCTCCAGAAAAAACGCTTTCCATGACGGAGCGAAAAGGAAGTTGGAGGCAAGATTATCAAAATCTTTCTTCGAACACTTTAGCGGTGCCAAACTTGATGCCGACATCTCAGCAGAACTTGCACCGGTGGCCATAACTTGAACTTTGAAGAAAACTTAGAAGACTTTGAAGGTCGCCAGAATTTTTGAACACAAATTTCTCTCAAGTTATATTTGGATGAGGAAGCAAATGGATCGTTGATCCCTTTATATACTAACCACAATTAATGCACGATTTGACTGCAGCGACTTTTATGGCCGTCACGTTTCCCCAAGTAACTGCAGGGGCGAGTGGGGAACGGTAACCGTCCCACGCGCGCAAGTGTCGCTAAAAAGCATTAAATACGGTAAGACATGCACTATTGACAGCCTGTCAACAGTACCACCACGTCTCAAGAACGTCCGTCGTCACCAACTACACCATCCAGATAAGTGACACGTGTCTAAGCATATTTGAAATTCAAATACTTTTCAAAAATTCACTTACGACACGTCATCAAGATACATAAAGCAACAAAAGCTAGTCCTTACCTAGCGCAACACATTTTTCTTAAGTCCAGTGCTCCACCTACTTTTTATTCTTACATAGGAGCAACACTGGACTGCGGGGACTTGAAGGGGTATGGTCCCAAAAACCTTGCGCCAATCAAGGAAACCATACCCATTAATAACTTTTAAGAAAACTGCGCGCAAACTTCTTTGCGAAAATAAGATTTATTAGAACTCTGCGCCAAATATCCAAGAGAGGAAAGCGTCATTTAACTACCGTGCGCGGGCTCACGCAAGGTTCAAAGTTAACCTTGAACACTCTCTTTGGATAAATGCTTCATTTAACTACCTTGCGCGGGCTCGCGTAAGGTTCAAAGTTAACCTTGAACATTCTTGTTTGATAATGCTTCATTTAACTACCTTGCACGGGATTGCGCAAGGTTCAAAGTTAACCTTGAACATTCTTGTTTGATAATGCTTCATTTAACTACCTTGCGCGGGCTCGCGCAAGGTTCAAAGTTAACCTTGAACATTCTTGTTTGATAATGCTTCATTTAACTACTTTGCATGGGCTCGCACAAGGTTCAAAGTTAACCTTGAACATTCTTGTTTGATAATGCTCCATGCATAAACCTTGCGCATATATTTATATAAAACAAGAATTCACCAAACATGGCGCTAAGCAGCAAGGAGAAGAAGGAAGATCAGTTAACTAACTTGCGTTTCTCGCGCAAGGAAACATAAATCCTGAGAAACTTTCCCTTAGCAAAATCCTTGACTTGGTGCAGAAGCAAAGGGAATCTTTTCTGTTATAACAGAATGTACACGTGGCGAATAATAGATGGGTAACAGCTGTGAAACCTTCTAGAAGCCATTAACACCCAATCGTGCAAGCATCTTTTCGGTTATAACCAATTGCCACATGGCAGCATCTGGACGGCTGAGGAAGATCACGGTGATAGCATGCTCACATTGATAAGATGTAGTGATCTCATGTTGACACGTGGCGCCTCCCTAACCGCTGATGAGCTCACGATCCGTGTGCACTAACAGATTGCCAACAATCGTTAATGGAATAAAAAAAGATTCCGTTAATGTTAACAATCTCTCTTTTTGGCGCCAAACACCGGCTATAAATAAGTAACTTGGAGTTCAAGGAAAGGTAATCACTCTCAACTACTCTCTCACTTACAATACTTACTTCGGATTACCTGTACTTATTCTCACGCCGGAGGGTGGTCACGGAGAGAACCCCCCTTCTCCCCATGGTGAGCTAACGGTGTTCTGTTTTGCAGGATCAGCCGGAATATGGTTCTATTCATCATCCATCGTGAAACCAAACGGAGGGTTAATCCTTTTATGCAGAGCCCATTCCATAGATCTACTTTGACTCCGATCTAGTTGATCCTGGGTTTCTTCAGAAACTCACCCATATATATATATATATATATATAAGTGTGAAAATGGTGAGAACGCCGCTCATCCGTTGGATAAAAAAACAATCAATGGATTCGATTGGCGCGATGGAGTTTTCGTAAATAAAATCAACTTTATTACGTGGAAGCTCTTCATTAAGGGTAAAAAAGTTTTTTGACTGCTATAATACAAATCATCAACTCATAAATAAAAGCCATTAAAAATCCCTCTTAAAATACGAGCCATACACATAATCCCTTTCAGATGAAACGCCATCTTTATCTAAAACGCCATTCAAACAAAACACCAACGTTGAGGATGAAACGCGTTACGGCTTTAACAGAAAACGACAGAAACTTTATTATAAACATTTATTATAAAAAAATCCCCCCTAAACTACGTGCCAAAAACATCTTATATAAACAACATCATAGTCCCTTCCATTGCTCACACCAAAAGCAAACACCATATTTTACTAAATATTATTCAATTCAAAACGCCAAAAAGTTCAAAAACCACCCATGGCAAGCGTCGTTTATTGGAGGTTCAGTTTGTCTCTCAAAAAATTCGTAATCGTCTTTGATAACTAGAGAAGAATCTTTGTAAAAACAATTAACGCCATACTGAACTTGGACGAACAAGTTCAAAGGGAGATCCATACCCTTGGCGTTCCGATTGATAACCTCTGTGAGAAAACACAGAGGGTTATACGAGATTAACCAAAAATTTGGTTTCATCAATGCAAATCGAGATGTCGACCCAGTCATCCAAACTTGGCGTTTTTTATGAAGACACTGAGTTGGTGACTATTGTATGGGACAACGGCGAGCAGGAAGACTACACAGTTGAAAACATAACGACCAAACAACGTATTGTGTTCCTACAAGAGTTATGCAACTAAAAATGTTTGAACACATACATTACCACAAAATTGGCGTGTTGCAAGACATGTTCACATGGAGGTGTCAAAATCTTCAAGACGAAGAAGAACACACCGAAGATAAGGTTTAGATCCGAATTTGTAATACCCTCAATTTCCACATTACGGAGTATTACCACGAAGCATGTGACTTACCAGGATCATGCCACTAGTCATATTGAACAAGCATTTAAAACATATTAAATCCATCACCAAAATACGATTAGTGAATAAAGTTCAAAGTTCAAAAAAAACATTAATAAATAACAGGGGAAGCATAAAGTTGGCAGTTTAATAATCCAAGCAATAGTTTAGAGTTTATGGATTTTATTAGGAACCCAACATAGGTTCAACACAACCACTAATCTTCTCCGTTGCAAGCTCCCGAGCTGTACCTAAGGTCCTGCAAAGCATGCGGTAGAGTGTCAACAATAAAGTTGGCGAGTTCACGGTTTTCCAGTATTATTTCAAAAAACATAAGTTGTTAAGTTAACCATTTATAAATCATGTTTGTAATGGGGAGCTACCCCTTTTAATGGGGAGCTACCCATCTGTAAGCTACTAAACTGCGTAATACCAAAGACATGCGACTGCTGTTGTTTCGATGTTTCCCTATTTGTCAATGTCTATCATCATTGACGGTTGCCAAGGCATACTAGTTCACACCCGTCCTCTAAGGCCTGGTGTGAGGTTTGTGAGACCTAATAGCGCTATCAACTAATATCCCGTTTGCTAGGCCTGGCGACTAATCGGTATAGAAAGTGGGGACTTCGTGATAGAGTTGCGTTTAGTACACTAAGACATGAATTATAAAAAGTATTTAGTACTAGGTAATCCCAAACTAGGGAAAGTGTAGTTCGTTTCCCAACCACCGGGAATACATGCTTTTAGTAATTGTGTGAACTCACCTTTGCTTAGCTCGGCAGATTAAATTACTTGGTTAAGTTGGTCAACCACGCCCTATTATCATTAACAATATTAATTAGGTTGTATACAAGTATGTCACGTATTTTATACACGTATCTAGCAGGTAGCATACAAGTTAAAGATATCACGTATCCCATAAAAGATGCGGGCCATTTATAAACAGTGACCTGTAGTCTAATCATAGCAGTGTGCGGCCCACTATAGGTGTGCGGCCCAACACAAGGGTATTAGTGGCCCTGTACAGTGTGCAACCTAATACATTGCGGCCCATTTTTCAAGTGTGTTGCACACTAGGGAGTGTACGACCATCTTGAGAACGTGCGGTTATGCTTATATAGGTTGTACATTGTGTATCAGTGGTTTGTACAACCAAGGTGTGTGACCATGCATCATTTAGTTGTACATTGTGCATCATCGATTGCACATACAGGAGTGTGTGACACATGTGACATACAAGTGTATGGTGTGTTGTGTAAGGTTGTACTATATGCAAGTTAAATTGTACATTCAGGAGTGTGTGGTAACAAGATCAAATCAATATACCATTCATGTTTCTGAGATCAAAACAAACAAAAGCACAAACATTTAATCAACACATAAAAATCGTTATCATCAATCATCAAATCGGTGAATATCATAACATACACTAACATCACACCAACCCTAGTTTTCCTATAATGGACCCATGTTTTCAATATCATCGAATCATCAAAATAGATCTAAGGTCCATTCCATCAATAATCATCAAATAAGATTTATAACACTATATCATGTAGAACCCTTAACACCTTGCACATATATAAAATCCCCTAGTTTATCTATCATTATTCAAGAATAAAAAATACTATAGAACTTAACCAAGTCAATAACATGAATAAATACTCTAAATCATTTAGTGTCAATATAGATGTAGAACACAATTATGAATCATTTTGAAACACACTAACCTGGAATCTGCGATGCAAAAGAGTGTCCAAGGATCAACGAGGCAATGTTTTGAGAAAAAAGAAGAAAGCTTCCAAAAGAGAAGGCTGCTGAAGATGTGTAACGCTTCGCATTTTATACTTTCCTTATTTAGAAAGTACTGTTCTAATTCTATATATAGAAACTTGTATCGTACCTTGAAATCCTTCATTGTACTCTGGGATTTTTATCATATGAAACCTTAACTTGATACTTATGCCTTTTAAACACTTTATGCATACTTTTAAACTCTAATACGTGATTACACATGGGAAATTTATAATTAAATACTTGAATACTCAATTTATGCGCTATTATACCTGTACTACGCTCTCGCATGCTTAAAATACTTGAAACTGATTAAAACACGTTTAAACCAACCCAAAACATACTCACTCGCACGAAGACAACACGACTCGTACAAATTACCACTCGAACGAGTTGCCACTCGTACAAGGAAATGCCCACTCGCACGAACCAACCTTGGTTCTCTATAAATACGAGACCATTTCCCCACTTCCACTCCTTCCGAACACTCTCACTCTTACACTCCAGAACCTGAACTTTTAGCAGATTGCTTCTAGATCCGTCTAAGTGAGTTCAGCTCACATCTTCCACCTTCAAACTTGTGATCTTCATCTACTTTCTTGTACCAAGTGTTGTAAGCCGACCTGTCCATCATCCCTATAGGATCGAGGTAGTGTTCAGCTAGTGAGAACGTTGGGAGCCTTGGCTACCCGAATTAAGTCCCACATCTCACTTGAATAGTTTCTTTACTTTATGTACCTTCATGACCAACTGGGATGCTATTTGCAATCTCGTGCTTTGGTGAAACATATAACGAGACTGATGTCTCCATGCTTGACCTAAATGACAAACTTGACTAAATACATGTAAACTATGCTTATTCCTTGTATTTTTTCATAAACTGGTCCGGCATGATATTAATCACAATCTGATTCAGTATTATGACTCCCGATTGATATGCCTCGTGTCAGAAACCTCGTTCACAGAAACCATTGTTAAGACGGGCACGCAATGAGCTAAAACGCACCAGAATGGCCCATTCGTACGAGCGAACAACTCACTCATACGAATCAGCTGTTTCACTCGTACGAGCGAACATCTCACTCGTACGAGCCAACTCTTCACTCGGACGAGTCAAACCCTCATTCGTACGAGTGAACAGTCTACTCGTACGAGGAGACCAGTCCACCTCGTACGAGGGGATGTTTTCTTGTTTTCCTCTCAAACCTCCTGTTACGTAATCCGGACCGATCGTACCATTCCAACTACTCACATCCTCCTGTTTACCCATCGTAGGGTAACTTCCGGTGACTCCACTTCAACCCACCAACTACAAGACTCTCTACCCAGAAGCTTGCAAAATTGTGAGCATACTCGACCCCCTTTTTCTCTTTAACACTTTTGGGGTGTAATACATGTAACTTATCAAATACACTCAAAATACATTTATGCTCAAAACACAATACAACCATGATACATGCTTATCCTATACTTGAAATCACACATGCTTATACACGATTATGCTTAGTCATTAACTTCGATCAAGCCTCCCTTAACATGTATAGCGCTATAGGAATAATGCACCGCCTAGTAAACTTGGGGTCATGTTAAGTTATACACATCTGATCCTTTCATGTATGAAATGATTATGCTTGCGGGAAACTTTGGTTTGACTAGTATACCTATGTATGTTAGTATAAAGTATGTTAGCATCAAGAATAGACAATATCGCATGGAAGATTGTATGAAACTTTGCTATGTGCTATTATTTAAACTTGTATGCTCTCCAATACCTTTTGTATTGAACTATATTTAACATGTATTGCATGTTGATGACGATGATGATCAGGGAATTTAATAGGACGAACTTAGAAACTCACCCTTATAGATTAATTAGTGTTGTCAAAGTTGTATTTTGAATCTTGTTGTAATTTGTATTACCATGTTGTACTTCCGTTTCAAACTGTTGTACTTAATCATTATCTATGAATCGAAATTTTGTTTAACTATACTCGTCGTAAGATTAGAAGTTATGATATCTCGAGCAATCTCTTTCGTCCCACCCTGATGTTTCCGCCATCGGTTGGGGTGTGACAGATTAGTATCAGAGCCATAACTATAGGGAATTAGGAAAAATTGCCATGATTTGATCTAGTCTATAGTCTAAGCACCATACTCGACTATACTTTATTTATGTGCAAAATATTTGAAACATCTTTTATGTGCTCATATTTATTTCCCCCATTTCAAGACGTATACCTTCCCTAATACAACTTTACACGATGATGCGAAAACATGACAACACTCATATTATGCAAACGAGACGAATTCACCAAAATAGGCGTGAAACCCACACTTTGGTGAAAGAGTCTCAATCTGCACATTCGATTTTTCCGAAATTACGCCATCAAGTTAGGAGTGATATCCATACCTTGATGGAAAATTTCCATATCATACTCTAGTGGACCCTCGTCCATGTGTCAGAATTAACTTTCTTGACCCGACGAGTACCAACCACATTTAGGGTACGACGTTGTCAAGTTAAGGGTGAAACCCACATCTTGTAACTTGTCCCATTCCTCGGATTTTAATCCCGCCAAAGTCTTGAATTTTCAATTGACTAGGGGCATGTAGTAACTGGAAGGGTGAATATCATTAACCGAAATTTTAGCGAGAGTATTTTACCTATTAGGCCAAAGAATGCTTCCCAAACTGAAAAGAACTTTCGACCACTTTGGCTTAGTCAAAGTTTCGTTTTGGAACAATCCAAGTTTTAGTCAAAACAAACATCATTTTACTCCTATCAAATTTTATGCATAACGTAAATCAAGCATCTCTCTTTCAAATTCAACTTATTTTCACCATGACTACCCACATATCATACTTATACCTTTCATATACCGCACACACTATTTATAAATATGGTTTCAAAAACGACACCCACAAGACAAACACTACTCGTATTCCCAAAAATGAAAGTCTTATCATCAAGATAGGAGTGGTCCCCTTACCTTGACGTTTTGACTCCGCCCATTTCTCGAAAAAAAAAATCATGTCCTTGAGATAGGAGTGATGTCCACACCTCAATGGAAGATCAAATCACAACTCGACTATTTTTTGTAGCAATCACTCGATAGAAACTTATACTCAAAACATTTTTACCATTGTGCCAATTTTCTCAGTTATGCATGAATTTCGAACCTTATTATTTTCTTCAAACATGTTTTTTCCCCTACAATCTATTTACATAAATCACGTACACGAAATTCCTAATGATACTTTAAAACGTTTCTTTCCAAATTTTCAAAACTTTATGAAATGCTACCTATCAACTTAGTCGGTCTAATGAACCTCTTGCCTCGATTTTCATAACTCGTCCAATCACTAAACCACACTCACTTTATAATATCATCTTAAAAACATCTTATTTCTAACAATAAACCAACAAAAACTCTCTCACATATGTATAAGTTCCCTTTGCTAAAATACTTTTCAAGACCCAAGCTTTCGACGAAAATTTTCAAAAACACAACCTTCGTTATATCAATATAAATACAAAGCAAGCACACTATCTATGACCATTTTCAAAATCACCAATACGCAATTCTAAATCTGAACACATGGCCATGAAAATTTCATAAGATCGGATATCCTACGACGTATGCGAATACATTTTTTTAAACAAAAGTAGCATTTCTTTTTACAAAGCACATCCTACATAACAAATTAATACTTTTTTCCTCGACATTCACAATTCTGGTCTTTCATTCCTGACAAATCGACTTAGTTTATTTCAACCAACTCAATGTTTTAATTCAACCAACCATACACATGCATATCATCTTACACGTTTCGATTTATGCAGTCAATATTTCATGAAAATATTACACATATTATCATTACATTTCGTATTTTACACACTTGCAACTTCATGGTAACTTATATATGCTTAATCCCATTTTATTCCACTTATACGCTCGATACTACATGCTAATGTTATACGTATTTGTCTTCAATCATACTAAAAAAATTAGTTTACATTCGCACTACTTGGTAGTCATACTTGAAATCTATAAGTACGCATAACCCGAGTGGTTTTGCCTACGTTTGACACACTCATATTTACATACAATCATGCTTACATACTTAATTTTTATACGCTACCGTACACACATTTAGCTTGTAATACTAAAATGTAACCAGACCCGTACACTACAAGTACAAACTCCGTACACTACAAGTACAAACTATGCGGATCATGCACAAACCAAAATAATCGCGGGTGCACACGAGATTATATTGGTAGGCGTATGAAAACTATAGTGGGTTCCATTGTGTATCGCAACACGGAACGTAACATGACACTGAAGAGCGAAACAGACGTAACATGGTGTGAACATGGTGGATACGCCGCTGGTACTTCCATATATAAGTGTCCCTACCATGTTACCAAACTTTCGTAAAACGTGCCATGAGAAATTCGATTGATTACCTGGACCTTGTCAAATACAATTGATTTATAACAAACTTTGGTGACCCAACTTCGAAATGCTTGGTACTCGATTTTCCATGACAAAGCTTCATTCTCAAAATCGTTAGCTATAACCGCTACAACTATCACTAGCATCTCTCAACTTTTGTGTTCGTATTTCATTCAATATCCATTCGCTTACACCTACCAAATCGTTCATACGCTCTCATACCACGAATATTCCCAGATTCTCCCCTTAACATTTCATCCAAACTTTATTTTCAGTAAATTGGCCTAAACGATTTATCCATTTTTACAAACATCCTCATCAGTTCGAGTCAGTCAAAATACTTTTAAGATATCTTTCATTCTTTATTACGCACAAACTTCCACTAAACGGCTTACTACTGCTAAAACTTTTTGAAACCATAACTACCTGCCATCCTAGCTTCTCACCTATAAACATTTTTTCTACAAGTGATTTTACTAATACGCATTTGAACCAATGAAAATTTTTCCTACAACCTACGGTGCGGGTCGCACATTCTGTCAAACTACATCCTTACTTACACAAAAAGCACTTTTTAGGTCACATCCTTTTAAAACATTTCTCCGAATTGTGTTGTTCAAACTCGCTTTGCACTACAAACACATACACGTGTTACTTATTCTTGCACTCACTTATGTTTGAAGCCTCAAAACGCCTTAGTCAAATGAATTACTTTTACAAATCCAGCTTGTTAGGATATAAGTTTGAACCAATTGTGATTTTTGTTTCAAGAATGGAAATATGGATGTAAAATATGTTTTAATGCAGCAAAATGAGTGAAAAACTTTTATCACAATTGATGGTCGTTTGTTTTCATCATCATGCTTTGAACTAATTGTAGTATTTGCATGTGAATTACAAACTCCCCCTTAGCCCAATGGTAATCGTTTGAAAGTACAGAAATGCAACAAAGATAGACTGATAAATGATCTTTTCATAGATTAGATAATATTGTTACATCGATCACCTATTTATACTAACCTTCTAACCTCTGAGCATCTTTGATGACGTCAGGGTTGAAAGTGACATTTAACAAACAAACTAACTAACCTAAAACACTGATGCTAAACACTGATAGTGCAAAGCACTATTACATTTATTATTATATTAATAAAAACTAAAACTATGATGACTATCCTTTGCTTTTTATCTTCTGGTAGACCTTTGGTAGTTTATCGTTTTGTAGCAGCAGATGATGAAAGACAACATATCTTTTGGAAGAGCAGAATTTAACCAACAACGGTTGTAAACTCTGATAGTGGAACCAAAACGCTGATAGTGTATTTGGCTCTGTATAATCTGTTCCTTTGTAAAGGGTTCAATCCCAACAATCTCCCCTTGGAACAGATGATGCCAAAACACATTTATTTTTGGTTTTTATTCCTCAACTGGAGTTCTCTAATTTGCCCTTTGAACTGTAATTCAAAGTTGAGAGATTCCATATCATCCTCATCCTTTTCAAGCTCCAGATTCAAAAGATCTTGAAGGTCTTCTGCATTTAACCCATATGCATCCTCCATGCTTATCTTGGTAACTCCACCATCTGACTTGAGCAATGTCAATTCATGGGAGTTTTATCAACTTTCCATTTTAGAATTTTTGGGTCATATGGTTTTCTAGGATGGCTTATTGTTGAGGGTGGTGGTTGTAGTTGATGAAAATCTTGGATAATGTTTCTCTTAACACATTGCTTTCTTCATCTGTGTGGAATTGGATCTGTCCTTGATTCCTTGTTTAATGAGGTCATGCTCATACCTTCTTTCATCTTCTTTGGACATCTCTCTTTGCCTTTTTCTTTGATTTAAGGCCAGGATGGATTGAGCAGATGTTTCATAGGATTTTGTAGAAGGTTGGGTTCTGATGAGCTGTATCCTCAGTTGCATATACAGGCTTCTTTAGCAGTGTTGGATCAGTTTTTCTTCTTTGTTCAAGCCTTTTATATGTTTCAATCACCTTAACCTCTGACCACCTCATGATTTGGTTCTTTAACCCATAGTTGACAGCAATCAACTCTTCTTTCATTCTTCTTAACTTCAAAGTCTTTTCAGGCACATTCTTCTTGTATTTGTTCCAGTCTGGAGGAGTGAGCTTTTTGAGGGGATCTTTCAACATCTCTTGCATTCTTTGCTCCTCTTCTTTCAACTCACTCACAGTCCAGTCTTTAAACTGTGCCCTTGTAGCCTTGTATTGCTTATTCTCCATGATGTGATCAATGTAATCATTTTTAGGACTTTTATCTTCTCTTTCTGACAGCTGTTTGCTTAAGTCTCTTGCAAAATCTTCCAACCTTCTGACTTTTCTCATCTGGTACTGTAAGTAATTTTGTATTTCTCTGTCAGATCTTCCCTTGGTATCCCTTTTTGTGATATCCTCTGCTTGTTTGGCCTTAGTCTTCAAATATTCATCCAAATTTCTTGGTTTGGGATATCCTTCTAGAGATGGAAATTCCGTTTTATCTGGATCTTCTTCTGAAAAGAAAGATGTGATCTCTGTTTTGACAACAGGTAAGTCTAGTGGGAATTGGGTGGTGAGAGGCAATATGGTAATTTGAGAAGAAGGAGATTTAACAGCTGCTGTGGTGACCAATGGTTTTGAAGACACATGTAATGGAGAAGAGATGATCTTGTCATCAAGTACTACATTTATGATTCTCCTTCTCTTGAAACTGATGTTAGGTGATTGTGGTTGAGGAATTCTTGTGGGTGTTGGTAGAGATTGGGTGGAAGTTTGAAAAATGATCATAGTAGTGGTTGGGTTAACATTTGCTATAACCTCTGCTGTGACAACAGATGTTGTCACAACAGATGTTGTAACATCTGTTGGTGTGATAGTAGGTTTAGGTTTTGTAGGAGGAGGTGTAAGGGATTTTGTAGGAGCAGAGGTTGTGGTTGGATTAGCAACTGGCTTAGACTTAGAAGGTATGGATGCTGGTTGCCTTGTTTTTCTCACAGGCATCTTCTTTGTTGAAGTACCAACCTCTTCTTTTGCTTTTTGCAGAGCTATCTTTTGCTCAACCAAGGCTCTGCTCTCATCCTTTACCCTTTCCTTGTTTATCTCCTTTTCCCTTGCCAAGATGTTTTCTGTTTCATCTACCTTCTTTGATCCATCTGGCTTTGGATAACCACTGTTGGCCTTGAAAGTTTGTCTTTTTGAAGTACCAGCACTTCTTCTTTCTTGTAAAAATTTCTCCCCCTTTTTGGCATCATCGTTGTCAACTAAAATGACAGTGGGAGGAGCAGTGCCAGTGGTGTGGAGAATATGAGCCTTGATTGCCTTGATGTCTGCAGATGTATCCATGTAACGTGCATCAACCATGTTTCTGATTTCTTGCATGTGATGTTTATGTTGAAGATCAACATAATGTTGTTGTTGAAACAGAGGGTTTAAGGCTTGTTGAAGCTTAGCAGTGGATATGACAGAGGGTTGGCTCTTTGTAGCTAACATCTGTTATGGGTGGAATTTCCAGCTTATATCCCGAAGGCATATCCTGATATTATATGCTGCGACCAGGATACTGAACCAGGACATCGGTAACATCCTGCGGGGGTATCCTACTCGCTACTAACGATTTTCTTTGGTTGCAAGGTACCAACGTTAAAGGACTTGATCTACCTAAAGATTCGCTCAAGATGGTTGAAAAGTGGACGTTAATGGCAGAAGAATGGGTTTGTAACGGTCAGAATAGAAGAAAGGCATATTCTACGAGGATTTCGGATGCTGGTCAATGATTAATGTTGTACCGGCTATATGAGCTGAAGAACCGGATTTATAGTTAATATGCACGTGGAAAACAAGTTGAAACAGTCCCCCAACGTTCAGAAAGGAATATTCCCAATATCCTGGAATAATAGGATAGTTAGTTATTTCTGTTTACGATAAATAGGGATAGCCAGATCATAGGAACACACACACACACACACACTTTCGAGCTCTCATACTCATACACTCTCTCGTCGTGTAGCAATAACACACTAACACTAGTCACTTACAATCATTGTACCACTTAGTAGCGATCTGTGCTATATCCGGCACTGTATCCTGAATATTCAAGCAATAAGAAGAACAAGGCAGCCGACGATTGTCAGCTCCCGAGGTTTTATGCCGGAGATCTAGATTGATCAAGGGCTTTCCTCGTACATCCTGTGTCTACTTTTACTTTTCTCGCATTTACTTGTTATTTTGATATAGTTCATTATCCTGGAACTATATCCTGAAACTGTTTTCACAAACAATCAATTTAATATATTTTTACAAATCACAATAGCACGCTACCTCACATACTAAGTTTGATCACTAAATTGCTTCTGTAATTTTTGATCAAAACAATTTGACGCCCACCGTGGGGCAAGTGGTGCTATTTTTAATCAAAACTTTGCTAAAAACTCTAGTTAGTTCTTTATTCTCTAATCTTTTTGCAAGATTGTTTTTGATGACTTCTCAGTCAGGTTTTAGCTCTTCTTTGATGCCTACATCCACCTCTGTTGCAACTGGTTCATTGCCTCCCCTACCTTCACAAGCTCAGACTTTTCAAAGGAGGAATGAAAGCCAGACATCAAGAGACACTACTACTGCTCAAAATGTCTCCAGATCTAGAGTTTCAGGGAGAACTCCTGTTTTTGCTTCTAATGACGAAATTTTATCTTTGTTTGGTAGTATACAGGATCAGATGAAGAAGCAGTAAGAAACTAACCAGCTTGTAATGAAAGAAATACAACTCTTGAAGTCTAACTCCAAGAGACCTGCTGAAGATGTTGTTACCCCTTTGCCGCCTAGGATGTTGAAATTCAGTTCAGCAGTATATACTGAGGATAACCAGGGCAACGTCATACCAAGTCACTCCCGGAGCAATATCCCAGAAATACCCTCATTAGCCAGGATGTCGACTGTCAGGATCCAGGATATGCTCCAGGAGATGGCCAAAATTGTCAAGCTGGTAACTTATCCATCAACACTAATATGCTGACTGCTAACAACTCTGAACCTTCGTAGGATACAAGTGCAACATCGGCATTATCCAGGGAACTCCAGAAATTAAAGGATATGATATCAAGTGTGCATGGGGTAGTGCAACCAATACCAGAAGTGTCCCAAGATAGGCACAACATATCCCGCTTTGTTCGCCATATTTTTTATGCTGAAATTCCCAGGAGATTCCAAACACCCAACATGAAGCTTTATGATGGGACGACGGATCCTGAGGAGCATATTGCTCAGTATAGGGAAAGGATGGAAAACCCAATTCCACCAGATCTTAAAGAAGCGTGCTTATGCAAAGGCTTCAGTTCCACCTTAACAGGATCTTCCTTGAAATGGCTTCTAAATGTTCCGCCTTATTCTCTTACATCTTTGCACATTTAGTCAACTTATTTAACAGTCAATTTTCTTTAGTAGGAGCTTTGAAAAACTAACAAGTGACCTTTACAGGATAACGCAGGGCCTCAAGAATCTTTAAGGGAGTATGTTAACAAATTTAGCAGGGAATCCTTGGATATCCCAAACCTTGATGTTGCTACAACAGTACAAGCATTCAAAATGGAATTACAGAAGGATTCCCAATTTTATCAGGATCATGTGATGAATCCTTGCAGGAATCTGAACGAAGCTCGAAATAGAGCTCTAAGATATATCAGGCTTGAAGATGATAAGAAAATGCAAGAGAGGATGAATGCATCCTCAACATATGAATCAATGAATAGGAAGTCGGAATCCTCATATAAACCATATCACTCTAATTCATATGCTAAAAATGAGAACAAAAGAGTGAATGTTCTCGAGGATAAAGATGCTGAAGAATATCCTGAATTGTCATAATATTGTTTTCAGTAAATATCCCTGAACTAATATATGCTATGCTGGGACTAGGGGACAAAGCAAGGTGGCCAAGAAAGAACCAACAAAAGGCTGATTGGAAAGATAAGTCCAAGTGGTGTGCCTTCCATGAAGATTTCGGACATGTGACAAAAGACTGCATAGCCTTGAGGAAGGAAATAAGCTACTTGCTGAGCAAAGGCTACTTAAAAGATCTTCTTGGCAGAAAGAAGAATAAGGGTCAGGATACTGAGAAGGATCCTGAACGAGCAGCATCACCTCCTCCAGACGCAAAAATAATCAATTTCATATCCGGAGGATCCGATATATGTGGAACCTCGTACTCTGCCGCTAAGAGACATGCCATGGAGGCTAAGGCAGAAAAGGGAGACAAGCCAACAAGGATGACAATGCTTACAACTGACAAAGTGATAACGTTCGATAATGATGACTGGGATAGTGTTCAGGATCCTCATCATGATGGTCTGGTGATCACTTTATACATTGCTAATCATTTTGTACGCAGGATAATGGTAGACAACGGGAGTTCGGTCAACATTATTCAGTTGGAAACCTTGAAGAGAATGAACATTCCAGAAATGGAGATTACCTCGAAGTCCACTATACTTGTAGGATTCAGTGGAGAAGCAAAAAACGCTGTTGGAGAAATAAAGTTGCATGTATATATTGAAGGAGTGATTTCAATGCAGCATTTTTGTGTCATGGATTCGTTATCCTGCTATAATATTATATTACGCAGGCCATGGATTCATGATATGAAGGCTGTACCTTCCACTTATCATCAGTGTATCAAGATCCCTACTCCACGGGGTAGTCAAGGTGGAAAGCGATCAACAGGAGGCGAAGGAATGTTATTCCTCTTTGATGAAAGCCTCAACAAAATCCAGGGCAGGATAGCAATTAAAGAACCAGGATATCATGGAGACTTCGGAGCAGGATGTTAAGAAAGTTATCCTGAATCAGGATAATCCAGATATCTCGGTGCTTATAGGGGCCAATTTCCCTAAGGATATTGAGAATCGACTTACTAACTTTTTGAAATGCAGGATATCTACGTTTCCATGGAAACACAAAGACATGACAGGTATATAAAAGTATATTATAACTCTCAAAATTGGAATTGACAAATCTTTTAGGCCCGTTCAACAAAAAAGAAGGAAATTTGCTCCTGAAAGAAACACGATTATACAAGAGGAGGTTGACAGGTTGCTCAAGTCCAAGATGATTAGGGAGGTCAAGTTCCCCAAATGGCTAGCAAATGTAGTGTGGTCCAAAAGAAGAATGGGAAGTAGAGAGTTTGTGTAGACTACACAGACCTCAACAAAGCTTGTCCAAAAGATCCATTCCCGTTGCCCCATATAGATTCAATCACGCTGGACATGCAATGCTGACTTTCATGGATGCTTCCTCAGGATTTCAACAAATCCAAATGGAACCATCCGACCAAGATGATACAACATTCATGACACCCACAGGTATATACTGTTATACTGCCATGCCATTTGGTTTAAAGAATGCAGGTGTAACGTACCAGAGGCTGGTTAATATTATGTTTAAAGACAAACTGGGGGACGCCATGGAGGTATATATTGATGATATGGTGGTGAAATCGAAGAAAGCGGAGGATCATCTCCAGGATTTAGAATGTGCCTTCAATATCCTGGACCAGTATAATATGAAACTCAATCCTATTAAGTGCCATTTTGGAGTGGGAGCAGGAAAGTTTTTAGGATACTTGGTGACCAAGAAGGGGATAGAAGCAAGTCCGGAACAAATTAAAGTTATCCTGGATCTTAAATCACCATCTAATATGAAGGTTGTTCAGAGGTTAACGGGAAGAGTAGCGGCATTAAACAGGGTTAAAGACTTGAAGCTGCCCTGCAAGAGTTGAAGCAATATCTTTCAAGTGCACCCCTGCTGATGAAGCCTGAGGATGGTGAACCCTTATCTCTGTATCTTGCAGTATCAGGGAATGCAGTAAGTGCTGTTTTGGTAAAGGATCACGAAGGTCAGCAGTATCCTGTTTATTATGTTAGTAAAAGCTTATTAGACGCTAAAAGTAGATATTCACACTTAGAAAAATTTATATTAGCTCTATCATGGCATCAACAAAGCTTAGACATTATATTGAAATATATAGGATACATGTTAAAACCAACTATCCTGTTAAAAATGTGCTTAGGAAACCCGAAATGTCTGGTAGAATGGCTAAATGGTCTGTTAAACTAAGTACCTATGAACTAATATATGAACCTATAAATGCTATAAAGTCTCAGGCTCTAGCAGACTTTGTGGCAGATTTTAGTAGTGATATACAAACTGAAGCTGACTTAGAAGTACAACAACTAGGTGAGAATTTGGGATCTTGGATATTATATACTGATGGTGCATCTAATGTAAGAGGTGTAGGATTAGGGATACTACTAAAATCGCCACAGGGGGACATATTACCCCAGGCTATTAGATGTGAATTTCCTGCTACCATTAATGAAGCAAGTTGAAGCTCTGATAGCAGGATTAGAATTAGCTAAGAATATGAATGTTAAATGTTTACAAGTATAAAGTTGATTTCCTGTTAATTACTAACCATTTCAATGGATCTTATGCAGTCAAGGGTGAAAAGTTAGTTGAATATCTTGAAATTGTTAAAAAATTAGCAGGATATTTCAAAAATTTTACACTTGAACAGGTACCAAGAGAAGAAAATGCTGAAGCAGATGCTCTAGCAAATCTAGGATCTACTGTCAGGATACCGGAAGAAAATCAGATACCAATATTACATATCCTGTATCCTGCGACGGAACTCTTGAAGTCTCAGGATAAGGAGGTAACAAGTGTTCAGGATCCTGGTAAAGCACATCCTTATAAGGATCCTAAATCCTGATAACTCCGATTGTGAAGTATCTTGAAAAAGGAGATATCGCAAAGGATGAAAATCACAAGGCTTTCAGAATGAAGGATATACACGAAGGAGATTGTGGCAACCATACTAGGGGCAGATCTTTATTCTCTAAGGTATTGAGAAAAGGATACTACTGGCCGACCATGAGGAAGGATGCTGCGGAATATGCTCGGAAATGTGATGCATGTCAGAGACATAGCAATATACTACATCAGCCTGCAGAACCATTATATCCTATCATATCTCCTTGGCCATTTATGAAGTGGGGGATGGATATAGTGGGAAAACTCCCAAAAGCTCCGGGAGGAAAATTCTTCATGCTAGCAATGACGGATTATTTCTCCAAGTGGGTTGAAGCAGAAGCGTTTGTCCAAGTTAGGGAGCAAGAAGTAGCGTCTTTCATCAAGAGGAATATCCTGACAAGATTTGGGATACCGGCCAAGATAATCTGCGACAATGGATCCAATTCATCAGCAAAAGAACTACGGATTTTTGTAAAAGTTGGGGGATCAAGATGATTACATCAACACCAGTGCATCCTCAAGCTAATGGGAAAGCAGATCTTCAAACAAGATAATTGTCAACAACCTGAAGAAGAGGTTAGGAGCCAAAAAAGGAAAATGGGCAGAAGAATTACCATTTGTCCTATGGGCTGATAGAACAACTGTGAAGAATGCTACTGGGCAAACCCCATTTTCTTTGGTATTTGGGGCAGAAGTAGTGATTCCAACAGAGATGGTGATACCTACAGCTAGGTCAAGCCTATGGGATCCTAAATCTAATTCCTGAAGTCTTATATAAGGAATTAGACACCTTTGATGACATGAGGGATGCAGCAAAGTTAAGGATGACAGCATATCAACAAAGGATAGCCAAGTCATACAACAAGAATTTAAGAACCAGAAGATTCCAAGTCGGAGATTGGGTCTTGAGGAAAGCTTTTCCAAACACAACGAATCCTGTCGACGGGAAGTTAGCCCCGAAATGGGAAGGACCCTATGAGATTCAAATCAGAATCTGGAAAGGGGGTATATCGACTTAAGACCATGGAGGGGGATATGATACCGAGATCCTGGAATGCTATACATCTTAAAGCTTATTTCAAGTGAGTTTAAAATTTGAATTCTAACTCAGGATGGTATGAATTTTATATCTTTTAAATATAATTTAATTTAATTTATTATTCTTTGAAACCCATTACTGACATAAGCATCGGAGGGGTGTTAGCCAAGCTAACACCCACCTTAGTTTAAAGGTGTTTTGTAGGATACGCTTCAGGGTGTTACTCCAGGATATTTGCTCAAGATGGATCGAAAGACTGGAGGATTGGCCCCCTCTCTCACATTTAAGGGATTCAGATCCCTTCACAGGTTTAAAGGTATTCACTTTTCTTCCGAATTGGGTTTAAACACCCCGCCTGGAGCGCAAGTATTCAGGTATAGTTCAAGATGGCGGGACCAGTTCATGTAACAGTGGCTGACAATTTCGTTATTGTTGGCTATATCCCGGATCCTTACGGTATATGAGGATTGATCACCCTCTCTCGCAAAAGAGTATTTTCATACTCTCTAAGGTTTAAAGGTTTTATCTTTCTAAATCTTGGAGTTTATACACTCCCGCCTGTAGCGCACGAAACATGGGTAATATCCCCAATAAAACTCAAATACTTAAAGGTTTTCACCTTTTCAAGTCTTGAGGTTCTTATACTTCTGCTTATATGTGTGGAAAATGGGTTTGACCCCAGTAAAATGCAAAGTTTTTGGATAATCCCACGAATACTCTTAAATATGAACATATATAACTATGTTTGAAAGAAGATTGCTAGGATTAAAGACCAATGGGAAAACTACTTAAAGGATGATATCCTGATGCGATATGCTGATCCTGCACAGACTGGGGACATCTATGCTAGAACAAGAATACAACGTATGCTGATATTGAATCCCACTGGGGATATTACATGTGGACCTAAGGTTATTGTAACTAAATCTCTTTGGTATGAATTCTTGTTTAAATTTCCTCTAAGTATAAGACCTTATCTAAACAAGTGGAGTTTATTAACTATAGAAGTTTGTTCATATAGAAATTTTGTTTTCCTTAAAATATGTTTCTATATACAAAGGGAAATATTTTTAACTATCACTAGTATCCTGACCAGGATACTTAATGAGAATATTTGCAACTATAACACAATATAAACAACATCAAGATAAGGTCTAAAGTTTAGTCTACTATTAACGGGTCAAAACGTCACACTCTTGGCTTCGTCTTAAACCAAGATCCATCCACCAAGAGTGTGATAAGTTTTAAAGCATATTAACATTGATAACCGAAGGCTTCATCCTGAAACTCAGGATCCCTCCACCTCCGGCCATCATATTGTACTAGTATCTAAGTGCAGGAAAGTAATTGTTCGACAAACATCAACCATCAAATTTAAAAAATGGACTCCATGAAGCCAAGATTCTCATAAAAGAAGGTTGTGGAAATAGTTGCAGGGAGATCAGCACCCTTCCTTTTCTTAGATCCTGATGCCGAGACCTAGTCAGAGGGAAGGCTTAGGAGCATCAAAAGAAGGTTTAGACTTGCTGGCAGCGGAGGGCTCCTTTTTCACCAAGGCAGGCTTAGAAAAGTTGTCAAGCTCCTCTAGATCAAAAGTAACAGGGTCCTTGGTGGAATCTGCATAAAAGGGAGTAATTCTAATTTTATTGTATGATAATATTCTGAAGTAACCAAACATATGCAGGAAAATTTAAAACAGATATCCGTACCAGCCATGCAGGACCACCTACTTATGAGAAAGTATAACCTTGGAAGTTGCACAAAGTCACATCAACATCTACATCCCATTAAGTGCATCAAACAACGCAAAGAAAAATATACCCGTTTGGATTTTAGGATCCCAACAGTTATATTTTTTGGGACAATTGTTATGGGCGGAATTTCCAGCTTATATCCCGAAGGCATATCATGATATTATATGCTGCGACCAGGATACTGAACCAGGACATTGGTAACATCCGCGGGGGTATCCTACTCGCTATTAACGATTTTCTTTGGTTGCAAGGTACCAATATTAAAGGACTTGATCTACCTAAAGATTCACTCAAGGTGGTTGAAAAGTGGAAGTTAATGGCGGAAGAATGGGTCTTGTAACGGTCAGAATAGAAGAAAGGCATATTCTCCGAGGATTTCGGATGCTGGTCAATGCTATTAATGTTGTAATGGTTATATGCGCTGAAGACCCAGATTTATAGTTAATATGCACGTGGAAAACAAGTTGAAACAGTCCCCAACGTTCAGAAGGGAATATTCCCAGTATCCCGGAATAATAGGATAGTTAGTTATTTCTGTTTACTATAAATAGGGATAGCCAGATCACAGGAACACACACACTTTCGAGCTCTCATACTCGTACACTCTCTTTTCGTGTAGTAATCACACACATAACACTCGTCACTTACAATCATTGTACCACTTAGTAGCGATCTAAGCTATATCCTGCCCTGGGAGAGGGGCTGTGAAAGATAGAATCAAGTGACCCTAGAGCTTCATAATTTGGTGTCCCTGTGTTTACAACCTTTTCCTTTTGTGAGGAAGAAGGAGGAGTTTCAAAGCTGGGTTGAGATTCTAACATCTGCTGTGAAGAAGTAGCAGCAGTGTTTTCTTGTGATTTTTGTGTTATCACAGGGTTAACCTCTGGGATCTCATCTTCCAGAGGGCCCTTTATGGGTTTGGTAGGCTTTTGGGAATTTTCTTTGGTTTCTTTTTGGAGATAGCTGGTGTGGGTTTCAGGGCAGTGCCCTAATCATCAGGAGCAGTGGGCTCAGTAGCAGGAGGTTGAGATTGAACATTTTGTTCCTGTAAAGCTTGCTCTTCCTCCTCTACTTGTGTTTTGGAAACTTTATCCTGATTTGTAATTCTTGTGAAGGTTTCATGAGTTAGCTAACCTGGTTTTGTAACAGCGCCTTGTTTAACATCATCATCAGGTAACTGATTATGAAGATAAACACTCAAGAAACTGGATGTATCAGAAAAGCTTTTCTTTTTACAATATTATTGAAATTTGCCACTAAGTCATTAAACAATATATGGGAAAAATTAAGATCTGATCTAGTTAAAATAGCATAGCCCAGATACTGGATATTCAATGGAATTTCGTTAAAAGTTGTGGTCTTTGCTGAGAGACAAGTTAAAAGTGTGTGGAAAAAAATCTCATCTCAGCAGGAAAATTGGGTTTGAAAATTGTCATAACTTTAAGTTGCCCAATATAACCTCTTTCTAGAAATTCGGCATGCATCTCGTTGATAGAGAATGACACAGGATGTGCCATATCATTCGGTTCAAACACTTGTGAGATCGATTGAGGACTGATCTGCATCAGAGTTTTGCCCACTCTGGATATGATGGCATAAGGAACATCTTTTTGAGAATGAACCTCTGCGTTTTCCCAAAATTGCCGTTGTGCTTCTTGAAAAATTGGGGCTTTGACCGTCAACATATGCTTGAATTTTGATTCTTTTAAGATGTTAATCATCTGATGGTATCTGGTGTTAGAATCAGTTTCTTCTAAGATTGCTATGTAGTTATGAGGAGTCTTGATTATGAGGGTGAATGGTGGTGGTTCTGGTTTAGATTTTGCTTTCGATTTAGTTTTGGGTGCCATGATTTAGAGAAAACCGTTTGAGAATTTTGAATTTGACACGGTATAATGGAACATCTGTTATGGATGGATCAGGGTTTTATAGGGTTTTTGAAAAAGTGCTGATGAGGTGTCATCTAATGCAAATGACTGAAGAATAACGTCTGACCACGTGTTTGGAAAACATGATTGAGAGTATGGGCAGTGGATTGTGAACAGTGTTTTGACACTATCAGAGGATACACTTTTAACAGTGGATAGACTTTCTAAACGAACAGTGTTTTAATGCTATCAGTGGTTTGAACAGACTGTAAGGATTTATTGAAAATTTCAATTTTAAACTATTTTTAAGGATGAAATTTTGATTTTCTGAAAACATTTTAATGCTATTTACACATGGATCACTAGAAAACTGTTTTTAATCCATGTTTAGCATTCCAAGCCTAGAGATCAAGCTTTCAAAGGTAGATGTATCCAAAGCTTTTGTTAGAACATCTACCAGCTGATCCTTAGTATGGACATGTTGTAAAGAATTCAAACCTTTTTCGTAGCTATCCCTCACAAAGTGATGTCTGATGTCAGTGTGTTTGGTGGTAGAATGAGACACAAGATTTTTGATGATGTTTTCAGCTGATTGACTATCAATCTTGAGTGGAGTCTTTAAAGCAGTTACACCAAAATCCAAAAGTTGATTTTGAAGCCACAGGAGTTGACTAATGCAACTTGCAGCAGCAATGTATTCGGCTTCAGTAGTGGATGTAGAAACTGCAAATTGCTTTTTTGCTTTGCCAAGACACTAGGCAATCTCCTAGGAATTGGACTCCTTCTGATGTGGACTTCCTTGTGGTTTTACAACCAGCAAAATCACTGTCTGAGTATCCTGAAAGCTCAATGTTTCCATTATCTGGATACCAGATACCAAGTGTGGGAGCACCTTTTATGTATCTGAATATCCTTTTGACAGCAATAAGATCAGACTTTCTAGGTGCTGATTGGGATCTAGCACAAACACATGTTGCAAACATGATATCTGGCCTGGAAGCAGTTAGGTACAGTAAAGACCCAATCATACTTCTATAAGAGTTTGATCAACCAAGTCATCTTTATCAACAACAGTAACCAACTTTGAGATTGGCATGGGTGTGCTACAAGGTTACAATCATTCATATCAAATTTGTTAAGCAGTTCTTTCACATACTTATTTTGATGAATGAAAGTGCCATTGTGCATTTGTCTAACTTGTAGACCAAGAAAACATTGTAACTCACCATTGCACTCATTTCAAAATCTGTTGCCATGAGTTTTCTAAACTCTTCACACATGGCAGTGCATGTGGATAAAAAAAGGTTGTCATCCACATAAATTTGGACAAGCATCAAATCTTTTCCTTTCCATTTTAAGAACAGGGTTTTATCAATTTTACCTCTTGAAAAACCTATGGATAAGAGAAAAGTGGATAGAGTTTCATACCAGGCTCTTGGTGCTTGTTTAAGACCATACAATGCTTTGTTTAACCTGTAAACATGATCAGGATGAAATGGATCTTCAAATCCAGGAGGTTGACACACATACACTTCTTCCTTGATATTTCCATACAGGAATTCACTTTTGATGTCCATTTGAAACACTTTGATTTTGTGGTTAGCAGCAAAAGCTAAGAACAGTCTGATGGTTTCTAACCTTGCTACAGGAGCAAAGGTTTCATCATAGTCAATACCTTCTTCCTGTCTGTAGCCTTGAACCACGAGCCTTGCTTTGTTTTTTACAACAATACCCCTTTCATCTGTCTTGTTCTTGAAGACCCTGTTAGGACCTGAGTTTGATTTACTTGTAGTTTTTGTTTCAAATATGGAAATATGATTGAATTTGAAAGGTAATGCAGCGGAATAAGATGGAAAACTTTTACTACAAGTAAAGGTCGTTTGTTTTCATCACTATCATGCTTTCAAGTTTATAAACTTTGCATGTGATTCACAAACTACCCCTCAGCCACTTACAACTCAGTTTGATAGTACAAAAAACTCAGAGAAGATGATTGATGAATGATCTTTTAATAGACAAAATTTAACTGTTACATCGATTCACCTATATATGCTAACTATCTAATCTCAGAGCATCTTTTGATGACGTCAAGGTTGATAGTGACATTTAACAACTAAATAACTAACTTAAAACACTGCTACCTATCATCTGATAGTGTAAAGAACTGTTACATTGATTATTATACTAATAAGCTAAACTCTGATCTCAATCCTCTGATCTCTTGTTTTTCTGGAAGACCTTTGACAATTGTAGAGACAGATGATAGGTGAATAGATCTTGTGGAAAGCAGTGTATGTACATCAGAGGTTGTAACCTCTGATAGTTGTAACCAAAATGTTGATAGTGTATTTGGATTTGTATCATCTATTCCTTTGTAAAAGGTTCAATCCCAACAATCTCCCCCTGGAACAAATGATACTAAAACACTTATTTATTCTTGGTTTTTATTCCTCAACAGAAATTCTATGATTTGTCCTATAAATTGCAATTCAAAATTCAGAGAAATTTCATCACATCATCATCATCATCATCATCCTTTTCGAGTACCAGATCCATAAGATCTTGGAGGTCTTCTGCACAAAGCTCATATGCATCCTCCATTCTTGTCTTGGTAGCATCACCATTAGACTTGAGCAAAGTCAATTCGTGGGAGTTTTTCTCAACTTTCCACTTTGATTTTTGGGTCTGATGGCTTTGTATGATGGCGCTTTATTGTTGAGGTAGGTTGAGTTTGTAGAGTTGATTGATGAGCCATCTTTGAAAGATCTGCTGTAAGCTTTTTACTAGCATCATCAGTATGATAATCAATCATGCACTGGATTCCTTCTTTGATGTGTTCATACACTCTTTGATCTTCTTCAGCCATCTCCTCTTGCCTTTTTAAATGATTTAAGGCAAGTGTGGAAGGGAAAATGTTGAGACAGACCTTTTAGAGTGTTGAGCTTTATGAATCACAATCTCTGATGAGTAATCAGGCTTAGGAGGCATGGTTGGATCTTTCTTCCTCTCTCTTCCAACTTTTTGTAAGTGTCAAGCACCCTCAATTCTCCCCATCTAATGACCTGATTTCTTGAACCATAATTCTTCTGTATCAATTCTTCCTTCATTCTTTTGAGCTTCAAAGCTCTGTCAGGCAAATCTTTCTTGTATTTCTTCCAGTCTGGAGGAGTTGGCTTTTTGTGAGGATCTTTTAACATTTCTTGCATTCTCTCTATTTCTTCTCTTAGATCACTCACAGTCCAATCCTTGAACTGTTCCCTGGAAGCTTTGTACTTTTTGTTTGTCATGATGTGCTCAATGTAGTCATGTCTTAGACTTTGATCTTCCATTTCAAACAGCTTCTTGCACAAGTCTTTAACAAAATCTTCCAAAACTATGACTTTGCCCAGCTGGTACTACATATAGTTCTTCACTTCTCCATCACTTTTACCTGCTATATCTCTCTTGTTATATCCTCTGCTTGTCTAGCTTTAAGGACCAAGTATTCATCAATGTTTGCTGGTCTAGGATAGCCATCCAGAGACTTGATGATTTCGTTCTCAGGATCTTCTTCAGAGTAGAAGGACTTGATTTCTTCTTTTATAGCTGGTAAATCAAGAGGAAATTTTATTGCTGCAGGAACTACTTTTAATGGTTGAGCAGTTGTTTGAATGGAAGATTGAGGAATAGTTGTTGTAGAGGTCGAGGTTGTGCTGACAATGGAAGTGGAGTAGGAGTGATCTCATCTTCATTAATGACCTTGGTAAGCTTTCTCCTTTTGAAACTGAGTGTGGGTGATGGTGGATGATCAGCAATTCTTGTAGGTGTTGGTATTGGTTGGGTTGATTTTGGAAAAATGTTCATGGCAATGGTTGGGTTAACATTTGTTATAACTTCTGCTGTGTCAACAGAAGTTGACACAACAGGTGTTGTAACATCTGTTGTGGTGGAAGTAGGTTTAGCTTTTGGAGGAGGTGTAAGAGATTTTGTGAGAGCAGAGGCTTCAATGGTTGGAGTAGCAACTGACTGAGTTTTAGAAGGAGTGGTTGTTGGTTGCCTAGTTTTATTCAATCTGGTCTCTTCTTTGTGGAAGTACCAACCTCTTCTTTTTCTTTTTGCATTGCTATCTTTGCTCAACCAACACTTTGCCCTCATCTCTTACCCTCATCTTATTCTTCATCCTTTCCCTAGCCACGAAATTTTCTGTTTCATCAACTTTTTAGACCCATCTGGCTTAGGGATGTTCACTGTTGGTCGTGCATCTCTTTCAATCTTTAGCACTTCTTTCTGTAAAGGTTTTCTCCCCTTTTTGGCATCATCAGTGTTTACCAGGATTACTGTAGGAGGAGTGGTACCAGTGGTTTGAAGAATGTGAGCCTTGATTGCCTTGATATCTGCAACTGTATCCATGTATCTGGCATCAACCATGTTTCTAATTTCTTGCCTTTGATGTTTGTGTTGGAGGTCAGCAAAATATTTTTGTTGTTGAAACAGAGGGTCTAAGGCTTGTTTGAGATCATCAGTGGTTATGACAGAGGGTTAGCTCTTTGTAGCTATCATCTACTTCAGTAAATCTTTGATTTCATCAATAGAGTGTTCAATTTTTGTAACTCTCTCCGTCAAATCCTTATATTTTAGATCATCACCTAATTTAATAGAATCATCAGAACTCCTACCAAAAGTGGTAGTTGTATCTATGTCATCATGAACAAGGTCTTCAATCCCTGTTTCAAACATAAATGCCCCTTGATCTTGGTACTGGGGACTTCCCACTGGAATAGAGGTTACCTTAGTAGCCTCAACAGTGGTTGCCATCATCAGAGTCTTAGGTATGTAACCACTGTCCAACTACAAACCTGGAGTTTAGCAATTGTAGTGGCTGCTCTTGATGAACTATCACCAAGGGTTACATGTAACCCAAGGGATGTATCCTCTTAAGTTGCTGATAGGCTAGCAAAGAATATAGAATCAGACCTAGTCACATTCTGTGGTATATTCTCAGTAATAGGTTTGTGAGAAGAACTGGTTAATGTCTGTTCTAATTCAATTGCACTCAGCAAAGGCAAAATGGTTTGTGGTAGTGTAGTAATTGGTGATAGGTTTGGTGCAGAAAGAGACACTGCCCTGGGAGAGGGGCTGTGAAAGATAGAATCAAGTGACCCTAGAGCTTCATAATTTGGTGTCCCTGTGTTTACAATCTTTTCCTTTTGTGAGGAAGAAGGAGGAGTTTCAAAGACAGGTTGAGATTCTAACATCTGCTGTGAAGAAGTAGCAGCAGTGTTTACATGTGATTTTGTGATCACATGGTTAACCTCTGGGATCTCATCTTCCATAGGACCCTTTTTAGGTTTGGTGGGCTTTTTGGGAATTTTCTTGGTTTTTTTTTGGAGATTTTTGGTGTGGGTTTCAGAGCAGTGGTTGTAGTGCCCTGATCACCAAGAGCAGTGGACTCAGTACCAGGAGGTTGAGATTGAACATTTTGTTCTGGTAAAACTTGCTCTTCCTCCTCTACTTGTGTTTTTGAAACTTTATCTTGATTTGTTATTCTTGTAAAAGTCTCATGAGTTAGGCCGTCTGGGTTTGTAACCGCGCCTTGCTTAACATCATCATCATCAGGTAACTGATTATGAAGATAAACACTCAAAAATCTCGGGTGCATCAGAAAAGCTTTTTCTTTTGCAATGTTATTAAAATTTGCCACAAGATCATTGAACAATATTTGGGAATAGTTAAAATCTGAACCAGTTAAAATGGCATAACCCAGATATTGAATTTCAGTGGGATTTCATTAAAAGAAGTGGTCTTGGCTGAGAGACAAGTTAAAAGAGTATGAAAGAAAAATTCTCATCTCAGCAGGAAAGTTGGGTTTAAAGATTGTCATACCTTTAAGTTGCCCAATGTAGCATCTCTCTAAGAATTCGGCATGCATCTCCTTCATAGGAAATGACACAGGATGTGCCAAATCATTTAATTCGAACACTTGTGAGATTGATTTAGGATCGATCTGCATCAGAGTTTTGCCTACTCTTGATGTGATGCCATAAGGAACATCTTTTTGAGAATCAACCTCTGCGTTTGCCCAAAATTGTCGCTGTGAATCTTGATAAATTGGGGCTTTGACAGTTAACATGTGCTTGAATTTCGATTCTTTCAAGATTTTTATCATCGGATGATATCTTGTATTTGAATCGATTTCTTCAAAAATTGTTGTGTAGTTGTGAGGGATTTCGATGATGAGAGTAAACGGGGTCGTTCTTGTTTGGATTTCGCTTTTGATTTGGTTTTGGGTGCCATGATTGAGAGAAAACTATTTTGAGAATTTTGAATTCAATACAGTAAAGTGAATCCTCTGTTTTGGATAAAACAATGTTTTTATAGGGTTTTTAAAAAGTGATTGTGACGTGGCATCTGATGCAAATGACTGATGAATAACATCTATCCACGTGTATCATCTATTTGAAGAATGGAAGACAGTTGGTTGGAAAACACTGTTTGACACTATCAGAGGATACACTTTTGGCAATGGATAGACTTTTCTAAATGACCAGTGTTTTAATGCTATTAGTGGTTTGAACAGACTTTGAGGATTTATTGAAAAATTCAAATTTAAACTATTTTTAAGGATGGAATTTTGATTTTCTGAAAATTTTTATGCTATTTACACATGGATTACCAGAAAAAACTGTTTTTAATCCATGTTTAGCATTCCAATCCTAGATATCAAGCTTTCAAAGGTTGATGTATCCAAGGCTTTTGTTAGAACATCTGCCAGCTGATCCTTAGTATGGATATGTTGTAAAGAAATCAAACCTTTTTTATAGCAAACCCTCACAAAGTGATATCTGATATCTATGTGCTTTGTTGTGGAGTGTGAGACTGGATTTTTGATGATATTTTCTGCTGCTTGACTATCAATTTTGAGAGGAGTCTTTAAAGCAGTGATACCAAAATCCAAAAGTTGATTTTGAAGCTACAGGATTTGAGCAGTGCAAGTTGCAAGCAACTATATACTCTGCCTCAGCAGTGGATGTGGAAACTGCAACTTGCTTTTTTACTTTGCCAAGACACTAGGCAATCACCTAGGAATTGGACACCTCCTGATGTGGACTTCCTTGTTGTCTTGCATCCAGCAAAATCACTATCTGAGTAACCTGAAAGCTCAATGTTACATTAGCAGGATACCAGATACCAAGTGTGGGAGCACCTTTTATGTATCTGAATATTCTTTTCACAGCAATAAGATCAGACTTTCTAGCTAGTGACTGTGATCGGGCACAAACACATGTAACAAACATGATGTCTGCCTTGATGCAGTTAGGTACAATAAAGACCCAATCATGCTTCTACAAAGTGTTTTATCAACAAGGTCATCTTTAACATCAATAGTGACTAGCTTGGAAGTTGCCATGGGTGTGCTGCAGGGTTTACAATCATCCATATCAAACTTTTTAAGCAGTTCTTTTACATACTTGTTTTGATGGATGAAAGTGACATTGTGCATTTGTTTGACTTGTAAACCAAGAAAACATTGCGGCTCACCCATTGCACTCATCTCAAACTTTGCTGCCATGAGTTTTCTAAACTCTTCACACATGGCAGTGCATGTGGATCCAAAAATGATATCGTCCCTATAAATTTGGACAAGCATCAAATCTTTTCCTCTCCATTTTAGAATTAAGGTTTTATCAATCCTACCTCTTGTGAAACCTATGGATAAGAGAAAAGTGGATAGAGTTTCATACCAGGCTCTTGGTGCTTGTTTAAGACCATATAGTGCTTTGTTTAACCTGTAAACATGATCAGGATAAAATGCATCTTCAAATCCAGGAGGTTGACACAAATACACTTCTTCCTTGATCTTTCCATACAGGAATGCACTTTTGATGTCCATTTGAAACACTTTGATGTTGTGGTTAGCAACAAAAGCTAAGAACAGTTTATGGCTTCTAACCTTGCTACAGGAGCAAAGGTTTCATCATAGTCAATACCTTCTTCCTGTCTGTAGCCTTGAACCACGAGCCTTGCTTTGTTTTTTACAACAATCCTTTTCATCTGTTTTGTTCTTGAAGACCCACTTTGTGCCAATAGGACTGACATCCTTAGGCAGTGGTACAAGCTCCCAAACTTGTTGTCTTTTAAACTGAAGGAGCTCTTCTTGCATAGCTTCTACCATCTGTTGTCTTTTAGTGCCTCTTGGTACTTGACAAGTTGTGTGAGTGATAGAAAGCCAGCAAAAAGATAAATGTTTTGGATTGGCTTCTTGTGAGCACTCCCTCATTGATGTTGCCAATAACTTGATCCAATGGATGGCTTTTGAGGAAAATCAAATCACCTTGATATGGGACAATTTCATTTTGAGGTGAAGCTTGCAAATGTGTATCATCTGAGCTACCCTCTGCTGGTGAATTTGATGGTCTAGCCTCTGATTGAAATGATGGTGGAGGAATGGGAGGTACTGATGTGAAAGTAGGTTGATTTTTGTTCACATGTTGTGGACTTTTATCAACAGTGGGTTGACTTTGAGAACTGGCAGAGGTTTGATGGTTAATCACTGCTGAACCAGCAGAGCTTTCACCAGAGTTACTAACATCTGCTCCTCTACCCAAAGGACTGATCTTGAAGTTTGGTAGTATGCAATCATATCCTTGCTCTTGAATTGATGATTGTGGTGTACCCACAGGGTTAGTCTTGACAGACACATCTTCAAATGTTTTGGATAGATCAAATAGTTCAACAGGATTTGCTGGGATTTCAAAGATGAGAGTCATTGAACTTCACATTCAGAGTTTCTTCAACACACTTGGTCCTAGAGTTAAAAACTCTGTAGGCTTTGGAAGTGGTTAAGTATCCCAGAAAATAACCACAGTCAACTTTGGCTGTAAACTTAGAGATTGAATCTTTTAAGTTCAAAATAAAGCATGGACAACCAAAGACTTTGAAATATGAGATCAGAGGTTTGATTTTATAAAGAAGTTCATAGGCAGTCTTTTGATGCCTAGGGTTTATCAAAACTCTGTTTTGAACATAGCAAGTAGTGTTTACAGCCTCTGCCCAAAAAGACAAGGGTAAACCTTAGTCTATAAGCATAGTTCTTGCTGATTCAATTAAAGTTCTGTTTTTCCTTTCAACCACCCCATTTTGTTCTGGAGTCCTTGGGATGTTGTATTGCCTAACAATCCCTTTTGACTCACAGAAGGCATTTAACTCCTTGTTTCTAAACTCTGTCCCATTGTCAGTTCTAAATTTTTTTACTGGAAGGTCAAATTGCTTTTCAACTTCTTTTACAAAATTTTGCAAAATACCTGTAGTTTTATCTTTAGAGTGAAGAAAGAAGGTCCATGTAAACCTTGGGAAATCATTCAACAATCACCAAACAATACATTCTCTTTGTGAGACTCATGATTTGTACATGACCAAACAATCCATGTGCAACAGTTGCAAGCACTGGGTTGTTTTGGACTCTTCTATTGACTTATATGAACTTTTATGTTGTTTCCTTTTAAACAAGAAACACAATGTTCTTCACAAGTAAATTCTTTTTGAGGCAAACCTCTGACAAGACTTTGTTTTGAGAGAGTGGAGATGGTTTTTAGATTTGTGTGCCCCAGTCTTTTATGCCATAAATCTGTCTCTTTGCTTGAGGCAACTGAGAATAAGCATGCATTGGACATAGGGTTATCATTTACCATGTCTACCACATACACATTTCCTACTCTATGAGCAGTCAACTGTGCTTTGCTCTCAGCAATTATTTGATCAATCTTTTTAACAACTTCTAGTCCTACTATTTGACAAGTTTTCTTTGTGAAAAAGGATCCATATCCCTTATCACTCATTTGTGAGACACTCAGAAGATTGAATTTTAGATTATCAATGAGGTTAACATTCTCAAACTTGAGTTTTCCAGCTGAAACACATCCTGACCCCAACACCTTCCCTTTTGAATTGTTCCCAAAGGATATATCACCCCTCCATGAGCTATGATATCTTTGAGCAGGGCTTTAAATCCTGTCATATGCCTGGAGCCCCCACTATCTACATACCAAAGACTATCAAGGCAAGTAGAAGCTCCCTTCACATGGTTTAAACAATTAGTTTAGGTGGGTCTCCAAAGCTAAAATGGCTTTGGATGGAGTCACAGATGATCCAGACTCAAGTTCAGGCAAATAAACAGTGGTTTGATCAAATTTTTGTAACCATTGTTGTGACCCATTTCCTGTCAGATGTTGGTAACCATGAGGATGCCTATTAACCTTAGTTTTAGAGGGCCTTTTGTAACTCTCATAAACTATAGGAACCCTTTGATAATTGGATTGGCCTTACCTCTTGGAAACATGTTTGCTGGTGGTGCATCTGTCACTTGTATTTCTCTGGAAACAGAGGTTTGGTTCAAAGCTTTAGTGATAGATGTTTCAAGTGGTTCAAAAATCTGCCTAGATTTATTTCTATCAGAACTAGAACTTTCTCTCTCAAGAGCTTTTGATTTAATCTCACTTACCTTTTGTTTATAGGTTTTAAGATAAGCACATTCATGAGTCAGATGGTTGGTTTTGTCACAAATTGTCCATTTTGGAGATTTTGGTATGGCACAAGTTTTGTTAATATCATATGCTTTCAAAAGAAAACAGTTTTCAGTGACATGCTTTCTTTTCTAACAGAATTCACAAAACAAGTTTTTGACCTTTTCTCTCCTTTTTCTATCAGACTTTTTGAGAACAGTGGTTGTAACCTATGTTGGCAAGTCTTTGACAGGAATCACCTTTGCTTTAGGGGCTTTAATTCCCTCAATGGTTGAAAAGTCCATTGGCTTGAAGGTTTCTAAAATGTCACATTCATCTGACCAGGTTGGTTTAAACTGATATTTTTCAATTTCTTTTTCTTTTGGTGAAACTTCTAGTTTTTCTAAAACAATTTTGTTACCCTTTGGATCTGTGACTTTTATTTCTTCACCAGCCAGATTTGTTGGGACTATTTCTAACATTGCAGAATCAATTTCTGTAACATTTTCACAAGTTTGGTCATAATTTCTGAAACCTATGTCAAACTTTATGTTACTCTTGATCTGATTTTCAAGCATGACTTCATAACCCTTACATGACTCTACACATTTCTCACATGTGATTTGGGTAGATTCAAGCTCCTTTTTACAACTTTGGTATTTTTCTACCATTGTTTGGAGTTGATCTTTAGTTATGCTTGCTTAATGTCTTAGGCTACTCATTTCAGATTCTTTTTCACTCAATTTTGATTTTAACTCTTTGGTAAGTTTTTCAAAATTTAGTTCATCCTCTAAAATTTTGTTTCTAAGATTTTATTCACCTGTTTGATATTTGCAAAAGCAATGATACATTTATCAGAACAAAGATCTTTAAGGATCTGAGGTGATACCTTAGCAGCAGCCATAAGAGCACAGTCACAATCATCTTCACACACATCTGTATCCCATGGGTCAGACAGAGAGTTCTTTTCTTCAACAACTGGTTTACTTGAAACCACTGGTGTAACCACTACTTCATCACAACACTCAACTATATTAGATTTAGCTCTTGTTCCACAGTTTCATTAGCCTCAACAATTGTCTCTAAGGCCATTAAATACACATTTTCATTTTCAAAATCATTTTTGGCCATTAGATCAAAATTCTCATCTGATAAGTCCTCAGGAAAACTACTCCAATCAACAAAACCTTGTGTGAAAAAGCTTTGCTGGTTAACCTCTGCAGGAGTAGTGGTTTGAGTAGTTTGAGTGACATGTGGAGCTTGTTGCACATGCACTTGAGGTGGTGCCTGGACATACTGAATTTGTGGAAAAGGTGCTTGGACATAATGGATAGAAACTGTAGTGACAGGATGTGCAAAGTGTGCAATATTTGGCATTTGTGATGCAGGGGTATATTGGAATATTGGACAGTGCTTTGAGGTCTGTTGCCAGGATGTGTTACAATTGGTCCTGCAGTTTGAGATCTGTATTACCTAGCAAAGTGACCTAACTTGTTGCACTTGTAACATTTAATTTTAGATTTATCCAACCCAACCTTCAACCCCCCATGCAATCCTGGAAATCTCCTTACAGTCCTTTTGTAAAATTCGCTTGGTCTAACACTCAACAAGTAACAACCCGCATCTTCGCAGCTCGTTAACTCTTCGCAGCTCGTTGCTCTCGTTATGCCTAGCACCAAAGTTTCAGATCATAATGTAACCTGAATCGCTTATTACGCTAAATCGCATACTTTCGTATCACCTCACACATCACAACGCCTACGCATATATCGCACCCGCTAAAACACTACAAACTTTGCATGAAGTTTCCAAGGCTATCTGCTCGCTTAAACTGCAATGCGACTCTCGCAAGACTTGGGAACAAAGCCGCATGCTACCTCGCTTATCTCATCGAATCTTAACTTAATTTAATCGATTAATATGCTTAACTCCTTGCTAAAACGCTTAATATAACTATATAATACGAACCGAATCGCCGAACGAACTCGTAACGCGAAATAATCAAACAACACTTGGCCATTAGGTCAAGTTCGGCCGAACTTGTGCATCACAAGTTCGCCCGAACTTGTGCATCACAAGTTCGCCCGAACTTGTCTAAGTCATAATAATCAAACCATTCAACAAGTCCGCCCGGACTTGTATTCAAAACTCAAGAAAATCAACAAGTTCGCTCGAACTTGTAACAAGTTCGCCCGAACTTGATACAAGTTCGCCCGAACTTGATACAAGTTCGCCCAAACTTGATGTCTGCTCACTCATTCTCAGTCCACCTATAAATACTCAGCTCCATTCTTCATTTGCACTTGCTGCAAGTTTGCCCGGAGCTCCCCAAAACCGAAACCCTTTGTTTTCTAAGTAAGATTCAACCCGTTTTCAAGATACAACAACGATTTACAACAATTTTGCACACGGCTTTGCCTTCGTTTTCATCAAATCTATTCTGTTTACGAAAATCTTCATCTTTTTCCATAAAACTTATGTTTTTCACTCAGATCTACTCTTAGATCTGAGTAAAACCTTTAAAACTTCGATTTTTACAAAATATTCGGACTAAACGACATATGTTTTGTTCACTTTGAAGTGGAATAAGGCGTTGTCGAGCTAGATCTCAGATCCGGAAGCACAAGGACGAAATTGTCACCTTACACAAGCTAGACTAACCCGTACGAACCATCAAGTTCGCCTGGATTAGCCCGAGTTTCTGTAAAAATGGCTAAACTCGCTCCAAAAATATCTCTCCAGCCTAAGTTTTACTCAGTGGCTTAAGGTTGGAGGGATGAACACTCGATTTCCTCACCAAACGACGCAAAAACGCACGATTTGGATGCCAAAATGATCAAGTTCGCTCGGAATACACCAAGTTCGCTCGAACTTGTCACCAGGTTTGTGACTAAGTTCGCCTGAACTTGGTCTCCTACATCAAAACTGCAAGAATGGCACAAGTTCGCCCGAACTCAGTCCAATTCTCAAGAGAATTAGACAAGTTCGCTCGAACTTGTCCTCCTCAGTTAACAAAACCTTACAAGTTCGCCCGAACTTGTATGGAAACATACAAGTTCGCTCGAACTTGCCTCATAACTCAACAGGTTTTCACAAGTTCGCCCGAACTTGTATGGAAACATACAAGTTCGCCCAAACTTGTCTACTGCTCTTTCAACCGTCAACCGTTTCAGCATTTCGGAAGACTGATGCACTTCTGTTCGCTTCCGGCACTCTCCGCAACTCTCCTTAGATCTCATCTCTCCTTAAATCGCACCAGCTGTGAGTATACTTGACCCATTTTTGCTTTAATGCACTTTTTGGGTGTAACATACGTTCTTATAAAAAATATACAACGCACGCCAAACTGATTTATCACATGCGAATATCTGTTATACATATTTATACGTGATTGCTAGAACATATGTGCTAGGGCACTTTTCGTTATCTCCACCTTGGCTAGTATGGTACTGTAGAGGGCTCTCACCCGACGGGGTTTAGCTAAGATGTACGCGCGAGCTCTCTGAGAGTATAGCATGAGAAATTGTCTTGTGAGTTTATGTGTTGTATGAATCATGTTTATGTATGAAGAGATTCGCTATACTTTTATCTACTACGCTATTATATCAAAACTTGTATGCTCGCCAATACATTTTTGTATTGACAATTATTTTAACGTATGTTGCAGGTTACTGACTCTACTTGCTGCAAATGGACGTAGGACTTTTATCTCTAGAAACTCGCTTGTAATAGAAATCTAGGGAAGATCGGATTATGTTTCTTTGAGAGATGTTTGAAATTGTAATAATTATTTGGAATTTTATTTTTTAATAGTATGGGATGTTGAACGTTTAAATATTATCGCTTATTAGTTGTTATGACGTCTCATGAGCAATCTGATTCGCCTAGTGCCACGTCCCGATGATTCCGCCATCGGTTGGGGTGAGATTGGTACCAGAGCCATAACTGTAGGGAATTAGGTAGAATTGCCATGTTCGACTTAGTCTACAGTTAGGACACCAAATCATACTGTTACGCATCGATTAAACGCCGAAAACGAATATGAACAGACAAGTCTGCCCGAACTTGTGGGCAAGTTTGCTCGAATTGATCAAGTTCGCCCGAACTTGACCAGAACTCTTCAACACGAACTTTTAAACATATGCTTTTTCTAAAGCTGCCACAATACACATGAAGAACGCTCGCATCACAGAAACGAGTCGATTTGTCGGGATTAGGTGTGAAGACCGCGAACTCTCAACGAATCACTCACTCCGCGTATTCTCATCTGCACGAAATTGTGTGTTAAGTTAGGGGTGATATCCACATCTTAACGGAAATTTCCCATTCTATCCGGTGGAAACCTCCTAATGGGTCCGGGAGGGAAACCACAATCTGGGACTCGAAGTTATTAAGTTAGGGGTGAAACCCGAACCTTGAAAACTCGTTCCACTCCTCGATTTTCAATCTCACCAAAGTCTCGATTGTTCCAACGCTTTGGGACGCGTAGTAACCGGAAGGGTGATGTCGTTAGCCGCGGGGTGGTGAGAGCATTTACCTATTAGGCCAAAGCGTGTGCCCGAACTCAGCGTAATGATCGAACAACTTTGGGTAGTCGCTATCTCAAAACCCAGGACGCTCCATTGATTTTAAGCCGCAATCGTCGATTTTACGCATCATCGAATTTTATTATGCTTATGTGACTTTCAAATCAAAGTTTTTACGCTTTCTCGATTTCTTGATTTATCGCTTTTCGTTCCATAACCGAACGCACAACTCGCACAACCATCGCAATCCAAAACAAGAGCTAATATTCGCAACATAACTAAATCCTAACAACCCTCTTAACCGCGTCCTCGCGATATGCCGCAATTATATATACGTATGTAAATATCTATATATATCTATAGTATGTGATTACACGCGCTTATGTGAATACGTGAGAATTTAGGAGATATGTGTTTTTCCTATGTGGCTCCTATGTGAAATACGTATTATTATAACAAGTTTTTAACGTGCTAAATCGCATCGCAAATACAAATCATTATGATCGAATCTCATTCCAAATCTCTTTGTTCAGATGTCTTCGAACGCTTCCAACTCTCAACGTCAAGCTCGAAGGAACTCCGACGAGAGGATTGCTTCGCTTGTGGCCAAGGAAATGGCCAAGGTCATTCCTCAAATCATCACCCAAGTTCAAGCCCTCAGCAACTCTCAAACCTTGGAAGACTAAGTCCAGCACACCAAAGTCTACTTTCTCCTACAACCAATTCAAGGCCTGTGACCCGATGGTCTTCACAGGTGAACAAAGTATATCTCAAATGCTCCAGTGGTTTGATGCCAGCGAGGTTACCCTTCGTCAAAGTGGGTGCCCTGAGCATTTTCATACCACATGCGCTACCAGAGTATTTCAATCCCGAGCACTCGACTAGTGGACAGCCGAGCGCATCAAACGTGGAAACAACGCAGCTTACGCGCTATCATGGGAAGAACTGAAGGAGCTTATGAAGAAAGAGTACTGCCCTCCCTACGAAGTCCAAAAACTCGAGAACGAATTCTGGAAAATCAAGCAAGTCAAAGGTTACAACGCCGGCCTCACAGCAAGGTTCAAACAGCTTAGCATCATCTGTAACATCCGTCAAAAACCGGATTAACCAAACCCGCTTCGTTTATTAACCGAACAACCAGTTAAAAATTTCGTTGCCCAAGCCAAGTCGACACTCCCGAAAAGGCTATCAAAGATTACATTCGTGCTTTGCCTGAGTGCGTGGGCGATTTTGTCGAAGCTGCAAGACCAGCTACCATTGAGGAAACTTATCAACTGGCCGCAGAAATCAACGACAAATGGGTTTTGGTAGGATTTTTCTCCAAAAATCCCACCAGGAATCTAAATCAAGCTACTGTCGAATTGTCCGACGATTCTGACGACGATTCCGACGACGACGACACACCACCGCAAGCCCCTGCCAAGCCTAGCCGCAAGAGAAAGAGCTCGAGTTTCAACTACTCAGCAACTGAGCCGCTCAACCCTGAACCTCTCCGAGCAGTTCCCTTCTACCCGAAGCGTAACTATACCGGCCCTCATCCCCAGTGCCTGACGTGCACATATCACCACTGAATCGGAGCCAGCTGCAGCTATTGCATCAACTGCGACTGTTTCGGTCACCTCACCAGCAACTGCCGCACTGGACCACGACAGCCAGATACGTTAGCCCTTCCAGCACCACCGACTCAACCCGCAGCCCCCGCAGCAGAAGACGTCGACACTGACACCGACCAGGCGTAGGACGACGTCGTTAACGGTACGATTTTCTACCTTAGTACTTATGCTTTATAATTGTTCAATTAATCGATGTCGTTTCAAACTACGACGCCATTTTCTCGCTCTCTCCCTCTCGAATCCTCGCACGTAGTCTAAGGGCACACACGAGTTACTAATACTAAAAGTTATATAGTATATCACGATACAATACGTTTTTTTACCTCTACTACGTGCCTTTAAAACAAGTTACGATAAACGTGCAAACACCAAAATTAATCACGGGTGCACACGGGATTAACGTGGGGTCTGCACGGGGATCGTAATGAGTTCTAATGGTACCCTCCAATGTTAAAAGCATGGTTAAAACATGGTGGATACGTCGATGGTACTTCCTATACATAAGCGTTTTAAACATGTCGACAAAGCGTGACACCTATTCACGGCATGAAATTGGTGTGGTTAAAGCATGGTGGATACGCCAATGGTACTTCCTATATATAAGTGCTTTGCCATGCTAACAAACTCCCGTGGAGATGTTCCATGTGTAGTTGAACGTTAGTAGACCTTGAATATTATGATGATTATTTTCACACGCAAACTCCTTCGCAAGGCGTAACATCTCATCATGTGATATCTGTCGCAATCCAAACATGTAACAATGATAAACAAGTTATCAATGAGTGAAATCTTATGTTGTATATGTGAACTATGTTTATTTATTTTGATTATTTACACACATTTGATTCTTGCACAATTTCGAACTCTTAAATCGCTTCTATGAGCAAAACTGGTGTACCAATACGCAAACGAAACCAACGCAACGTATGTTACGGAATAATGTCACAAGCTAAATATACCTTAAATAACCTTCGCATAACTTAGAAATAAGTTTTGGAGGGTTTGGTATGTCAAAAACAAGTTTATTCGATCACAGGGACTAATTACGACAAACTGCGAAATTCTGCCGATTCTCACAGCGACGTACGCTCTGGAACAAGAAACCAAGCCTAATATACCATAAATATCCTTTACATAGCTTAGAAATAAGCTTTGAGGGCTTCGGTATGGCAAATTCACACTTTTCTAACTTCAGGGGCTATTTTGCAAATTTCGTGAAACTATACCTTTTTGCCTATGTTGCTATCCGAAACATGTACGGACATTCAAAAATTTTTCTAATCATCAATATATTATATGTTTGTGATTGGAATGCGAAAAATCTGTTCGTTAAGCAATTACGGTCATACACGCGTTCGTTACGATTTTCGTCGTAATTAACCGAAAATCACGACCGTACGACCAAATGAACTGACCTCTGGAACATTTTACGACATATTTTAAGTTCCCTATGCTTTAACGTCTTTATAGAGCCTAAATATTGGGTTAACGAATGTTAAAAACGTCAAAAACCATCAAAAACATGTGCAGAGACCTGTTTGCAATTTTTCAAAACTACAGTCGGGGGGGGGGGGTGGCGCGCGACGGGGCGTGGCATACGGCGAGGCCCCTGTTTTGACAGCAAGTTGCTGGCAGCCTGCCAGCTCATTTTCTTGCCACCAATTCGCCATTTTTGACAACTAGCTCAAATTTTGCCACCCTTAACCTGCTTCTAACACCAACACTTGTTATCATCCTAGAGCCTCTCCTAACACTTGTCATGATCAAATTCATCCAATACAACTATAAAAAGCAAGGTGTTCTTCAATTTTTGAACTTTGCAACTATATTCTTGATCCATCTGCTACAAATCCGAATTTGCAACCATCTTGGAGCTATTTCTCTAGTCTTGATCATTCTTTTGTTGTTGTAAGTGTTTCAATCATGTTTTGATTGAATTCTTGTAGTTTGATTGGATTAAAAGTCACAAAGTTTGACTTTTGTTTGAATTCCAGAATTGATCAGAATTGATCAATTTGAAATCCAATTGAACTTTGTATTATGATGGTAATCAAGATGGTTATGATTACTATTGATCATACCTACTGATTTCTATCATTTCAAGTCTCCATGGCAAGTCAAACTTTTGGTCAAAATGCGATTTTTGCGCATTTTGCAACAGATCCAAATTCGTTGTCCAAAACAGTTTGTTTTGATGCCAAAACTCTTTTATAACTTATTTAGACATGTCAAAACATGTCTCAATCGTCACTCTTATTTTTGTGCTTGTTTAGAGTCAAAAGTTGAACGGTTTGACCACCGCTTTGACTTTCGAATCTGGCCTGTTTGGTGGATCTTCGGACCCGACCAAATACATAATTATGACCCTAATTATAAAAGGAATAACCCTCTAGGTTATACCTTATGGTCATGTCTTTCGGATAGTGTTATGTTAAACAATGGTAATATTCCTTAATATGACCAAAATGCCCTTTTCGCAAGAAAATCAACTAAAAACATATGTAACCCAAATTTTGACATATAATCTGATCAAATAACATTTTTAACATGTTTATGCATTTAAAACTTATTATGACATGTATCTAACCATCCGAATGCGTAGTTACGCAAATGACGCGTTAAAGTGGCTTAAACTACCTTAACGGGTCAAAAGCACATAAAAATCTTTCCAAATTAGAATGTAGACTTTATTAAAATATTCCATATGAGTTCCAACACTCATTTGATTTATAAAGTCTCATTCTATCTGAATCCTCCGATTTCAAGTATTGATGTTTACACTATTATTCATTTTTAGGACACGCGTGAATTTCTCGGATCTTTGAGCTTCGATTTTCTTATTGATCCACGATTTACTTTGCAATCTCAAGTGAGTACATAGTTTCCCTATTTTATGGTTTACAATTGTTTTGGGGTGATTCATATGTGCTAAATGTTTTCAAGTTTTCAATGCAAATACTATGGTTTATATTAAACACAACGATTTCAATAATGTGAACGAACTTGTTGGTGCGATGTATTTATAACAAGAATGACATTCATTAACAATGGCCAAGCCAACCAGTAGTAAGTTAAGGCGCCTAGGACTGACAATCCCGTTACCAAAATTCCCGGGGTTTGTGGGGAAATTTGGGAAGCGACTGAAACTGTATTTGTAACATACCCTTTGGTGGTATATTATACTATTAAGGGACACCGTGGTTAGTCTCGAACAAGTCAACAAAGGTTTGAATGTATTCACGAAACGACCAAAAGTTTTCACAATTAAAACAAGGAACGATGAACAAATGGTTTATAACAAGGAACGATGAACGAATGAACAATGATTTATAACAAGGAACAATGAACAATTGATTTATGATAAATGGTTTACGATAAGTGATTTAGATAACAGAACGGGTGTAATGTAATAAAAGCATGGTGGATACACCGCTGGTACTTCCTATATATAAGTGCTCTTATCACATTACATACGTATCGTTATTTGCATCACTTGAGCAAATGTTTTTCAAACAAAGACACACAACGATTTTCGATTAAAGATATAAACCATACGAGTTATTTCACGACGATTTACAACTTGGATTTACAAAACAAATGTTTTCGAGTCAAGGTTCATGGCTACGCAATTGTTTTTAGACGATTAATTAATGCAATAACAAATGCTTTTAAAACAAGGTTTTCATTTACGACTCTAGTAGTCGGATTATATGTTGCAATATATACAAAGCCATGAACTTGACACACTCACAAAACCTATGTACTCGCCGGCATATTTTTGCTGACTCGTTTTCACATATGTTTCAGGAAATCATGTTTGATGACGATGCGTGCTCACTTAGGATTCGGACGGACCTTAGTGCCTAAAAATCTGAAAGACAATAACTATGCGTGTTTTGTTTGTTTGGATGTTTGTTTTTAAAACAATTTAAGACAATATGACAATATAATCCATGTTTAATATTTAACTAAAGCGAAACTTCAAATACCAAGTGTTGTGAAACAATCTGTTAACGTGACTCCCCAAGTGTTTCCGCCGCGGTTTGTTGTTTTACGCGATTTGGGGTGTTACAGGTTGGTATCAGAGCACTGTTTATAGGAAATTAGGTTATTAGTAATGCTTTGACCTAGACTATAACCTTCCTAGGACCCTAACGCAAGTTTACTTGCGTTTAGATTTAAAATACAATACGATCACCTATCCTTAGTGACATCTTATTTTAATCATCATCTATCCTTAGTGATTGTTTTTGGCGTAAGCCTTTAAGTTTTCAAAATCTCGTCAAAGTTTGGGTTTTAATAATGTGAACACGTGCAATCTGGAAGGGTGGGTGCCTGTACCTCGAGTTTTCTGTCTAAGGCTAGAGTGTTCGTACAAATCCACTTAATCGGACCAGTCACTCTTACCTGGGAACTCTTGGAGTGAGCGTCCACTTATAGGCTAAAGCATGTCTTCGCGATACATTATAAAGACCCATTTACTTTGATTAGTCACAGTGTGTCATTTGCGTGTTTTGAGAAACAAACAAATGACCACATTCTTATGTTCGTTGATATTTTTGATGCTTGTTTCGATTTTCCAAATGTCAATCTCACACATCTTTCATCATGTTTCTTTTCTAGAATGCCTCCTCGACGTGATACAACTCAAAATGCCGAAATGGCAGCCATAATCGCTCAACAAATTGTTGTCGTACTCCCGAACCTAGTAACTCAAATGAATCAAGCGAACAACAATATTAACAATAATAACAACAATGCTCCTTGTAGCTACAAACAGTTTTGTTCGGCTAAACCACTTGCATTTTTGGGTCTGGGGGAGCTATGGAACTTCTTCAATGGTTTGAGAGTCTCGAGAGCACATTTCGTTTCGTTCAATGTCCGGATGAACGAAAAGTTGAGTTTGCATCGAGTGTATTCAAGAAACGAGCTTTGACATGGTGGAATGGTGTTATGAGAGATAGGGGTGCTAATGTGGCCTTAGCCCAAACTTGGGGAGAGCTTCGAGCTCTAATGATGAGGGATTTCTGTCCTCGTCATGAACTTAGGGCTTTAGAGAGGGAATTTGATGATTTGAAGCAAGATAGCGGTGAGCATCGCGCTTATACCGACCGATACGAGGAACTGAGTTTACTTTGCCCTACGATGGTGACGCCTTTGGAAAAGGCGATCGAGAAGTATATCGATGGTTTACCCGATCCTGTGCAAGATATCGTCACCGGTAGTCACCCTACCTCTATTCGACAAGCTATTGAGTTAGCTGCAACTTTAACCGAATCCCAAATTAGGAAAGCTAACCTACATCGCAAGGGTGATAAGAAATCCTCTGCCAAGTCAACCTAAGAGAAACCAAAGAAAGTCAAAGCCGGATCATCCAAGAGGTCGAAGAAGCGTAAGGCTTCTCAAAACTTTGTTGTGACCACACCACCCGCTCCAACTGCTCCCCAAAACCAAGCAGCTCCACCACCAGCAAAGAAACCATATGCAGGAACTGCACCGCTTTGCAACCGTTGTAATGGTCATCACCAAGTTCATGTACCTTGTCGACAATTTATGGAAAGCTTGGTCACTTGGCGAATATTTGTCGTTTTAACCCGAACCAAGCTGCACAAAACCAAGCCCAATCACAAGCAAATCCTGCTCGACCTCACTTTCCACCTGGTTCATGTTACAATTGTGGTGAAATGGATCACTACAGGAACAACTGTCCGAGGATAGCAAATGCCAATCTGGCTCGTGGACGAGCTTTTAACATGAACGCTAACGAGGCTTGCCTGACAATGAAGTTGTTAATGGTACGTTCCTTGTCAACAATCACCCTGCTTCTGTTCTTTTTGATTCGGGTGCTGATAGGAGCTTTGTGTCATTAACTTTTGAGCCTTTACTCTCGATGCTTAGAACTAAACTAGGAAAGCCCTTGTCAGTCGAGATAGCCAATGGTGAACCTCTTGTGCTTGATTCTGTCATTCGTAATTGTCAATTGAACCTCAAAACAATTTGTTTACTATCGACCTTACACCGATGCAACTTGGAAGCTTCGATATTATCATTGGAATGGATTGGTTAACCAAGTACCATACCGAAGTTATTTTTTTGACAAGATTGTTCGAATACCTCTTCCGTCTGGTGAAATTCTAGAAGTTCATGGAGAGAAACCCGTTAGTAGCGTTAAACTCATGACGTGTACCCAAGCTCACAAATACTTGCGAAAGAATTATGTCACCTTCTTGGCACATATTGTGGAGCAATAGGCAAGAGCAAGAATATTCGGGACATTCCTGTTATTGAGATTATCTTGAGGTATTTCCCGAAGATCTACCTGGTTTACCCCTGGCATGACAAGTTGAGTTTCGTATCGATCTTGTACCTGGTGCAAACCCAATAGCCAAATCTCCCTTTTATCTTGCACCTTTTGAGATGCAAGAATTGTCGAAACAATTACAAGAGTTATCTGACAAAGGTTTCATTCGTCCGAGTTATTCTCCTTGGGGTGCTCCTGTCTTATTTGTGAAAAAGAAGGATGGATCCTTCCGGATGTGTATCGATTATCGTGAGCTCAACAAACTCACGATCAAGAATCGATATCCCCTACCTCGCATTGATGATCTGTTTGATCAATTACAAGGTGCCACATGTTTTTCGAAGATCGATCTACGTTCTAGGTATCATCAACTTCGTGTACTCGAGGAAGATATTCCCAAGACTGCTTTCCGCACAAGATACGGCCACTATGAGTTCACTATTATGCCTTTTGGCTTGACAAATGCTCCAGCTGTGTTCATGGACTTAATGAATCGGGTTTGTAAACCTTATTTGGATAATTTCATCATTGTATTTATCAACGACATTTTGATTTATTCCAAGTCTCAAGCCGAGCACGAACAACATCTCCGATTAACAATGGAACTTCTGAAGAAAGAACAACTTTATGCCAAATTCTCCAAGTGTGAATTTTGGCTGAAAGAAGTTCAGTTTTTGGGACACATTGTAAATGAACAAGGTATTCATGTGGATCCTTCTAAAATCACTGCGATTAAGGATTGGAAAACACCCACTACTCCCACAGAAGTTCGCTCATTTCTTGGTCTTGCTGGTTACTATCGACGATTTATTGCAAACTTCTCAAAGATCGCGGTTCCCCTCACTGCTTTGACTCAAAAGAATAAGCCTTTGAGTGGGGACCTAAACAAGAGGAGCTTTCCAAACCTTGAAACTAAAGCTCTGCAATGCTCCTATTCTATCTTTACCTGATGGTAATGATGATTTTGTGGTTTATTATGACGCGTCGAATCTAGGCCTTGGTTGCATTCTCATGCAATGAGATAAAGTCATAGCCTACGTGTCGAGACAATTGAAAGTCCACGAAAAGAACTACACGACTCATGACCTTGAGTTAGGAGTTGTTGTCTTTGCTCTCAAAATCTGGAGACACTATCTTTATGGTACGAAATGTGTGGTTTTCACGGACCACAAAAGTCTCCAATACATATTCAATCAAAAGGAGTTAAAGATGAGGCAACGACGTTGGGTCGAACTCCTAAACGATTACGACTGCGAAATTCGCTACCATCCTGGTAAGGCGAATGTTGTGGCTGACACACTTAGTCGCAAAGAACGTGTCAAGCTTCATTGTGTTCGAGTTCGATCTGATATCCAAACACGTATTCTTGAAGCCCAATCGCACTTGTGTAACCCAAGGTTTGTTGAAAGACGAACTACCTCACCAACTCGAACTTCAACTCGAAACAAAAGACAATGGATTACTCTATTACATTAACCGGTTGTGGGTTCCGAATCAACACGATCTCCATACTCTATTGATGGATGAATCTCATAAGTCTTGTTATTCAATTCATCCTGGTGCTACAAAAATGTACAAGGATCTTCGCACCCAGTTTTGGTGGCCGGGTATGAAGAATGACATTGCCTTGTATGTATCTAAATGCCTTACTTGTCTCAAGGTCAAGGTTGAGCATCAATGTCCTCTGGTTCAGAAATACCAGTTTGGAAGTGGGAGAACATTGCGATGGATCTCATTACCAAACTACCACGCACGTCTAGAGGTCATGATGCAATTTGGGTGATCATTGATCGTCTAATGAAGTCATCACATTTCATAGCAATTCGTGAAGACTATTCTGCTGAAAAACTCGCAAAGATCTATGTTGATGAGATCATATCTCGTCATGGTGTTCCTTTGATCACCATATCTGACAGAGATGCTCGTTTCTCATCTCGCTTTTGGAAGACCTTGCAATCTGCAATGGAACCAAACTCAATCTAAGTACTGCTTATCATCCTCAAACGGATGGACAATCTGAGAGGACGATTCAAACATTGGAGGATATGCTTAGAGCTTGTGTGATCGATTTTGGTGGTAGTTGGGATTCGCATCTCCCGTTGGTCGAATTCTCCTATAACAATAGTTATCACACCAACATCAACATGGCGCTTTCGAAGCTTTATACGGTTGAAAATGTCGTTCACCTGTCTGTTGGAATGAGTTCGGTGAGACACAGCTCACTGGACCTGAACTCATCCACGACACAACCGAGAAAGTCAAGAAAATAAGCGATAACCTTTTAACAGCTAGAAACCGTCAAAAGATTTATGCGGACAAGCGACGCAAGCCCTTAGAATTTCAAGTTGGTGACTACGTCCTACTCAAGGTGAAAGGAGTAGTGAGATTTGGAAAGAAAGGAAAACTTGCTCCACGATACGTTGGACCATTCAAGATCGTCGAAAGAATCGAAAAAGGTGGCCTACCGACTTGAGCTACCTCCTAAACTCGGGAATATTCACCCAACATTCCATGTGTCCAACTTGAAAAAGTGTTTAGCTGATACAAATCTCCATATTCCACTCGATGAGATTCACGTTGATGTTCTATGCATTTTGTCGAGAAACCGGTGGAGATAATGGACCGTGAGGTCAAGAAACTTAAACGAAGACGAATCCTGATAGTCAAAGTTCGCTGGGAATCCAAATGTGGCCCAGAATTTACTTGGTAACATGAGGATCAGATGAAAGCGAAGTATCCACACTTATTCTCACGAGTTTCCTCTAATTAAATTTCGGGACGAAATTTCCTGAAGTAGGGGAGACTGTGTTATCTGTCGCAATCCAAACATGTAACAATGATAAACAAGTTATCAATGAGTGAAATCTTATGTTTTATATGTGAATTATGTTTATTTATTTTGATTATTTACACACATTTGATTCTTGCACAATTTCGAACTCTTAAATCGCTTCTATGAGCAAAACCGGTGTACCAATACACAAACGAAACCAATTTAACACAACGTATGTTACGGAATAATGTCACAAGCTAAATATACCTTAAATAACCTTCGCATAACTTAGAAATAAGTTTTGGTGGGTTTGGTATGTCAAAAACAAGTTTATTCGATCACAGGGACTAATTATGACAAACTGGAAAGTCTGCCGATTCTCACAGCGAACGTACGCTCTGGAACAAGAAAACAAGCCTAACATACCATAAATATCCTTTAATAGCTTAGAAATAAGCTTTGAGGGCTTCGGTATGGCAAATTCACACTTTTTAACTTCAGGGCTATTTTGCAAATTTCGTGAAACTATGCCTTTTTGCCTATATTGCTATCTGAAACACATACGGACATTCAAAAAATTTTATAATCATCAATATATTATATGTTAGTGATTGGAATGCAAAAAAATCCGTTCGTTACGCAATTATGGTCATACACGCGTTCGTTACGATTTTCGTCGTAATTAACCGAAAACCGCGACCGTACGACAAAACAAACTGACCTTTGGAACATTTTCCAACATATTTATGTTCCCTATGCTTTAACGTCTTTATAGAGCCTAAATATTGGGTTAACGAATGTTAAAAACGTCAAAAACCATCAAAAACATGTGCAGGGACCTGTTTGCAATTTTTCAAAACTACAGTCAGGGGGGGTGGAGTAGCGCGACGGGGCGTGGAATACAGCGAGGCCCCTGTTTTGACAGCAAGTTGCTGGCAGCCTCCCAGCTCATTTTCTTGCCACCAATTCGCCATTTTTGACAACTAGCTCAAATTTTGCCACCCTTAACCTGCTTCTAACACCAACACTTGTTATCATCCTAGAGCCTCTCCTAACACTTGTCATGATCAAATTCATCCAATACAACTATAAAAAGGAAGGTGTTCTTCAATTTTGAACTTTGCAACCATATTCTTGATCCATCTGCTACAAATCCGAATTTGCAACCATCTTGGAGCTATTTCTCTGGTCTCTGATCATTCTTTTGTTGTTGTAAGTGTTTCAGTCATGTTTCGATTGAATTCTTGTAGTTTTATTGGATTAAAAGTCACAAAGTTTGACTTTTGTTTGAATTCCAGAATTGATCATAAATTGATCAATTTGAAATCCAATTGAACCTTGTATTATGATGGTAATCAAGATGGTTATGATTCCTATTGATCATACCTACTGATTTCTATCATTTCAAGTCTCCATGGCAAGTCAAACTTTCGGTCAAAATGCGATTTTTGCGCATTTTGCAACAGATCCAAATTCGGGTGCCAAAACAGTTTGTTTTGATGCCAAAACTCTTTTATAAACTTAATTTAGACATGTCAAAACATGTCTCAATCGTCACTCTTATTTTTGTGCTTGTTTAGAGTCAAAAGTTGAACGGTTTGACCACCGCTTTGACTTTCGAATCTGACCTGTTTGGTGGATCTTCGGACCCGACCAAATACATATTATGACCTTAATTATAAAAGGAATAACCCTCTGAGGTTATACCTTATGGTCATGTCTTTCGGATATGTATTAAACAATGGTAATATTCCTTAAATATGACCAAAATACCTTTTTCGCAGAAAATCAATTAAAAACATAGTTAACCCAAATTATGACATATAATCTGATCAAATAACATTTTTAACATGTTTAAGCATTTAAAACTTATTATGACACGTATCTAACCATCCGAATGCGTAGTTACGCAAATGACGCGTTAAAGTGGCTTAAACTACCTTAACGGGTCAAAACGGGTCAAAAGCACATAAAAATCTTTCCAAATCAGAATGTAGACTTTATTAAAATATTCCATATGAGTTCCAACACTCATTTAATTTATAAAGTCTCATTCTATCCGAATCCTCCGATTTCAAGTATTGATGTTTACACTATTATTATTTTTAGGACACGCGTGATTTCTGGATCTTTGAGCTTCGATTGTCTTATTGATCCACGATTTACTTTGCAATCTCAAGTGAGTACATAGTTTCCCTATTTTATGGTTTACAATTGTTTTGGGGTGATTCATATGTTCTAAATGTTTTCAAGTTTTCAAATGCAAATACTATGGTTTATATTAAACACAACGATTTCAATAATGTGAACGAACTTGTTGGTGCGATGTATTTATAACAAGAATGACATTCATTAACAATGGCCAAGCCGGCCAGTAGTAAGTTAAGGCGCCTAGGACTGACAATCCCGTTACCAAAATTCCCAGGGTTTGTGGGGAAATTTGGGAAGCGACTGAAACTGTATTTGTAACATACCCTTTGGTGGTATGTTATACTATTAAGGGACACCGTGGTTAGTCTCGAACAAGTTAACAAAGGTTTGAATGTATTCACGAAACGACCAAAAGTTTTCACAATTAAAACAAGGAACGATGAACAAATGGTTTATAACAAGGAACGATGAACGATGAACGGAACAACGAACGATGAACGAATGAACAATGATTTATAACAAGGAACAATGATCAATTGATTTATGATAAATGGTTTCGATAAGTGATTTAGATAACAGAACGGGTGTAATGTAATAAAAGCATGGTGGATACACCACTGGTACTTCCTATATATAAGTGCTCTTATCACATTACATACATATCGTTATTTGCATCACTTGAGCAAATGTTTTTCAAACAAAGACACACAACGATTTTCGATTAAAGATATAAACATACGAGTTATTTCACGACGATTTACAACTTGGATTTACAAAACAAATATTTTCAAGTCAAGGTTCATGGCTACGCAATTGTTTTTAGACGATTAATAAATGCAATAACAAATGCTTTTAAAACAAGGTTTTCATTTACGAATCTAGTAGTCGGATTATATGTTGCAATATATACAAAGCCATGAACTTGACACACTCACAAAACCTATGTACTCGCCGGCATATTTTTGCTGACTCGTTTTCACATATGTTTCAGGAAATCAAGTTTGATGACGATGCGTGCTCACTTAGGATTCGGACGGACCTTAGTGCCTAAAAATTGAAAGACAATAACTATGCATGTTTTGTTTGTTTGGATGTTTGTTTTTAAAACAATTTAAGACAATATGACAATATAATCCATGTTTAATATTTAACTAAAGCGAAACTTCAAATACCAAGTGTTGTGAAACAATCTGCTAACGTGACTCCCCAAGTGTTTCCGTCGCGGTTTGTTGTTTTACGCGATTTGGGGTGTTACACATCACTTCTCGATCGCGCCACCGCTAGACTTTTCGTAAGTCTACATCGACGCGAACCCACTTTCGCTGAAGTCTATATAGCATCGCTTATCGCATTACCCTCTTGACGTTGTATCGCTATCGTTTCGATTATCGCTCTCGACGCTTGGACGCTATCACTTCGCCTATCGTCCTCACCTCGTGACGCTTTGACGCTTATCGCATCTCTTATTCTTGCCGCTTCGCTATTGCCGAACCTTTCCGCGCGCTTTAATCACTAACCAAGTATGCAATCCCGTAAAAGTTACTTGGTTCCCTATTCAAACTTGGTCCAACCTTTCGCCATTTGGATCCAAGTCCACCTTTGTCATGTTGGCACACATGACATCCTTCCACGAAACAGAGGCAACATGGCTAAAGCATGGTGGATACGCCGCTGGTACTTCCTATATATAAGTGTTTTACCCATACTAACAAACTTCCGTGAAAAGATGCCATGTGGGGTTCAATGCTATCTAATCATTGTAATTTCTTCGTCCTATTCTTCACCGCAGGGACCAAGAATATCGAAATCTATCCATATCCTGTCAACACACCTGACATCGCTCCATGAGACGGAAGTGATATGACTAAAACATGGTGGATAAGCCGCTGGTACTTCCTATATATAAGTGTTTTAGCCATATTAACAAACTCTCATGGAATGATGCCATGTGGGGTTCGACGTTAGTTGAATTTTTTTTATACCGTTAAAACCTATTTTTACCGACGTGTTTGGAAATAAATGGAAGTTTCTTAAGATTTTGAAGTGTTCACAAAAATTGGGTCATTTACTAAAATATTTTGAATTATTTAAAACCTTTGACCAACAAAAACATTTCTTACAACGTGGGTTTAATCGACTCAGCCTAACGCCCCTCGTAAGAAAATTTTCCTAAATCGAGTTTTTATTCAAAAGTCTTTTCGTAATGGTTTAACCAAAATTTTTCAAAACCTTAAAACATTTTTGGCTCACCAACTCGTGTGTTGTAATCATGAGTCAACGAAGTTATTTTTACTAATCGATTCTCTTGCACCACCGAGACATTTTCCTTCGTCAATCCTCGATCGATCAATCGCTCATCCTCCTCGCCCTATCGCTTTTATCGCTACCTATCCGTATAAATTCTCAAGGTCCCCATTTCGAATAAATCTCGGGATGAAATTTCCTAAAGCAGGGGAGATTGTAACAACCCGCATCTTCGCAGCTCGTTAACTCTTCGCAGCTTGCTTCTCTCGTTACGCCTAGCACCAGAGATTCAGATCATAATGTAACCTAAATCGCTTATTACACTAATCGCATACTTTCGTATCACCTCGCACATCACAACTCCTACGCATATATCGCACTCACTAAAACACTACAAACTTTGCGTGAAATTTCCAAGGCTATCTGCTCGCTTAAACTGCAACACGACTCTCACAAGACTTGGGAACAAAGCCGCATGCTACCTCGCTTATCTCATCGAATCTTAACTTAATTTAATCGATTAATACGCTTAACGCCTTGCTAAAACGCTTAAAATAACTATATAATACGAACCGAATCGCCAAAGGAACTCGTAACGCGAAATAATGAAACCAAACTTGGCCATTAGGTCAAGTTCGGCCGAACTTGTGCATCACAAGTTCGCCCGAACTTGTCTAAGCCATAATATCAACATTAACAATCGCCCAGACTTGTATTCAAAACTCATGAAAATCAACAAGTTCGCCCGAACTTGTAACAAGTTCGCCCGGACTTGATACAAGTTTGCCGAACTTGATACAAGTTCGCCCGAACTTGATGTCTGCTCACTCATTCTCACACCACCTATAAATACTCAGCTCCATTCTTCATTTACACTTGCTGCAAGTTCACCCGGAGCTCCCCAAAACCAAAGCCCTTTGTATTCTAAGTAAGATTCTACCCATTTTCAAGCTACAACAACGATTTACAACGATTTTGCACAAGGCTTTGCCTTCGTTTTCATCAAATCTCTTATGTTTACGAAAATCTTCATCTTTTTCCATAAAACTTATGTTTTTCACTCAGATCTACTCTTAGATCTGAGTAAAACCTTTAAAACATCGATTTTTACACAATATTCGGACTAAACGACGTATGTTTTGTTCACTTTGAAGTGGAACAAGGCGTTGTCAAGCTAGATCTCAGATCCGGAAGCACAAGGACGAAATCGTCACCTTACACAAGCTGGACTGACCCGTACGAACCATCAAGTTCGCCCGGATTAGCCCGAGTTTCTGTAAAATGGCTAAACTCCTCCAAAAAGACCTCTCCAGACTAAGTTTTACTCAGTGGATTAAGGTTGGAGGGATGAACACTTGATTTCCTCATCAAACGACGCAAAAACGCACGATTTGGATGCCAAAACGATCAATTTCGCTCGGAATATACCACAAGTTCGCTCGAACTTGTCACTAGGTTGGTGACTAAGTTCGCCCGAACTTCGTCTCCTACATCAAAACTGCAAGAATGGCACAAGTTCGCCCGAATTCTGTCCAATTCTCAAGAGAATTAGACAAGTTCGCTCAAACTTGTCCTCCTCAGTTAACAAAACCTTACAAGTTCGCCCCAACTTGTATGGAAACATACAAGTTCGCCCGAACTTGTCTACTGCTCCTTCAGCCGTTAATCATTTCAGCATTTCAGAAGACTGATGCACTTCTGTTCGCTTACAGGCTGATCTGGCACTCTCCGCAACTCTCCTCAGATCTCATCTCTCCTTAAATCGCACCAACTGTGAGTATACTTGACCCATTTTCACTTTGATGCACTTTTTGGGTGTAACATACGTTCTTATCAAAAATACACAACGACGCTAAACTGATTTATCACATGCGAATATCTGTTATACATATCTATACGTGATTGCTAGAACATATATGCTAGGGTACTTTTCGTTATCTCCACCTTGGCTAGTATGGTACTGTAGAGGGGCTCTCACCCGACGGGGTTTAGCTAAGATGTAAGCGCGAGCTCTCTGAGAGTATAGCATGAGAAATTGTCTTGTGAGTTTATGTGTTGTATGAATCATGTTTATGTATGAAGAGATTCGCTATACTTTTATCTACTACGCTATTATATCAAAACCTGTATGCTCACCAATACATTTTTGTGTTGACAATTATTTTAACGTATGTTGCAGGTTACTGATTCTACTTGCTGCAAATGGACGTAGGACTTTTATCTCTAGAAACTCGCTTGTAATAGAAATCTAGGGAAGATCGGATTATGTTTGTTTGAGAGATGTTTAAATTGTAATAATTATTTGGGATTTTATTGTTTAATAGTATGGGATGTTGAACGTTTAAATATTATTGCTTAATAGTTGTTATGATGTCTCTTGAGCAATCTGATTCACCTAGTGCCGCGCCCCGATGATTCCGCCATTGGTTGGGGTGTGACACAACAGTGCCAGCTGGTGTAAAATGTCCATTTCTTCTAAATCAGTTGGTTCAAAATGTTGCAAATCATTCATTTCAAAAGATAGGTTATCAGAGGTTTGGCTTTCCCCACTTACAGCAAATGCATAGTTGGGTGAGAAAGAATCAGAGTCAAAATTTCCATCAGAGGTTATGTCAATATAATGATCAAAACCCTGTTCCTTTCCACTACCCGATCCCTCTTCATGACCATACAGAGCAGTGTTACCCAAGGTATAATCATCAGTCATTTTCCCGGACTCTTGTAACTTCTTTTCTGATGCAACTCTCTTTCATAAGTGAGAAGTCGACCATGAAGTTGTGTGAGTGTCATCTCTTTATAACCAACAGATGTTCGTGTAACGTAAGCTATAGTCTCTCATTTATCTGTTAACGATCTTAAGAAATGACTATTGACAGTCGAGTTAGGAAATTCCACGTAAACCAGTTTCAATTCACTTATGAGACAGCTAAAACGTTTGAACTGTTGGGTTAAGGACTCTCCCTAGACGTGACAAAAAGTTTCACATTGCTGATTTAGAACTTCTCTATTGTTCTCAATAACTTCCTCAGTCCCACCGATTGTTCTTTGAGTGCATCCCATAACTCCTTTGCACTATTGCAGTGGAGCAGTCCCGCATAGATTTCATTGGGTAAAGCTGAAGTAATTTTCTGGTTTTTCGGCACAAACGTGTTGGGATCTTCTGTACTTGGAACTAAAGGAACATGAGGTCCAAATACAATAGATCTCCAACATCCGGTGTTTTGCTGAGCAAGTATGTGACCCATGCTACGTTGCCAAATGAAATACTCATTTCTTTTCAACATAGGTGGTTTAAACATGGATCCAGTACTAGAATCTTGTGTGTTTTGTGTGATTTGAGAGATTTCTGTTTGTTTACAACATATTTGTGTTTTCTAAAAGGCAAATTGGAAATAAATAATCCCAACTTTCTCAATTTGGCAGATAATAATCCTAAGTCAGTTATTAGCCGATAATAATCCGAACTGGTCAACTTTTTTTGTAAAATAGTCTGCAGTTAAAATAGCTTAACGGAGTTAAGTTTTTTTTCCGAATTACAAACCGATGTTTAGGGCTTTTGATCAGAACGAACATACGAGTCAATTGACGTAAAACTTACCTCGAAATTGTACTCAAAATGGCTTTATTTTTGTTAATTAAAGTTTAAACACCCGAATTGAAGCACCGTTTTCGTGGGTTGGGTGCGATATTTTGAGGTAAGTTTTACATCAATGGACCTGTATCCTCGTTCTGATCAAAAGCCCTAAAACATCAGTTTGTAATTCGGAAAAAAAACTTAACTCCGTTAAGCTATATTAACGGCAGACTATTTTACAAAAAAATTTGACCAGTTCGGATTATTATCGGCTAATAGCTGACTTGGGATTATTATCGGCTAAATTGAGAAAGTTGGGATTATTTATTTCCAATTTTCCTTTCTAAAAACTTTAAACGTAATAAAACTCTGTTTTCAAATAAAACTATCAAATGAATTAGCAAGGAGAGCTGATCTTTCAAATCAAATTGAATTTAAATCAAATTTTGATTGACCAAGCTCTGATACTAATTGTAAGGATCTGAGTTTGATTTACTTGTAGTTTTTGTTTCAAATATGGAAATATGATTGAATTTGAAAGGTAATGCAGCGGAATAAGATGGAAAACTTTACTACAAGTAAAGGTTGTTTGTTTTCATCACCATCATGCTTTCAAGTTTATAAACTTTGCATGTGATTCACAAACTCCCCCTCAGCCAATTACAACTCAGTTTGATAGTACAGAAAACTCAGAGAAGATGATTGATGAATGATCTTTTTAATAGACAAAGTTTAATTGTTACATCGATTCACCTATATATACTAACTATCTAACCTCTGAGCATCTTTTGATGACGTCAGGGTTGATAGTGACATTTAACAACTAAATAACTAACTTAAAACACTGCTACCTATCATCTGATAATGCAAAGCACTGTTACATTGATTATTATACTAATAAGCTAAACTCTGATCTCTTGTTCCTCTGGCAGACCTTTGACAATTGTAGAGACAGATGATAGGAGAACAAATCTTGTGGAAAGCAGTGTATGTACATCCGAGGTTGTAACCTCTGATAGTTGTAACCAAAACGATGATAATGTATTTGGCTCTGTATCATTTGTTCCTTTGTAAAAGGTTCAATCCCAATATACCCACTTTGTGTCGATAGGACATACATTCTCAGGCAGTGGTACAAGTTCCTAAACTTGTTGTCTTTTAAACTGAAGGAGGTCCTCTTGCATAGCTTCTACCCAACTGTTGTCTTTTAGTGCCTCTTGGTACTTGGCATGTTGTGTGAGTGATAGAAAGCCAGCAAAAAGGCAAATGTTTTGGGATTGGCTTCTTGTGAGCACTCCATCATTTATGTTGCCAATAACTTGATCCAATGGATGGCTTTTGAGGAAAACCAAATCACCTTGATATGGAACAATTGCATTCTGAGGTGAAGACTCCAGATGTGTATCATCTGAGCTATCATCTGCTGGTGAATTTGAAGGTCCAGCCTCTGATTAGAATGGAGGTGGAGGTATGGGTATGAATGATTGTTGATTTTTATCCATATTGGATGGATTTTTATCAACAGTGTTTTGATTTTGTGAGCAGGCAGAGCTTTGAGTATTGACCACTGTTGAACCAGCAGAGCTTTCACCATTGTTACTAACATCTGCTCCTCTGGTTGAAGGACTGATCTTGAAATTTGGAAGTATGCATTCATATCCTTGCTCTTGTGTTGATGATTGTGGTATACCTACATGGTTAGCCTTGACAGAAACATCTACAAATGTAAATTTATCTAAATCAAACAGTTCAGTAGGATTTGCTGGGATTTTTAAAGATGAAAGTTCATTGAACTTCACATTTAAAGTTTCTTCAACACACTTGGTCCTGAAGTTAAAAACTTTGTAGGCTTTGGCAATGGTTGAGTATCCCAGAAAATAACCACAGTCAACTTTGGCTGCAAACTTAGAAATAGAATCTTTTAAGTTCAAAATGAAGCATGGACAACCAAGGACTTTGAAATATGAGATCAGAGGTTTAATTTTATAAAGCAATTCATAGACAGTCTTTTGATGCCTGGGGTTAATCAAAACTCTGTTCTGAACATAACAAGCAGTGTTTACAGTCTCTGCCCAAAAAGACAAGGGTAAACCAGAGTCTGCTTGCATAGTTCTTGCAGATTCAATTAAAGTCGTATTTTTCCTTTCAACAACCCCATTTTGCTTTGGAGTTTTTGAAACACTAAATTGCCTAGCAATCCCTTTTGACTCACAGAAGGCATCCAACTCCTTATTTCTAAACACTGTCCCATTATCTCTCCTAAGATTTTTACTGGAAGGTCATACTGCTTTGCAACTTGTTTGACAAAAATTTGCAATACACCAGGAGTTTCATCTTTGGAGTGTAAGAAGAAAGTCCATGTAAACCTTGAAAAATCATCAACAATGACTAAACAGAATCTTTTCTTCATTAGACTCATGATTTTTACAGGACCAAACAAATCCATGTGCAGCAATTGCAAACACTGGGTTGTTTTGGACTCTTCAATTGACTTGTAGGAACTTTTATGTTGTTTACCTTTTAAGCAAGAAACACAATGTTCTTCATAAGTAAATTGCTTCTGTGGTAGACCTCTGACAAGACATTGTTTAGAGAGTGTGGTGATTGTTTTCAGATTTGTGTGGCCAAGTCTCCTGTGCCATAACTCTGTCTCTTTGCTAGAAGCAACTGAGAACAGGCATGCATTAGACATATGGTTATCTTTCAACATATCAACCACATACATATTGCCACTCCTATGAGCAACAAGTTGTGCTTTGCTCTTAGCAATGATTTGATCGATCTTTTTAACAACTTCTGGTCCTACAATTTAACAGGTTTTCTTAGTGAAGAAAGATCCATTCCCTTTATCACTCATTTGTGAAACACTTAGAAGATTGAATTTTAGATTGTCAATTAAGTTAAGATTTTCAAATTTGAGACTTCCAGCCTGAACACACCCTGACCCCAGCACCTTCCCCTTTGAATTGTTACTAAAAGATATATCACCCCTCCTTGAGCCAAGAAATCATTGAGAAGGGCTCTACATCCTGTCATATGTCTAGAGCCTCCACTATCTACATACCATAAACTATCAAGGCAAGTAGTAGCTCCCTGCACATAAGTAAACAATTAGTTTAAATGAGATTCCAAAGCCAGAATGGCTTTGGATGGGGTCACAGAGTATCCACTCTCAAATCCAGGAACATGGTCAGTGGTTTGAGTTTTGCTTTGTATCCACTGTTGTGAAGCATTTCTTGTCAGATGTTGGTAACCATGCGGATATCTATTCACTTTCGGCTTTGAAGGTTTTTTGTAACCTTCATAGCTCATAAGAACTTTTTGATAAATTGGTTGTCCATGTCCTTTTAGGACCTGTTGGAAGGTGGAGCATCTGTCACTTGTACCTCTCTGGGAACAGAGGTTTTGTTCAATACTTTTCTGACAGATGTTTCAACAAGTTCTAAGGCCTGCTTAGATTTATTTCTAGCAGAGCTTGAACTTTCTCTCTCAAGAGCTTTTGCTTTGATCTATTTTACCTTTTGATCATAGGTTTGAAGATAAGCACACTCATGAGTTAAATGATTTTTTTTTACCACAGAAAAAGCATTTTGAATCATTTGGGATCACATGTGTTCTATTTATGTCATATGCTTTTAAAAGAAAACATTTTCTGTTACATGGTTTCTTTTGTTGCAAAATTCACATAACAAATGTTTAATATTTTCCCTTTTCTTTTTATCTGATTTTTTCTCAGCAGATGTTGTAACCTTTGCTGGAAGATCTTTAATGGGAATGATTCCAGCCTTTGGTGCCTTGACACCTTCAATGGTTGAGAAGTCCATAGGCTTGAAATTTTCCAAAATATCACATTCATTGGACCATGTAGGTTTGAATTGGTATTTCTCAATTTCCTTAAAAGTTGAGGATCCCTCATGTTTTTCCAGAGAAATTTTGTTACAATTTTTATCAGTGATTTTTATCTCATTTCCAGCCATATTTTTAGGAACCACTTCAACCTTTTCAGAATCAAATTTTGTAACATTTTCAGTGGCTTGTTCTTCATTTTCAAAACCAATGCCAAATTTATGTTACTCTTGATCTGTTTGTCTAGCATAATTTCAAATCCTTTGGAAGACTCTACCGATTTTTCACATGTGATCTGGGTAGTTTCTAACTCCTTTTTGCAAACTTGGTATTTGTCTACCATAGTTTGGAGTTGGTCCTTGGTTATGCTAGCTTCATGCTTTAGGCTACTTATCTCAGAATCTTTTGTTGTCAATTTTGTTTTTAACTCTTTGATAAGTATTTCAAAGTTGAGTTCATCTTCTAAAATTTTGTTCCTAAGGTTTTCATTCACATGTTTAATGTTAGCAAAATCTATTATACATTTTTCTGAACAGAGATCCTTAAGGATCTGAGTTGATACCTTGGGAGCAGCCATAAGAGCACAATCACAGTCTTCTTCACACACATTTTTATCCCATGGATCAGATAGAGAGGTCTTTTCTTCATCAACAGTGTTTTGAGAGACCACTGGTGTAACCACTGCTTCATCACAACTTTGAACCTCATCAGATTTTGACACTTGTTCCTCAGACTCATCACCTTCAGCTATAGTTTCTAAGGCCATTAAACAAATATTTTCATTTTCAAAATCATTTTTAGCCATTAGAGCAAAGTTTTCATCTGTTAAATCCTCAGGCAAACTACTCCAGTCAACAAAGCCTTGTGTAAAGAAGCTCTGTTGGTTGACCTCTGCCGGAGCAGTGGTTTGAGTAGTTTGAGTGACATGTGGAACTTGCTGCACATGCACTTGAGATGGTGCTTGGACATACTAAATCTGTGGAGCAGGTGTTTGGACATAATGGACAGGACTATAGTAACAGGATGTGCAAAGTGTGCAGTGTTTTGCATTTGTGTTGCAGGGGTATAATGGGAATAATGAGAAGTGCTTTGAGGTCTAGGGCCTGGGTGAGTCACAATTGGACCTGTAGTTTGAGATCTGCATTCCCTGGCAAAGTGTCCTAACATATTGCACTTATAACATTTAATCCAACCCCACTTTTAACCCCCCATGCAATCCAGGAAACTTCCTACCACTCCTTTTGTAAAACTTACTTGCTCTAACACTCAAAAGTGCCAGCTGATGTAAATATTCATTTCTTCCAGACCAGTGGGTTCAAAATGTTGTAAGTCATTCATTTCCAAAGACATATTGTCAGAGTTTTGGCTTTCTCCATTTGCAGCAAAAGCAAAATTGGGTGTGTAAGGATCAGAGGTGAAATTGTTTCCAGAAGTTATGTCAATATAGTGGTCATAACCCTGATCCTTTCCACTGCCAAAACCCTCTTCATGACTATAAAGAGTAGTGTTACCCAAGGTATAGTTGTCTGTTACTTTCCCTGACTCTTGTAACTTCTTTTTCTGGTTCAATTCTCTCTCATATGTGAGGAGTCGACCATGAAGTTGTGTGAGGGTCATTTCTTTAAACCCAACAGATGTTCGAGTAACGTAAGCTACAGTCTCCCATTTTTCTGGTAACGATCTTAAGAAACGACAATTGACAGTCTAATTAGGAAATTCCACGTTAACCAGTTTCAATTCACTAGTGAGACAGCTAAAACGTTTGAACTGTTGTGTTAACGACTCTCCTATTACGTGACAAAACGTTTCATACTGTTGATTCAGAACTTCTCTATTGTTTTCTATCACTTCCTCAGTCCCACCGAATTGCTCTTTTAGTGCATCCCTCAACTCTTTTGCACTATTACAGTGGAGCAGTTTAGCATAGATTTCGTTGCGTAGCGCTGAAGCAACAATGCTAAACGCTTTTGCATCCAACTCTATTTTCTAGAAATCCTGCTCAGAGTAGTTTTCAGGATTTTTAGGCACCTGAGTATTGGGATCCTCTGTGCTTGGAATCAATGGAATATGTGGTCCAAACACAACAGATCGCAACAACCGGTGTTTTGCTGAGCTAAAATGTTACCCATCCGACGTTGCCATATGAAATATTCATTTTGTTTCAACATCGGTGGTTTGAACATAGATTTTCAATAATTTGTGTTTTAAATACTTTAAACGTAATAAAACTATGTTTCTCAACAAAAACTAACAAACTAATTAGCAGAGAGAGCTGATCTTTCAAATTATTTGATTTAAATCAAATTTTGATTGACCAAGCTCTGATATCAATTGTTAGGATCTAAGTTTGAATCAATTGTGATTTTTGTTTCAAGAATGGAAATATGAATCGAAAATATGTTTTAATGCAGCGGAATGAGTGAAAAACTTTTATCACAATTGATGGTCGTTTTTTTCATCATCATGCTTTGAACTAATTGTAGTATTTGCATGTGAATTACAAACTCCCCCTTAGCCCAATGGTAATCGTTTAAAAGTACAAAAATGGAACGAAGATAGACCGATAAATGATCTTTTTATAGATTAGATAATACTGTTACATCGATCACCTATTTATACTAACCTTCTAATCTCTGAGCATCTTTGATGATGCAGGGTTGAAAGTGACATTTAACAAACAAACAAACTAACCTAAAACACTGATGCGAAACACTGATAGTGAAAGCACTGTTACATTGATTATTATATTAATAAAAAATAAAACTCTGATGACTATCCTCTGCTTTTTATCTTCTGTCAGACCTTTAGTAGTTTGTCGTTGTGTAGCAGCAGATGATGAAAGGCAGCAGATCTTTTGGAAGAGCAGAGTTTAACCAACAGCGGTTGTAAACTCTGATAGTGGAATCAAAACACTGATAGTGTATTTGGCTCTGTATCATTTGTTCCTTTGTAAAGGGTTCAATCCCAACACAACTTTTTATCTCACGCAATTTCCATACATTTCAAACTCTCTTATACATAAACCCCACGTAGACTTTAAACTTCAAATTTCGATTTTAGCCAAACGTTTTAATCAAAATGCCATCTTTTCCAAAGTCTTCATCTTGAATAAATTTCGGGATGAAATTTCCTAAAGTAGGGGATACTGTAACGCTTCGCATTTTGTTCATTCTTTATTTAGAAAGTACTGTTCTAATTCTATATTTAGAAACTTATATCGTACCTTGTATTCCTCCATTGTACTCCGGGATTTTGATCATAATGAAACCTTAACTTGATACTTATACCTTTTAAACACTTTATGTATACTTTGTAAACTTTAATACGTGATTACACATGCGAAACTTATACTTAAATACTCGAATACTCAACTTATGCACTATTATACCTGTACTACACTCTCGCATGCTTAAAACACTTGAAACTGATTAAAAACGTTTAAACCAACCCAAAAAGACTCACTCGCACGAAGACAGCACGACTCGTACGATTTGCCACTCGTGCGAGGAAATGCCCACTCGCACGAGCCAACCTTGGTTCTCTATAAATACGAGACCATCTCCTTCCGAACACTCTCACTCTTACGCTCCAGAACCCAAACCTTTAGCACACTGCTTCCAGATCCGTCTAAGTGAGTTCAACTCACATATTCCACCTTCAAACTTTTGATTTTCATCTACTTTCTTGTACAAGTGTTGTAAGCCGACTTGTCCATCATCCTTATGGGATTGAGGCAGTGTTTCAGCTAGTGAGAACGTTGGGAGCCTTGGCTACCCGAATCAAGTTCCACACCTCACTTGAATAGTTTCTTTACTTTTTGTACCTCCATGACCAACCGGGATGCTAATTGCCTTGCTTTGGTAAACATATAACGAGACTGATGTCTCCATGCTTGACCTAAATGACAAACTTGACCAAATATATGTAAACTATGCTTATTCCTTGTATTTTTCTCATATACTGGTCCGACATGATATTAATCACAATTTGATTCAGTATTATGACTCCCGACTAATATGCCTCGTGTCAGAAACCTTGTTCACATAAACCATTGTTGAGACGGGCACGCAACGAGCTAAAACGCACCAGAATGGCCCATTCGTATGAGCGAACAGCTCACTCGTACGAATCAACCATTTCACTCGTACCAGCCAACTCTTCACTTGGACAAGTCAAACCCTCATTCGTACGAGTGAACAGTCTACTCGTACGAGGAGACCAGTCCACCTCTTACGAGGGGATGTTTTCTGGTTTCATCTCAAAACCTCCTGTTACGTAATATGGACCGATCCTACCATTCCAATTACTCACATCCTCCTGTTTACCCATCGTAGGGTAACTTCCGGTGACTCCACTTCAACCCACCAACTACAAGACTCGCTACCGGGAAGCTTGCAAAATTGTCAGCATACTCTACCCCCTTTTCTCTTTAACACATTTGGGGTGCAATACATGTAACTTATCAAATACACTCAAAATACATTTATGCTCAAAACACAATACAACCATGATACATGCTTGTCCTATACTTGAAATTGTAACACCCCGACCGCCTAAAAACAACGAACCGCGGCGGAAACATCGGGGAGTCACGTTACAAATTGTTACACAACCATGGTATTTGAAGTTTTGTTTTATTTGAAAGTTAACATTGTTATATTGTCTTTTGGAATTAAACACAAACTAAACAAACATAGTTATTGTCTTGCTTATTTTAAGGCACTAAAGTATGTGTCCGTTCCTATGTGAGCATGCATCAAACCATCAAGTATTGTTCCCCGAAATATATGTGAAAACGAGTCAGCAAAAATATGTCGGCGAGTACATAGGTTTTGTGAGTGTGCCAAATTCATGATCTCGTATATGTATTGCAATACCTCGTCAGACTAATAGAGTCGTTATGTGAAAACTTTGTATCAAAAGGTGTTTGATATTGCAATATAGTTAACCAACCACAACTAGTTGGTTAAAGTTTATGAAAAATCTCGTAACCATGAATCTTGACTATAATGTTTCCTTTGTAAAACCAAGTAATAATTTGATTTAAAAGAAAAAATTCGTATGGTTTATATCTTTAAGTGAAAGTCGTTGTGTGACATCGTTCAAAAACATTGTTCCAAGAAATTTAGATAAGGCCACAGTATGTAATACGATGAAAGCACTTATATATATGAAGTACTAGTGGCGTATCCACCATGATTTTATCACATTACACCCGTCATATTATCTAAATTACTTATCATAAACCAATAGTCCAACCGTCTTTGTTATAACCAATCATCCAAATCGTCCTTGTTATAAACTAAATCGTCATTGTTATAAACCAAATCGTCATTGTTATAAACCAATCGTCATTTGTGATAAATCAATTATCATTGTCATAAATAAATCGTCCTTGTTTTAATTGTGAAAACTTTTGGTCGTTTCGTTGAATACATTCAAACCTTTGTTGACTCGTCTATACCACCAAAGATTTGTTAAAGTAAACAGTTTCGGTCGTTCCCCAAACTTCCCCACAAACCCCTGGAACCTTGGTAACGAGATTATCAGTCCTATGGTACCATAACTTACTACTGGTCACCTTGGCCAAGTTAATGAATGTTATTCTTGTCCTCAATACAACGCACCAACAAGTTCGTTCACATTATTGAAATCGTCTCGTTTATATAAACCATAGCATTTGTTTCGAAAACTTAAAAAGATACTTTAGCACATATGAATCACCCTAAAAATTAGGAAAACGTAAACAGGGGAACTATGTACTCACTTGTGATTGCAAAAGTGTCCTTGTTTCAAAGATCGACAAAGCTCAAGAGTCCGAGAAATCAAACGTGTCCTAAATTCGGATTACTAAGTAAATATCAGGACTTTAATCGGAAGATCGGATAGAATGAGATCTTGTAAACCAAATGAGTGTTGGAACTCATATGAAATGGTTTAACAAAGTCAAATTCTTATTTGAAACGATTCCTAAGTGCTTTTGACCCATAATGGCTCGTTAAGGTAGTTTACGCTACTTTGAGGGTCATTTGTGTAAACGCGTGATCAGATGGTTAGATATGTGTTATGATAAGTCTTATATGCCAAAACATGTTTGATTATGTTGTAACATCAGTTTATATGCCAAAACATTAGTTACATATGCTTAAAATTGATTTATGCGCAAAAATGGCATTTTGGTCATTTATAAAGGCATCACTAGCGACATAGCATAACATTAACCACTCGACTGACCATAAGGTATAACCTCATAGGGTTATTACCTATACAACTATGGTCACAAATATGCATTTGGTCGGATCCTAAGATTGACCAAACGGATCGGATTCGAAAGTCAAAGCGGTGGTCAAAGACTGCTCGACTTACGACCCTAAATAAGCACTAAACAAAAAGTGACGAGTTAGACATGTTTTGACATGTCTAACTAAGTTATAAAAATGTTTTGATATCAAAACAAAGTGTTTGATACCCGAAAGTAGTTCCGTCGTATAATGCGCATTTTGCGCATTATTTACCGAAACTTTGAATCTTAACTTCGACTAGTAACATGGTAAATCAGTAGGCATGATTGCTATGGATCATAACCATCGTGATTACGATCACGTTGCAAAGTTCAATTGAACTTTGTCTTGACAATTAATGGCCAAAGCTGCTGTTGGTGAACACTTGAAGAGCTCCAAGAAGAAGAATGCTTAGATGGGAGGCCTCCACAAAGGTGGTAGCACTCCAACTTAGAGCAAGAGGAGAAGAAATGAATTGAGCAAATTGAAATGGCCATGAACTCACCTATTTATAGTGATGAAGAGTCCACCAAATCATGACAAGTGTGTAATGAGGTGTTAGGGTAATGCTTAGTGTCCCTCCAGGTGTCCAAAGCAGGTTAAAGGTGGCAAAAATCGCGAGATTAGTGTCCAAGAGAGTGAACAAGAGCAAGACAGCAAAGCTGCTATGCTGGGCACCCCATGTGGACCGCATGGCTTTGTGGATGCGGTCCGCATCCACCCTTGCTCGCAGCCACTTTCCAAAATTAGCATAACAGGCCCCTGCACATGTTTCGTCGTGTTTTGGCACTTCTAACACCCGTTAACCACATTTTTACGCTCTATAAGGACGTTAAAGCAGAGAGAACTTGAAATAAGTCCAAAAATGTCCCAGGTGTCGGTTCGTTTGGTCGTACGGTTGTGGTTTTCGGTTAATTACGTCGGAAATCGTAACGATCGCTCAAATGACCGTAAATGCGCAACTAATGATATTTTTGCATTCCAATCACTAAAATACAAGATTTTAATGATTACAAAATTTTTAGATGTGCGTACATGTCACGGATTTAGAAATACGCGTAACAGCATAGTTTGCAGAATTTGCAAAATAGCCCCTGAAGTTGCATAAGCATGTTTTTGCCATACCGAAGCCCTCAAAACTTATTTCTAAGTTATGTAAAGGTTATTTAGGGTATGTTTAGCTTGTGTCATTGTTTGGGAGTGTACGTCGCGTTAAACTGGTTACGTTTACATAGCAGTTTCCGATTTCACTTCCAGGAATTGTATGAAAGTTTGGAATCGTGCAAGGATCGAATATGTGCAATTGTCATGATAAATAAACAAATCTCAAAAATAAAACACCATATTTCATTGATTGATAACTCGTTTGAAATCGTTACATGATCGAAACACCACAAATGTCACAGTCTCCCCTACTTTAGGAAATTTTGTCCCGAAATTTAATTAGAGGAATCTTGTGAGAATAGAAGTGGGTACTTCGCTTTCATTTGATCCTCTCATTCCCAAGTAAATTCTTGGCTACATTTGGATTCCCAGCAAACTTTGACTATCGGTATTCGTCTACGTTTGAGTTTGTTGACTTCACGGTCCAAAATCTCCACAGGTTTCTCGACAAAGTGCATAGTGTCATCAACGTGAATTTCGTCCAGAGGGATGTGAAGATTTGCGTCAGCTAAACACTTCTTTAGATTGGACAAGTGGAATGTTGGTTGAACGTTCCCAAGTTTCGGAGGTAGCTCAAGTCGGTAGGCCACTTTTTCGATTCTCTCAACGATCTTGAATTTTCCAACGTATCGTGGTGCAAGTTTTCCTTTCTTTCCAAATCTGACCACTCCTTTCCAAGGGGATACCTTGAGTAGGACGTGATCACTGACTTGGAATTCCAAGGGCTTACGTCGCTTGTCCGCATAACTCTTTTGACGGCTTCTAGCTGTCAGAAGGTTATCGCGTATTTTCTTGACTTTGTCTGTTGTGTCATGAATAAGTTCAGGTCCAGTAAACTGAGACTCTCCAACTTCATTCCAATAGACAAGTGAACGATATTTTTGACCGTATAAATCTTCGAAAGGCGCCATGTCGATGCTGACGTGATAACTATTGTTGTAGGATAATTCGATCAACGGTAGATGCGAATCCCAACTACCACCAAAGTCGATCACACATGCTCTAAGCATATCCTCCAATGTTTGAATTGTTATTTCTGTTTGTCCATCAGTTTGAGGATGATAAGCAGTGCTCAGGTTTAGTTTGGTTCTCATAGCAGTTTGCATGGCCTTCCAAAAGTGAGATGAGAAGCGAGCATCTCTGTCAGATATGATGTCCAAAGGAACATCATGACGAGATACAACCTCATCGACATAGATTTTGGCGAGTTTGTCAGCAGAGTAATCCTCACGAATTGCCAAAAAGTGTGCTGACTTTGTTAAACGATCAATGACTACCCAAATGGCATCATGACCTTTAGATGTGCGTGGTAGTTTAGTAATGAGATCCATTGCAATGTTCTCCCATTTCCATACCGGTATTTCTGGTTGTTCAAGTAAACCAGATGGACGTTGATGTTCAGCCTTGACTTTGAGACAAGTTAGGCATTTAGATACATACAAGGCAATATCGCCTTCATAGCCGGCCACCAGTACTGGGTACGGAGATCAATGTACATTTTGTCTGCACTAGGACGGGTCGAGTAACGAGACTTATGAGCTTCGTCCATCAATAGGTGCAGAGATTGTCTTGATTTGGAACCCACAACGGTTCAAATAATAGAGTAACCCATTGTCTTTCGTCTCGAGTTGAAGCTCAAGTTGATGTGGTAATTCACTACCCAGTATGCCTTGTGTAGCACAAGTCGCTGAGCTTGAAGGATACATGTCTGGATATCAGATTGAATTTGAACACAATGAAGTTTGACACGTTCCTTGTGACTAAGCGCATTAGCCATCCACATTCACCTTACCAGGATGGTAGCGAATCTCGTAGTCGTTTAAAAGTTCGACCCAACGTCGTTGTCTCATGTTTAGCTCCTTTTGATTGAATATGTGTTGTAGGCTTTTGTGGTCAGTGAAAACCACACACTTCGTACCATAAAGGTAGTGCCTCCAAATCTTGAGAGCAAAAACTACGGCACCTAACTCAAGATCATGAGTCGTGTAGTTCTTCTCGTGGACCTTTAATTGTCTTGACGCATAGGCTATGACTTTATCTTGTTGCATGAGGACATAACCAAGGCCTAGATTTGATGTGTCACAACAGACAACAAAATCATCGTTGCCATAAGGTAAGGATAAGATAGGAGCATCACAGAGTTTTTGTTTCAATGTCTGAAAAGCTTCCTCTTGTTTGGGTCCCCACTCAAAAGGCTTATTCTTCTGAGTTAAAGCGGTGAGGGGAACCATGATCTTCGAGAAGTTCGCAATGAATTGACGGTAATATCCAACAAGACCAAGAAACGAGCAAACTTCTGTGGGAGTAGTGGGTGTGTTCAAAATCTTTAATCACAGGATTTGGGAAGGATCCACATGTATACCTTGCTCGTTGATTGTGTGGCCCAAGAATTGAACTTCTTCTAGCCAAAGTTCACACTTGGAGAATTTGGCATAAAGTTGTTCTTTCTTTGGTAGTTCCATTGTTAATCGGAGATGTTGTTCGTGTTCGGCTCGAGACTTGGAATAAATAAGGATGTCGTCGATGAAAACAATGATGAACTTGTCCAAATAAGGTTTACAAACCCGATTCATCAAGTCCATGAATACGGCAGGAGCATTAGTCAAACCAAATGGCATAACAGTGAACTCGTAGTGGCTGTATCTTGTGCGGAAAGCATTTTTGGGAATATCTTTCTCGAGTACATGAAGCTGATGATACCTAGAACGTAAATCGATCTTCGAAAAACATGTAGCACCTTGTAGTTGATAAAAAAAGGTCATTAATTCGAGGAAGGGGATATCGATTCTTGATTGTGATTTTGTTGAGCTCACGATAATCGATGCACATTCGGAAGGATCCATCCTTCTTTTTCACAAATAGGACAGGAGTGCCCCAAGGAGAATAGCTCGGATGAATGAATCCTTTATCTGATAACTCTTGTAATTTCTTTGATAACTTTTGCATCTCGGACGATGCAAGACGGTAAGGAGATTTAGCAATCGGGTTGGCACTAGGTACAAGATCAATGCGGAACTCAACCTGTCGTACAGGAGGTAAACCAGGTAATTCTTCAGGAAACACCTCAGGATAATCCCGAACAACGGGAATGTCTTGAATAGTTTTGCTCTTGCCTTTCTCCTCTACGATATGTGCCAAGAAGGAAACGTAATTCTTTCGTAAGTATTTTTGGGCTTCGATACAAGTCATGAGTTTCAAGTAGCTAGAGGTTTTTCTCCACGAACTTCTAGAATTTTACCAAATGAAAGGGGTATTCGAACAATCTTGTCAAAACAGATAACTTTGGCATGGTGTTTGGTTAACCAATCCATTCCTATGATAATGTCAAAACTCCCGAGTTGCATTGGCGTGAGATCAATAGGAAAAAGATGATTGTTGAGATTTAACTGGCAATTTCGAATAACATGACCGAGCACAAGAGGTTCACCACTAGCGACTTCTACTATCAAGGGCTTTCCTAGTCTAGTTCTGGGTGTTGAAAGTAAAAGTTCGAAGGCTAGCGATACAAAGCTTCTATCGGCACCCAAATCGAAAAGAACTTAAGCAGGACAATTGTTAACAAAGAACGTACCATTTACGACTTCGTTATCAGCACAGGCTTCGTTGGCGTTGATATTGAAAGCTCGTCCATGAGCTTGATTGGCATTCGCTAGCCTCGGGCTGTTGTTTCTATAGTGACCCATTTCACCACAATTGTAACATGAACCAGCTGGGAAGTGAGGTCGAGCAACATTTGCATGAGGTTGAGCGGGGTTTTGAATAGCTGGGTTGGGAAAAAATCGATAAACGTTGGCCAAGTGACCAAGTTTTCCACAGGAGGTACACTGAAGACATGGTTGATGAACTTGGTGGTGACCATTGCACCAATTGCACAACGGTGCAATACCAGCATACGGTTTTCTTGCAGGAGGCTGGGCTGGTTGGTTTTGAGTGGCTTGGTTGGGTTGAGCAGTTACAGCAAAATTCTGTGAAGCCTTGCGCTTCCTCGATCTCTTGGATGGTTTAGTTTTGTTTTCCTTCGGTTTCTCTTGAGTTGAGTTAGTAGTGGATTTCTTATCGTCCTTGCGATGAAGTTTACCCTTTTTGACCTGAGACTCGATGATGTATGCAAAATGCAACATATAAATTACATCAAATGAGGCATAAAACTAATCATTTTTAGTACTAATGTTGGAAAAAGCACGTTTGTTTGTTCCTTTTGTATTTACAGGATAAAATGAGCTTAAAAGAACAAAAGAAGCAAATAAGTAGCCAAAACCAACACAAAATACAAGAAGAAGGTATCTGACATACCCAGCACCACGGCAGCATCCCAAGAACAAAAACAAGAGAAACAGAAGCTTACCACGGGGTCGTGCCCAGCTCACCACGCCCCGTGCCCAGCTAACCACACCCCGTGCCCAACATCAAGCCCTGTGGAAAAAGACAAATTACTGATTTCAGGCACCACAGGGCCGGGTCCAGCTTACCACGGGCCGTGGCCAACTCTAAGATTCGCAAAATCTTGATAGTACAGCAAGTACATTGACCACGAGGTCGTGCTCGGTCACCACGGGACGTGTTCGTACAAGACCTGACATCTGCAGTTAATGAAGGAAGAGAAATTGGCCACCACGGGGCCGTGCCCGGCGGGCAAAGGGTCGTGGTCAGGGCTCTGTTCTGGATATAAATAGGGGTGCTTGGTTCACTTCAAAGGCATCCCTTGGCAAACAACTTCTCTCTCACTTTGCCACCACTCCACAACCACTACAACACCCACACCCACAACCATCATCCATCTTTTATCTTTAGAGTGTGTAGTAGTCTCGGGATCCAAGATAGATTGTAAGGGTTCTTGTCAAACAAAGGCCATGCTTGGCTAAATTCCTTACATCACTTGGTGAAGACTAATCTTTTATGTATTACTTTTAGTTTTTAATCTTTCGGCACTTTTTATTTGGGTTTGTATTAATGACTTTAATAACTAATTTCTTATGTTGAAAGTGAATTTTCTTAACCATTTCTTCATGATGTCATTGATTTGCTCATTCGTGTCTTTACGGTCTATATAAAGCTTGTTAACTACTTGGAAGAGGGTTAGAAGGGTGGTTTGGTAAAGTTCTTGTCTCGTTCAGTGTATAGATCCTGCGAGGACTTGGTTCAAGCCTATTAGGGCCTCCTTCAATGCTCAACGGGTATTGGATGGCAGGGGCGCGAATGGCTTGAACCCCTCATATGTAAACTACTATTAATCTTTAAACCGGCTACTTGGGATTGTATCCCTGCTGACTCAAACCACTTAGCCGAGGGTAACGTCACCTTCAAAAGAGGGGCCTACCACTTTTCACATTAATAACTTACTTAATTTTCTTTCAATAATCCGACCTTTTGGGATTGTATCCCTGCTGACTCAAACCACTAGGTTGAGGGTAACGTCACCTTCAAAAGAGGGGCCTACTAGTATAACAAAGATAATCTCTTAAAAAGTCCGAAAGTGCGAAATTATCAAAGGATACATAAAAGAGAAGTTGGATCCAAGTGATTCTATCTTGTCTATTTGTATTTCATTTTACTTTATTTATCTTTTTACTTATCTTTATGTTTTAAAACTTTTATCAAAAATTTAGATTGATTAGACGTTGACGATAAACCGGTATTAAAAGCTCTTGTGTCCTTGGACAATCTCGGTATCTGACCAACGCTATACTACGCTCACGATGGGTGCACTTGCCCAAGTGTGTGTTTAGTGTTAGTAGAATATCGTGTTTTATAAATTTAAAACTTGACTATGCGTAAAATGGACTAAAAATGACAATAAAAATGCGTAAGTTTTTGGCCTGTTGCCAGGGACACAAGGATTTTAAGAAAGCTTAAAATCGACGGCCTAATCATTTTTCAAAACATTTTCAAAACTGTGCGCTCGTTTTCTTTTTTTTTAGGAAATTTTTTGTTTTACAGTAAGCTGAACACGGGCCGTGCCCACTGGACACGCCCCCGTGCTGCAGATTACTAAAACATTTTTTTTAAAACGCCCAAATATAGAATTTGACCACGGGCCGTGCCCAATCGGACACGGGGCCGTGGTGAGCTTCTGTTTCTGTTTTAATTTTTTTTCTGGCTGCGAGACTCTGTAATCTACTGAGTATTTCCTCATGGATCAATACTCGGGAGATTACACTCACTACTACATTGAGGATGATCATGAGGAAGAATATTGTACCATTTGCGGCAACCCTCGGTACAATATTGTGACCATTTCCAGCCATCCGCCTCATATAGCTATTATGAGGAACCAAGGTTTGAACTTCCAAAGACAAGCTTTGATTGGGACACCTATCCTTCTCATTTCGACACACCACCGACTATCCTTCCGAAGCCGAAAGAATAATAGAAACTCTCAAAACTCTTGAGCGTTTAATAAAAGAATCCCGAGAAAGGGAAGAGGCTGTTTGTACTAATGAGGTAATAATCGAAGAAGTAAAAATGGAAGAAAAACTAAGTGAAGAACCAACGCATGAACCAAACAACGAAAAAGGTAAGTCCAAAAATGATAATTTCGAAAAAGAGTTAAAGCTTCCAGAAATAAACATTTTGGCACCTTCTTTTGAAAATCATTGTTTGGTACCAACTCATGCTAAGTTTTTAAAAGAGTTAAACACTAAGGTCAACCGGGGTGGTCACGTTATGACCCCCATCCCTCGTGAAACTCAAATGGAAACACCGCCACCACCCAATTTTTCACCCACAAAATTTTGTAACGCGTGGTATACTTGACGCATTATATATTTGAGTTATGTGAGGGGGATTGTTGGTTTGGTGGAAATTGTTGGGTGTGGTTGTGAGTGATGACCATTTCCAGTAAAAAGGGTTGTGAGTGATAGAATACCGGTTGATGACATGGCGGAACCTGATTGGAAGTTATGAGTGAGTGATGGATGATGAGTGATGACCACCCCCTCCCCCCTAATACTAAAACTGACAAAATGGTTAGCATTAAATTAACAATCGATCAAACTACGCTAATAAAAGATGAGCAATTTGAAATTAACATAACACCTATTCCATGTTTCTTTGAAATCACCTTTATTAGTAATATTGCAATTGATAGATCTTTGTGTTAATATAATGCCTAATTATATTTTCGAAAAATTAAATATTAGTTATTTTTCTCCACTTCAAATCCCCATTTTTCTATCAAATCGAAAAATGATAAAGTCGATCGGAGTAGTTGAGGATGTGCTAGTACAAACAAATCAAATGATAGTCCAACCGACTTCATCAGTCTTGGTGATACTCCACTTATGTTGGGGCAACCTTTTGAAAAACCCATCAAGCCTTGACCAACCGGAAGCAACATAACCTACCCATCCAATTGGGGGCCTACAAGAGGTACGTCAAACTTGACCAATCAATGAAATATCCAATTGGCAATGACGACCCCCTAATTGAAGATGAGCCAGAACCACCCGATAAGGTGGGTCTAGCCAAGGACCCTTATAAACGTGGTGCACCATGGAGGCATTCCATGGATTATGAATTAATAAAAGTAGTTTACTTAAACATACTTGTTCAACTTTCAAAAGTATGGCTTCTTTTATTTTGAAAGGGCAATCATGTTTAAGATTTATTTTAATTCATAGTGAATGCTTTTATTTTTAAGTTTATAAATTAGTAGGGATAATAAACACTTAAAGAAGGATTGGAGATGACAAAGGGACGTTGAAAAAGGGACCACGTGCATGTAAACAGAAGACTCCTGACAAATTTCCAGCATTACAGCATGTGCAGCTCGGGGCCGTGGCCACCCAACACACCCCCGTGCCCAGGGTTCTGCAGAAAAAATTTCTAACAGGTACCTGACCACGGGCCGTATCCACTAGGTACGCCCCGTGCTTAACCTTTTGTAACTTTCTGTCACTAGCAATCTGACCACGGGGCCGTGGTCAGCAGCCCAGTAACATAAAAACTTGTTTTTAACCCACTTTTCACATTCTAATCAACAAAAAAAAACCTATTTTTGGACACATTGAGGACAATGTGTAATTTATGTGTGGGGGGAAAGCTAACACTTTGAATTTAGCAAGTACTAATAACAAGCCTTACACAAAACTCTATTGGAACCGCTAATCACCTCAAATCTTTTTCAAAATTTTTCAAATTTTTTTTACTTGTCTTGGTTTAATTTGGGAATAACAAGCTCTAAAAAAATTATGTTTTTACTAATTTACAACTGATAGCGTCGTGATAAAAAGAACCAATTAAGAAAATTATACAAAACGGGCATGACAAATCTTTGTAAAATTTGATTAGATATACACTTTTACACTATATCCTTCTTCCCACAAAAAGTGAGTTTTGAGCCTTTACCGAGCATACAAATACATATCTACACTAATTGCTCAAATTTTCGTTTCTTGTGTGAATAGCCCGTTTGGTTCTTACAAATCTAGAACTTGGCAAAGCAATATGTTCCCAGTCCTTATCGAAAAAAATCCAAGTAAATAAATGATGGAGGCATTAGGACTATAACCCATTTTTCATTCTAAACCGTTATTTTCCCTTTTCCATCTCTTACCAAAAATATCCCCCTAGTAAACCCCTTTGAGCCTTAACCCTTTTGTTTCTAAAAACGCGCAAAAATACAAACTTTTGCAAAAACAACCACCCACATCCACAAAACATTTTATTTTCACACCCCTTATTTTTCGTAAAAAGTTCGGTTATAAAATTACAAAGTATGGCTTAGTTTCAACTTTATTCAAAATAAAAGAGAAAGAAAAGAGAAGAAAAACACTTTGATTAAAGTTTTTTTTTCTAAGCCACAAAAGAATTCTAAAAACTGATACTTATTACATTTTTCACCATCTTTTACCCAAAAACACCTACCAAGCCAGTACCTACCCTTTTAAAGACCTCTTGATATTTACGAGGATTAAAACGTCAAAAAGGGGAAGGTTTGATTGTTTGTCAAGACTATAGTAGGAGTAAGCTCCACATCGGGTCCGAGCGTTTCTACTTAAATATCTTCGGCCGAGAGTTGAGTGAACACTTGTGAGGTGTGTAAATATGTATAGAACTAAATAGAATTTTATTAAGGTATGTTATGCCCAAAATAATAATTTTTCTTAAAATGTGTTTTAAATAAATCATGACTAAAAAGATTGTAAATAAAATAAAAACAAAATAAATTTAGAACTTGGATTCCCGACACTCTAAAGATAAGCTAAAAACTTCTCTTCTACCTATTCCATTTGGGTGTGTAAGCAACATTTAAAAGAGTTTTGCTTGAGGACAAGCAAAGATTCAAGTGTGGGGATATTTGATGTGTGCAAAATGTAACATATAAATTACATCAAAGGAGGCATAAAACTAATTATTTTTAGTACTAATGTTGGAAAAAGCACGTTTGTTTGTTCATTTTGTATTTACAGGATAAAATGAGCTTAAAAGAACAAAAGAAGCAAATAAGCAGCCAAAACCAACACAAAATACAAGAAGAAGGAATCGTGACATGCCCAGCCCCACGGCAGCATCCCAAGAACAAAAACAAGAGAAACAGAACTGACCACGGGGCCGTGCCCAGCTCACCACGCCCCGTGCCCAAGCTCACCACACCACGTGCCCGGCTCACCACACCCTGTGCCCAGCATCAAGCCCTGCAGAAAAAGACAAATTATTGATTTCAGGCACCACAGGGCCGTGTACAGCAAGTACATTGACCACGGGGCCATGCTCGGTCACCACGGGGCGTGTTCGTACAAGACCTGACATCTGTAGTTAATGAAGGAAGAGAAATTGGTCACCACGGGGCCGTGCCTAGCGGGCACGGGGCCGTGGTCAGGGCTCTGTTCTGGATATAAATAGGGGTGCTTGGTTCACTTCAAAGGCATCCCTTGGCAAACCACTTCTCTCTCACTTTTCCACCACTCCACCACCACTACAACACCAACACCCACCACCATCATCCATCTTTCATCTTTAGAGTGTGTAGTAGTCTCGGGATCCAAGGTAGATTGTAAGGGTTCTTGTCAAACAAAGGCCATGCTTGGCTAAATTCCTTACATCACTTGGTGAAGACTAATCTTTTATGTATTACTTTTAGTTTTTAATCTTTCAGCACTTTTTATTTGGGTTTGTATTAATGACTTTAATAACTAATTTCTTATGTTGAAAGTGAATTTTCTTAACCATTTCTTCATGATGTCATTGATTTGCTCATTCGTGTCTTTACGGTCTATATAAAGCACATTAACTACTTGGAAGGGGGTTAGGATGGTGGTTTGGTAAAGTTCTTGTCCCGTTCAGTGTATAGATCCTGCGAGGACTTGGTTCAAGCCTATTAGGGCCTCCTTCAATGCTCAACGGGTATTGGATGGCGGGGGAGCAAATGGCTTGAACCCCTCATATGTAAACTACTATTAATACTTTAAACCGGCTACCTGGGATTAAATCCCTGCTAACTTATGTCACACCCGACCCGCAGCGGAGTAAGAGTCGGGGCATAATTGGGTTATCACCAAAGCTCATGATATTTACTAATATGTTTCATATTTATTAAAGTCAAAGTTACATTTCCAAATATCCAAACATGTCCATACAATACAAAGTAAATAAACCAAACATAACAATCCCAAACTCTAAATCATTTTATTCTTCTAGTCCAATCCTATGTGTTTCTGGCTGCTGCTGGTTCACCTGTATCATGTGAAAAATGGGGGTTTTTGGGTCAACATAAGTTGGCGAGTGAACCTTGTTAGATAAACATTTATTATTGATTTACTTGTTAGTTTATCAATGAAAAATTGTGCATAATCATAAATGAGCAAATGTAAATAATCAAGCAGTGGCAAATAGCAATCACAACTATAACATACAATAACATATGATAGCATACATGAACATACCAACATCATACGATAAATAACATAAATGAAACTGTGCGATCAAGGCTCAATCAAACGGAGCCGATCGTATTGCATGTACTGAAAATGAAAATGTCTGTGCGATCAAGGCTCAATCAAACGGAGCCGATCGTATGTGGGCACGCCAGGTTCACGCTCATAATGAAATGGGGAACATGCTCAACGCTCATAATGTAATGGGGAGCGGCGGCCTATGAAATTGCATGTACTGAAAATAATAAATTGCATCTAACAATAACTACACAACAGTCGAAACAAACTGAATACACATGTTCATGATATGATGTATGCACCATGGTTTAAATATAATATATATAACAAGACACATGATACACCCCAAAACGTGATTAAGACGGGGAATTTGTAAAGATTCACTCACATTGGGTGCGTTTGAATGGAGATGATAAGATGCGCACGAGTCGGGAGAGATGAACAACGAGAATTTCTAACCTAAATAATGGCGAAAAAATATAGTAAATGAGTGGATTTTATTAAGGATTTTAATGGAATTTTTAGATATATTATTGGGAGTTTAAGGCTATTTTCTATCTTTAAAAATGTTATTTTTAAGTATTTTTAATTGATTTTTAAATTAAATTAAATAAATAAAAATAAAAAAAATTGTTTATTTTGCGTTGACCGTTGACCGTTGACCTGTTGACCTGTTGACCGGTTCGGTCAGGGTGCAAGGATGCGCTGGGTGAGACTCGAACCCGAGACCTCCCGTACGCGTGCACGCAGCTCTACCAACTGAGCTACGTGTCTAACCCGAAATAATCTTGTTTTTAATTATATTTATATACTGATTCAATTTAACCAAAATTCTTTTAAATTTCAAAAACATTTTAATTCAACAAACCGGTGCCAGTAACAAGTTTCGAACGTGTGACGTGTGACTTAGTGTTGCACACAGTCCACCGCTGGATTGTGTGTCTAACCTGGTTAATATCTCGGTTTTTATTATACTTAACAACTAACGGAGTTAACCCGGTTTAGTTTTAAACAAAAAGGCATTTTATTACATAAGGAGTGCGTGTATCAGGGATCGAACTCGGGACATGCGTGTATATTTTGCACACAGTCCACCGCTGGACTGTGTGTCTAACCCGTTCATATTACTGATTTTAAATAAACTTATAACTTAACTAATTTTGTCTTCTTCATTCAAATTACAGTTGACTGAATCACTAATCCGTTTCTTGTTTTCTTATGATTAACAAACATTCTTAAGGCTAAAATGAAATGGCAGAGACGGTGTTGGGAATAACATACCGTAGGAATGATATATCACAGGATTTCCGGCAATGCGTCGGCTCTATTTTTGTGCACCTCAACTGAACCAAACAATTAACCATTTTGATTAGCCAATCGTGGAATTGAAGTGATAAACAAACGTTAACAGTACGATTGAAGGTCCTTACCGTTTCACAGACGAAGATAACGATTTCCAGAAACTCTCCGGCGAACTGGAATTATCTGATAACGGTGCCTAAATTCGATCTCGAGTGGATGGTTTGAGTTAGAAACAGCTTAACAACTGTTAGACTACGATGGTATTGAAGAACTTACCGATTTGAAGACAAATACGGTTTTCCGGCGAACCTTACAGAAATTTCCGGCGAGTTGATTTAAGCGTTCTGATGGACTGAAAGTGTGATGAAAATGAAATGGAATGTTTGCCAGATGTCTCTGAGTCGCGAGAAGGGTTTTGGTGGAAGTAATCTGAACTTTGATTACTTTCGGTTATAAAAACCGATATGATGAAAATTGATGTTCAATCAATTCCGAATTGATTAAAATCGTCGGTGCATCGGTTATAAACCTGAATATGCGATTAATCAAACGATTAATCGATTGATTTGCCGATTTCAGTTACTCAGTTGGCGCAACCGGTTTAACTGGGTTTGTGTATAAAAGTCATTTGATTCCTAGAGATGACTGAAAACAACAAGTGGCGGAGTGGTGATGTGTGTGTGTGTTAAGTCTTTGAAATTGTAAACCGGCTGACCCGGGTTCGAGTCCCGGCAGCAACTTTTTATTTTTATTTATTTTGTTTTCACTTTTTATCAAATATAATTTTTATAGTTTAGTTTGTTTATTAATTTTGTATCATTAAAAATCAGAATAACCATAAATATACAACGTGACATTTATAACTTGATATTCGATTACAAAATGGAGCGGGTTTTGGAAACCCGTTTTTGACAAATGTTACAGCATCCCCTACTTTTAGGAATTTCGTCCCGAAATTTAAGTAATAGAAATAGTAGGAAAAAGATGCGGGTATTTTTCGCGCATTGAGTCTTCACAAGTAAACTCAGGTCCCTGTTTCGACTCCCAGCGTACCCTAACAATTGGAATTCGACTTCGTCGTAGACGTTTCTCTACGAAGTCCATGATCTCTACTGGTCTTTCAATAAAATGGATAGATTTATCAATCTGAATATCTTCCAGAGGAATGTGGAGGTTTTCATCAGCGAGGCACTTCTTCAAGTTCGACACGTGGAATGTGGGATGAATCCTATTGAGTTCTTCTGGTAGATCAAGCTTGTATGCTACAGGACCTACTCTTTCGAGTATCTTGAAAGGTCCTACGTAACGTGGTGCTAACTTGCCCTTTTGACCAAAACGAACTACTCCCTTCCACGGTGATACTTTTAGAAGTACATGATCACCAATGTTAAACTCTAAAGGCTTCCGTCGTTTATCTGCATAACTCTTTTGACGACTCTGAGCCGCTAGAAGATTGTTTCGAATTTGATGGATCTTGTCTGTGGTTTCTTGAATCAATTCCGGACCAGTGATTTGAGCTTCCCCAATTTCGTGCCAACATACAGGAGATCGGCACTTACGACCATATAAGGCTTCAAAAGGTGCCATGCCGATGCTTGAATGATAGCTGTTATTGTACGAAAATTCAACTAATGGTAGATGAGCTTCCCAATTTCCCTTGAAGTCGATAACACATGCTCGCAGCATATCTTCAAGAGCTTGAATGGTGCGTTCAGATTGACCATCAGTTTGAGGGTGATAGGCGGTACTGAGATCTAATCGCGTACCCATAGCGGATTGTACTGCTTGCCATGTTCATGAAGTGAAACGACCATCACGATCAGAAATAATGCTTAACGGTACCCCATATCGGCTTACGATTTCGTTGATATAAATACGAGCAAGCTTTTCGTTCTTGAAATCTTCGCGGATAGGAATAAAGTGAGCTGATTTTGTAAGTCGGTCAATTATTACCCATATAGTGTCATACCCACCAGAAGTGCGAGGTAACCCGGTAATGAAGTCCATGGTTATATTTTCCCACTTCCATACAGGTATTTCAGGTTGGACTAGAAGTCCTGAGGGTCTTTGGTGTTCAGCTTTCACCTTGGAACATGTAAGGCACTTAGAAACAAAAACAGCAATATCCTTCTTCATTCCAGGCCACCAATAGGTATATCGTAGGTCTTGATACATCTTATCGGCTCCTGGATGTATAGAGTATCGCGTTTTGTGAGCTTCATTCTTAAGAATTTCACGAAGATTGTTGTGGTCAGGAATCCAGATACGATCTAGGTAGTACAGAATACCGTCAGATTTAGTTTCAATTTTTAGCTCAGCTCCACAGGACATCTCCTTTCGTACATCATCTTCCGTTATTGAAACGTGTTGGGCTTCTCGAATTTGATCTTTAATGTCAGTTATGATTTGCGAACATAGAAGACGAATGGAGTTCGCATAACCCTTTCGACTAAGTGCATCAGCCACCACATTTGCTTTGCCAGGGTGGTACCGAATTTCACAGTCGTAGTCATTTAGAAGTTCGACCCATCTTCGTTGCCTCATGTTTAATTCTTTTTGATTGAAGATATGTTGAAGACTCTTGTGGTCAGTGTATATTTCACACTTAGTACCATAGAGATAATGTCTCCAGATCTTAAGAGCGAACACAACGGCTCCAAGTTCTAGGTCATGGGTGGTTTAGTTCTTTTCATGCGTCTTGAGTTGTCTCGAAGCATAAGCTATAACTTTCCCTCTTTGCATTAGAACGCAACCCAATCCTTGCCCTGACGCGTCGCAATAGACCACAAAATCATCACAACCTTCAGGAAGAGTGAGGATTGGTGCATCGCAAAGTTTTTGTTTAAGGGTTTGGAAGGCTTCTTCTTGCTTGGGTCCCCATATGAAAGGTTTTCCCTTATGAGTTAAAGCCGTGAGTGGTACAGCAATGCGAGAGAAGTTTGAGATGAAACGACGATAATAGCCAGCTATACCAAGAAAAGATCTTACTTCAGTTGGTGTACGTGGAGCTTGCCATTCTTGTACCGCTTTGATCTTTGAGGGGTCGAAATGTATTCCCTTGTCATTGACTACATGTCCGAGGAATTGCACCTCTTTTAACCAAAATTCGCATTTGGAGAATTTAGCGTAAAGCTTTTCATTCTCTAGAAGTGTAAGGATGAGTCGAAGATGACGCTCATGATCAGATTTAGACTTTGAATAAATAAGAATGTCGTCGATGAAGACTATCACAAATCGATCAAGATAAGGTTTGCAGACTCTGTTCATTAGGTCCATGAAGACAGCTGGTGCGTTGGTTAAACTAAATGGCATGGCCATGAATTCATAATGGCCATAACGAGTTCGGAAAGCAGTCTTAGGGACATCTTCTTCATGTACTCTAAGTTGATGATAGCCAGATCGAAGGTCGATTTTTGAAAAGCAATTGGCACCTTGAAGTTGGTCAAGAAGATCATCAATTCGAGGTAAAGGATAGCGATTCTTGATTGTTAACTTGTTGAGCTCTCTGTAGTCGATGCACATACGAAACGATCCATCTTTCTTCTTTACGAAAAGAACAGGTGCACCCCAAGGCGATGAACTAGGACGTATGAATCCCTTGTCAATCAACTCTTGTAATTGACTGGCTAGCTCTTGCATTTCAGAGGGGGCTAACCTATAAGGAGACTTTGCAACTGGTGTAGCACCAGGTATAAGATCAATACGGAATTCGACTTCTCTAACTGGAGGAAGTCCTGAAATGTCGTCAGGAAAAACTTGCGGGAAGTCTTTTACTACAGGAATGTCTTCAAGTTTCTTCTCCATGGTTCCCTTGTTGATGATATGAGCTAAAAACGCGACATAATTTTTGTGAAGATATTTTTGGGCTTGAAGACAAGACATTAAGCTGAGTCCTTTCGACGAGGTTTCTCCAAGGATTCGAAGAGTCTGACCGTTTGAAAGAGGAATACGTATAAATTTTTCGCGACATACAACTTCTGCCTGATGTTGACTGAGCCAGTCCATACCAATTATGATATCAAAACTTCCCAGCTTCATAGGAATAAGGTCGACTGAGAATTCGTGGTCGTTTAGGGTGAGTGTACAGTTGCGTATAATAGAGTTTAATGAAACTGGTTTCCCGTCAGCAACTTCTACCGTTATGGATTCCGTGAGCTTATCCCGATTTTTGTTTAAGATAGGTTCAAATTCTAAAGACACAAAACTTCTATCCGTACCAGTATCAAATAACATAGATGCATATCTACCATTTATAAGGAACGTACCGTTAACCACATTGCCGTCAGCTCTAGCCTGATTAGCTTATATTGAAAGCTCTTCCTCTTGCAGGTGGAGGAGCTTGGTTCGCTTGATTCACCGGGTTGGCTTGGGCGTGAGCATGAATGATGTTTACCAACCTTGGACAAGTGTTTCTGAAATGGCTTGGGTCTCCGCAATTGTAGCAAGCCCGCATAGGTTGGCCCATAGGATAATTAGGTTGGTAATATGTTTGGGCTAGGTGTTGGGTGGGTGGTAATAGTAGGGGTTGTTGGGCTTGACCCATTATTTGTTGGTGGGTTTGGGTGGAAGGCTGGTGGCGGTTCGTTCGTTGAGGCATGCGGCAGGTTTGAGCCGTATGACCTGCGCGACCACAGCCGGTGCAATGCTGGCAAGGATAATCAGGAGAATGGTGATATTGGCAACGGTTACATTTTGGTAACGGGCCAAAGTAAGGTCTTCTGTATGGTGCGGGTGAAGGGGCAACCTAGGTAATGGGTGCAGCAGGGATAGGGGAGTTGGTTTGAGTAACAGCGAAGTTTCTGGTGTTGCGCTTCCTCTTGTTGGCAAACTTAGAGGAAGAGATGGGATGGTTTGAAGTTTGACCCTCAACAGGGGCTTTCTTTTTCTCTTCTTTGAACTTCCCGTTGCGAATTCGGTTCTCGGTCAGTTCAATTGCTAGCTCCATACAGCTTCAAGTGTTATTGGTGAAACGCTGAGAACTGAATCTTGGATTTTCGAGGGAAGTCCTCGAATATAATGCTCGATCAGACGATAAGTTGGGGTGAACAAATTTGGAACCATTTGGTTCAACTCCAAGAACCTCTTGTTATAGGTGGTATGATCACCCTCCTTTTGCTTTAAAGAATGAAATTCGTCCTCCAACTTTTTAATTTCACTCCTAGGACAGAAACGCCTAGTCATGATTTCCCTTAACTCCTCCCAAGTTAAGGCCATTGCATCTTCAGTTCCCCTCTTCCCTTTTTCAGTATTCCACCAAGTGAGAGCTACCCCAAATAGTCTCCCGGTGGCGTATCGAACCTTGCGATCCTCAGGACAATCGCAGTTGAGAAAAGTGTTTTCCATCTCCTCGAACCAGTGGAGGAGAGCAGTGACACCTTCGGTCCCCTCAAATTTAGGAGGATCACAAGATTTGAAATGTTTGTATGAGCACTTGCTGGTAGGAGGGTTGTCGATGTTCTGGTCATCTTGTTGGGGAGGGTTAGTAGGATTTGTGGCGAGGGCTTGTTGTACTTGGACCACAATGTCAGGCAGTATCGTGGCCATTTGTTTCGCGATTTGTGTGGCCAAACGTTCCTGAGACCTTCCTGATCTTTTACCCCTTTTGTTGTCTGGACGACATCTACAGGAACATACATAAGAAGATTGTGAGTTTATGGTGTCTTTTTAGGTGTCATGTGTCTTTAAGAAAATGAAAATAACATAAATATCAATAATGCAACTACATCCATAGGATGTCTTGGGTTTGCTCATGTTGGGCTCAAATGTCCCCATACCTTCACCTATATAGTCATGTGGGCCCCCATGGCTATTTGCTTGGTAGGATTCACACTAGTATTGGCGATTTAACACTTGCATCACCCGAATGCAAACCACAAAATATGTTTACGAGATGTATGCTCGGAATGTGTCCAGGTGTAGACACAATGACAACTCAAAGTGGGGTTAGCTCACACGACGTTTGGTATAGCATGCTTTGGCCTAATAGGTACTTCGTACTCTCATCGTTAGTCCACAGGTAGGCAAACTGGTCCTTTATTTTGGATTTATACGAATGACAGCCTAGAACAGGACGTTCCGACTACCGGTACTGGTACCCTTCCAGTTACTACATGCCCGTCATGAGAACTCACTTTGATGAGATTTGAAAACACAAAAATCATTGTAAAAGCAATCATGATGTGGTGTGTGCTTTCATGGATGTGATATGTTATGAGTATATGATTCATAATAGGCATTATATGATAATATATACTTCTGAACATGCTTGCATAACATTGAATATAACATTTAACATAAAACATATAAGCATCATGAAATTTGGCATGTAACACACAAAAATCTTATAAGTTTCTAATCAACTATAGTATAGGCTCTAAGGGTCTAATAACCTATCCTATATTCCTATAGTCATGGCTCTGATACCAATCTGTCACACCCCGACCCGCAGCGGAATAGAGTCGGGCATAATTGGGTTATCACCAAAGCTCATGATATTTACAATATTTTTCATATTTATTAAAGTCAAAGTTCATTTCCATATCCACATGTCCATACAATACAAAGTAAATAAACCAAACATAACAATCCCAAACTCTAAATCATTTTATTCTTCTAGTCCAATCCTATGTGTTTCTGGCTGCTGCTGGTTCACTGTATCATGTGTAAAAATGGGGGTTTTTGGGGCAACATAAGTTGGCGAGTGAACCTTGTTAGATAAACATTTATTATTGATTTACTTGTTAGTTTATCAATGAAAAATTGTGCATAATCATAAATGAGCAAATGTAAATAATCAAGCAGTGGCAAATAGCAATCACAACTATAACATACAGTAACATATGATAGCATACATGAACATACCAACATCATACGATAAATAACATAAATGAAACTGTGCGATCAAGGCTCAATCAAACGGAGCCGATCGTATTGCATGTACTGAAAATGAAAATGTCATGTGCGATCAAGGCTCAATCAAACGGAGCCGATCGTATGTGGGCACGCCAGGTTCACGCTCATAATGAAATGGGGAACATGCTCAACGCTCATAATGTAATGGGGAGCGGCGGCCTATGAAATTGCATGTACTGAAAATAATAAATTGCATCTAACAATAACTACACAACAGTCGAAAACAAACTGAATACACATGTTCATGATATGATGTATGCACCATGGTTTAAATATAATATGTATAACAAGACACATGATACACCCCAAAACGTGATTAAGACGGGGAATTTGTAAAGAGTCACTCACATTGGGTGCGTTTGAATGGAGATGATAAGATGCGCACGAGTCGGGAGAGATGAACAACGAGAATTTCTAACCTAAATAATGGCGAAAAAATATAGTAAATGAGTGGATTTTATTAAGGATTTTAATGGAATTTTTAGATATATTATTGTGAGTTTAAGGCTATTTTCTATCTTTAAAAATGTTATTTTTAAGTATTTTTAATTGATTTTTAAATTAAATTAATAAATAAAATATAAAAAAATTGTTTATTTGCGTTGACCGTTGACCGTTGACCTGTTGACCGGTTCGGTCAGGGTGCAAGGATGCGCTGGGTGAGACTCGAACCCGAGACCTCCCGTACGCGTGCACGCAGCTCTACCAACTGAGCTACGTGTTTAACCCGAAATAATCTTGTTTTTAATTATATTTATATACTGATTTGATTTAACCAAAATTCTTTTAAATTTCAAAAACATTTTAATTCAACAAACCGGTGCCAGTAACAAGTTTCGAACGCGTGACGTGTGACTTAGTGTTGCACACAGTCCACCGCTGGACTGTGTCTCTAACCTGGTTAATATCTCGGTTTTTATTATACTTAACAACTAACGGAGTTAACCCGGTTTAGTTTTAAACAAAAAGGCATTTTATTACATAAGGAGTGCGTGTATCAGGGATCGAACTCGGGACATGCATGTATATTTTGCACACAGTCCACCGCTGGACTGTGTGTCTAACCCGTTCATATTACTGATTTTAAATAAACTTATAACTTAACTAACTTCGTCTTCTTCATTCAAATTACAGTTGACTGAATCACTAATCCGTTTCTTGTTTTTTTACGATTAACAAACATTCTTAAGGCTAAAATGAAATGGCAGAGACAGTGTTGGGAGTAACATACCGTAGGAATGATATTTCACAGGATTTCCGGCAATGCGTCGGCTCTGTTTTTGTGCACCTCAACTGAACCAAACAATTAACCATTTTGATTAGCCAATCGTGGAATTGAAGTGATAAACAAACGTTAACAGTATGATTGAAGGTCCTACCGTTTCACAGACGAAAATAACGATTTCCTGAAACTCTCCGGCGAACTGGAATTATCTGATAACGGTGCCTGAATTCGATCTCGAGTGGATGGTTTGAGTTAGAAACAGCTTAACAACTGTTAGACTACGATGGTATTGAAGAACTTACCGATTTGAAGACAAATACGGTTTTCCGGCGAACCTTACAGAAATTTCCGGCGAGTTGATTTAAGCGTTCTGATGGACTGAAAGTGTGACGAAAATGAAATGGAATGTTTGCCTGATGTCTCTGAGTCGCGAGAAGGGTTTTGGTGGAAGTAATCTGAACTTTGATTACTTTCGGTTATAAAAACCGATAATGATGAAAATTGATGTTCAATCAATTCCGAATTGATTAAAATCGTCGGTGCATCGGTTATAAACCTGAATATGCGATTAATCAAACGATTAATTGATTGATTTGCCGATATCAGTTACTCAGTTGGCGCAACCGGTTTAACTGGGTTTGTGTATAAAAGTCATTTGATTCCTAGAGATGACAGAAAACAACAAGTGGCGGAGTGGTGATGTGTGTGTGTTTTAAGTCTTTGAAATTGTAAACCGGCTGACCCGGGTTCGAGTCCCGGCAGCAACTTTTTATTTTTATTTATTTTGTTTTCACTTTTTATCAAATATAATTTTTATAGTTTAGTTTGTTTATTAATTATGTATCATTAAAAATCAAAATAACCATAAATATACAACGTGACATTTATAACTTGATATTCGATTACAAAACAGAGCGGGTTTTGGAAACCCGTTTTTGACAAATGTTACAACTTAAACCACTTAGCCGAGGGTAACGTCACCTTCAAAAGAGGGAGCTACCACTTTTCGCATTAATAACTTACTTAATTGTCTTTCAATAATCCGACCTTTTGGGATTGTATCCCTGCTGACTCAAACCACTGGGTTGAGGGTAACGTCACCTTCGAAAGAGGGGCCTACTACTATAACTAAGATAATCTCTTAAAAAGTCCGAAAGTGCGAAAACTATCAAAGGATACATAAAAGAGAAGTTGGATCCAAGTGATTCTATCTTGTCTATTTGTATGTCATTTTACTTTATTTATCTTTTTACTTATCTTTATGTTTTAAAACTTTTATCAAAAATTTAGATTGATTAGACGTTGACAATAAACCGGTATTAAAATCTTTTGTGTCCTTGGACGATCTCGGTATCTTACCAACGCTATACTACGCTCACGATGGGTGCACTTGCCCAAGAGTGTGTTTAGTATTAGTAGAATATCGTGTTTTATAAATTTAAAACTTGACTATGCGTAAAATGGACTAAAAATGAAAATAAAAATATAGTACGCTCGACATACACCACTCGGTCAAAGTTGCAGCTAGCTCAATTGCCTGGCGAACGGTAGTGGGGTTACTGCCAGTGACGATATCCTGAACCGGATCAGGCAAACCATTGATATTTTTCAATCGCCTTATCCAAAGGCGTCACCATCCCTGGACATAACAAACTCAACTCTTCGTATCGGTCAGTATAAGCATGTTTTCCCCACTATCCTGCTTGAGATTGTGGAATTTATCCTCGAGCGCCCTTTGCTTATGGCGAGGGCAGAATTCCTTCATCATAAGAGCCCTAAGCTCTTCCCAAGTTTGTGCCATAGCCACATCGGCACCCCTGTCTCTCATCAAACCATTCCACCATGTAAGAGCTCTTTTGTTGAACACACTTGATGCAAACTCAACTTTTCGCTCATTCGGACATTGCACGTGACGGAAAGTATTTTCGAGACTTTCGAACCATTGCAGGAGCCCAGTAGCTCCTTCAGACCCAGAAAACAATAGTGGTTTAGCTGAACAAAATTATTTATAGTTTCACTGAGCCGATGCATTGTTATTGTTGTTGTTTGCTTGATTTAGTTGGATCACGAGATTCGGGAGTACTGAAGCAATTTGCTGAGCGATAAGTGCTGCCATTTCGGAATTTTGAGTTGGGGATCACGTCGAGGAGTCATTCTAAAAGAAAACATGAAGGAAGATATGTGAGATCGACATTGAAATAAATCAAGAGGGGTATTGAAAATATCGACAAAATAAGGATAGTGGTCATTTGTTCGTTTCTCAAAACAAACAAAAGACACACGATGACTAATCAAAGTACATGGGTCTTTATAATGTATCGCGAAAAATGCTTTAGCCTATAAGTGGACACTCACCCCAGAAGTTCCCAGGTAAGAGTGACTGGTCCGATTAAGTGGATTTGTACGAACACTATAGCCTTAGACAGAAAACTCAGGGTACAGGCATCCACCCTTCCAGATTGCACGTGTTCACATTAATAAAACCCAAACTTTGACGAGATTTTGAAAACTTTTAAGGCTTAGAGCCGAAAATGATTCATTTAAGAATGGATGTTTTCTTGTAAAAAGTTTTTGGAAAAGATTTTAATGACTTTTGTATTGTTTTTGATAATCACCTAAGAATAGGCGACAGTATTGTGTTTTAAATCTAAAGGCAAGTATATTCACGTTGAGGTCCTAGGAAGGTTATAGTCTAGGTCAAAGCGTTACTAATAACCTAATTCCCTATAACCATTGGCTCTGATACCAATCTGTAACACCCCGACCGCGTAAAAAAACAAACCGCGACGGAAACGTCGGGGAGTCACGTTACAAATTGTTACACAACCATGGTATTTGAAGTTTCGTTTTATTTGAAAGTTAACATTGTTACTTTGTCTTTTGGAACTAAAAAAAACTAAACAAACATAGTTATTGTCTTGCTTATTTTAAGGCACTAAAGTCCGTGTCCGTTCCTATGTGAGCATGCATCAAACCATCAAGTATTGTTCCCTGAAACATATGTGAAAACGAGTCAGCAAAAATATGCCGACGAGTACATAGGTTTTGTGAGTGTGTCAAATTCATGATCTTGTATATGTATTGCACTACCTCGTCAGATTATTAGAGTCGTTATGTGAAAACTTTGTATCAAAAAGTGTTTGATATTGCAATATAGTTAACCAACCACAACTACTTGGTTAAAGTTTATGAAAAATCTCGTAACCATGAATCTTGACTAAAATGTTTCCTTTGTAAAACCAAGTAATAATTTGATTTAAAAGAAAAACTTCATATGGTTTATATCTTTAAGTGAAATCGTTGTGTGACATCGTTCAAAAACATTGTTCCAAGAAATTTAGAAAGGCCACGTCATGTAATACGATGAAAGTACTTATATATAGGAAGTACTAGTTGCGTATCCACCATGCTTTTATCACATTACACCCGTCACGTTATCTAAAGTACTTATCATAAACCAATCGTCCAATCGTCTTTGTTATAACCAATCGTCCAAATCATCCTTGTTATAAACCAAATCGTCATTGTTATAAACCAATCGTCATTTGTCATAAATCAATTGTCATTGTCATAAATAAATCGTCCTTGTTTTAATTGTGAAAACTTTTGGTCATTTCGTTGAATACGTTCAAACCTTTGTTGACTCGTCTATACCATCAAAGGGTATCTTTAAATTGCAATAACAAACCACCAAAGGGTTTGTTAAATTAAACAGTTTCGGTCGTTCCCCAAACTTCCCCACAGACCCCGGGAACCTTGGTAACGGGATTGTCAGTTCTATGTACCATAACTTACTACTGGTCGGCTTGGCCAAAGTTAATGAATGTTATTCTTGTCCTCAATACAATTCACCAACAAGTTCGTTCACATTATTGAAACTGTCTCGTTTATATAAACCATAGTATTTGTTTCGAAAACTTAAAAAGATACTTATCACATATGAATCACCCCAAAACATTTGAAAACGTAAACAGGGGAACTATTCACTCACTTGTTCTTGCAAAGTTTCCTTGTTTCAAAGATCGACAAAGCTCAAGAGTCCGAGAAATCACACATGTCCTAAATTCGGATTACTATGTAAATATCGGGACTTTAATCGAAAGATCGGATAGAATGAGATATTGTAAACCAAATGAGTGATGGAACTCATATGAAATGGTTTAACAAAGTCAACAATCTGATTTGAAACGATTCCTACGTGCTTTTGACCCATAATGGCTCGTTAAGGTAGTTTACGCTACTTTAACGGGTCATTTGTGTAAACGTGTGATCGGATGGTTAGATATGTGTTATGATAAGTCCTATATGCCAAAACATGTTTGATTATGTTGTAACATCAGTTTATATGCCAAAACATTAGTTACATATGCTTAAAATTGGTTTATGCGCAAAAAGGGCATTTTGGTCATTTATAAAGGCATAACTAGCGACATAGCATAACACTAACCAAACGACGTGACCATAAGGTATAACCTCAGAGGGTTATTCCTTATACAACTATGGTCACAAATATACGTTTGGTCGGATCCTAAGATCGACCAAATGGGTTGTATTTGAAAGTCAAAGCGGTGGTCAAAACCGCTCGACTTACGACCCTAAATAAGCACTAAACTAAAAGTGACGAGTTAGACATGTTTTGGTTAATAAAATGTTTTGATATCAAAACAAAGTGTTTTGATGCCTGAAAGTAGTTTCGTCATATAATTCGCATTTTGCGCATTAGTGACCGAAACTTTGACTCTTCATTTCGACTAGTAACGTGGTAAATCAATAGGCATGATTGCTATGGATCATAACCATCGTGATTACGATCACGTTTCAAAGTTCAATTGAATTTTGTCTTGACCAATTAATGGTCAAAGCTGAAAGTCAAACACTGTTTGACTTTTAGCTTGATATAGCTAAAATAAATGAAACAAGACAAGGAGAGAGCACTTACTTGTGTTGGTGAACACTTGAAGAGCTCCAAGAAGAAGAATGCTCAGATGGGAGGCCTCCACAAAGTTGGTAGCACTCTAACTTAGATCAAGAGGAGAAGAAATGAATTGAGCGCTTTGAAATGGTCATGAATTCACCTATTTATAGTGATGAAGAGTCCACCAAATCATGACAAGTGTGTAATGAGGTGTTAGGGTAATGCTTAGTGTCCCTCTAGGTGTCCAAAGCAGGTTAAAGGTGGCAAAAATCGCGAGATTAGTGTCCAATAGAGTGAACAAGAGCAAGACAGCAAAGTTTCTATGCTGGGCACCCCATACGGACCGCATGGCTTTGTGGATGCGGTCCGCATCCACCCTTGCTGGCAGCCACTTTCCAAAATTGGCATAACAGGCCCCTTCACACGTTTCGTCGCGTTTTGGCACTTCTAACATCCGTTAACCACATTTTTAATCTCTATAAGGATGTTAAATCATAGGGAACTTGAAATAAGTCCAAAAATGTCTCGGGTGTCGGTTCGTTTGGTCGTACGGTTGCGTTTTTCGGTTAATTACGACGGAAATCGTAACGATCGCTCAAATGACCGTTAATTCACAACGAATGATATTTTTACATTCCAATCAATAAAATACAAGATTTTAATGATTACAAAAATTTTTGGATGTGCATACATGCCCCGGATTAAGAAATACGCGTAATGGCATAGTTTCGCAGAATTTGCAAAATAGCCCCTAAAGTTGCATAAGCATGTTTTTGCCATACCGAAGCCCTCAAAACTTATTTCTAAGTTATGTAAAGGGTATTTAGGGTATGTTTAGCTTGTTTCACTGTTCCGGATTGTACGCGCGTTAAACTGGTTACGTTTATGTAGCAGTTTGCGATTTCACTTCCAGGAATTGTTTGAAAGTTTTGAATCGTGCAAGGATCGAATATGTGCAATTGTCATGATAAATAAACAAATCTCAAAAATAAAACACCATAATTCATTGATTGATAACTTGTTTGAAATCGTTACATGATCGAAACACCACAAATGTCACAGAAATCACACATGCTTATACACGATATGCTTATGCTTAGTCATTAACTTCTATCAAGCATCCCTTAAAGGTATAGCGCTATAAGGGTAACGCACCACCTAGTAAACTTGGGGTCCTGTTAAGTTATAAACATCTGATCCTTTCATGTATGAAATGATTATGCTTGCGGGAAACTTTGGTTTGACTAGTATACTATGCATGTTAGTATAAAGTACGTTAGCATCAAGAATAGACAATTTCGCATGGAAGATTGTATGAAACTTTGCTATATGCTATTAGTTAAATTTGTATGCTCGCCAATACCATTTTTATTGAACTATATTAACATGTATTGCAGGTTGATGACGATGATGATCAGGGAATTTAATAGGACGAATTTAGAAACTCACCCTTATAGATTAATTAGTGTTGTCAATGTTGTATTTTGAATCTTGTTTTAATTTGTATTACCATGTTGTATTTCCATTTCAAACTGTTGTACTTGATCATTATCTATGAATCGAAATTTTGTTTAACTAAACTCGTCACAAGATTAGAAGTTATGATTTCTCGAGCAATCTCTTTCGTCCCGCCCTGATGTTTCCGCCATCGGTTGGGTGTGACAGATCGGTATCTGAGCCATAACTATAGGGAATTAGGAAAAATTGTCATGATTTGACCTAGTCTATAGTCTAAGCACCATACTCGACCATACTTGATTTATGTGCAAAATTCTTGAAACATCTTTTATGTTCTCATATTTATTTCCCCTATTTCAAGACGTATACCTTCCCTAATACAACTTTACATGATGATGCGAAAGCACGACAATACTCATATTATGCAAATGAGATGAATTCACCAAAATAGGCGTGAAACCCACACTTTGGTGAACGAGTCTCAATCGGCACATTCGATTTTTCCGAAATTACGCCATCAAGTTAGGAGTGATATCCATACCTTGATGGGAAATTTCCATATCATACTCTAGTGGACCCTCGTCCATGTGTCGGAATTAACTTTCTTGACCCGATGAGTACCAACCACATTTAGGGTACGACGTTGTCAAGTTAGGGGTGAAACACGCATCTTGTCAACTAGTCCCATTCATCGATTTTCAATTCCGCCAAAGTCTCGAACTTTCAATTGACTAGGGACATGTAGTTAACTGGAAGGGTGAATATCGTTAACCGAATTTCGGAGAGAGTATTTTACCTATTAGGCAAAAGCATGCTTCCCAAACTCAAAAGAACTTTCGACCACTTTGGCTTAGTCAAAGTTCGTTTCAAAAAAATCCAAGTTTTAGTCAAAACAAACATCATTTTACTACTATCAAATTTTATGCATAACGTAAATCAAGCATCTCTCTTTCAAATTCAACTTATTTCACCATGACTACCCACATATCATACTTATACCTTTCATATACCTCATACACTATTTATAAATATGGTTTCAAAAACGACACCCACAAGACAAACACTACTCGTATTCCCAAAAATGGAAGTCTTATCATCAAGATAGGAGTGTCCCTTTACCTTGACGTTTTAACTCCGCCCATTTCTCGAAAAAAATCGTGTCCTTGAGATAGGAGTGATGTCTACACCTCAATGGAAGATCAAATCACAACTCGACTATTTTCATAGCAATCACTCAATAGAAACTTATGCTCAAACATTTTTACCATTGTGCCAATTTTCTCACTTATGCATGAATTTCGAACCTTATTATTTTCTTCAAACATGTTTTTCCCCTACAATTTATTTAGGTAAATCACGTACACGAAATTCCTAATGATACTTTAAAACATTTATTTCCAAGTTTTCAAAACTTTATGAAATGCTACCTATCAACTTAGTCAGTCTAATGAACCTCTTGCCTCGATTTTCATAATTCGTCCAATCACTAAACCATAGTCACTTTATAAATATCATCTTAAAAACATCTTATTTCTAACAAGAAACCAACAAAAACTCTCTCAAACACGTATAAGTTCCCTTTGCTAAAATACTTTTCAAGACCCAAGCTTTCCACGAAAATTTTCAAAACACAACCTTCCTTATATCAATATAAATACAAAGCAAACACACTATCTACGACTTGTAGAGAAAGGTTGTCGCCAATGACTGGGAAAGTTTTTTTCCTAGGGTTTAACAAAACATGGGTATTTATACAAGATTATGCATACACATGTGTGCAGGAGTGTACGGTGTATTAGGGTTAGATGTGGGCTACTGGGCCTGAATTAAAAGCGTGTGCGGTCACCCTTGTCCAACAGGCAAAGTGTGTATTGCGGAGGGAGGTGTGCGGCTAGAAATTGGTGTGCGACCATGTGGTTTATTAATACCAAAACTTATATTAGTAATTTCAATTGTATGGCTAAATGGGGTGTGCGGTCAAGATGTGCAAACACACAAAGTGTGCTACCATTTTTTTTGTCCAATAAATTTGAAGTTTAATTATTGAAGTGTGTGAACATTTTCAAATATTTTTATTAATATTACATATACTAACACAAAATATGGAGTTTAATATCCAATCAAATATGTAAACACTTTTACTTATCACGCATAATTACAAGGTATAGCGGAATGCGAAAGGAAATGATGCGAGGTGAAACATACGAGTTGTCACAGAATTTTGACCAAGAATCCGAAGAAGAAGACGAGGGGAGCGATGAATACTTCTTAGAAGAAATCCCTTCTGACGAGGAGTTCTAATTTTTTTGTGTCATTTTCAGTGGTTTGTTATGTACTTTCCCGCTAATAAAATACTTTGTTTCATTAATTAGATATAAAACGCCAAAATGCCACAACGCCAAACACCAAAAGTTAATTAATTGTATTTTGCCTTCTTTATCTAAAACGCCATAACATTGTTTTGCCTTACAAAAGTTAATTAGTTGTATTTTTCCTTCCTTATATAAAAAGCCATTCATACAAACACCAAACTTAACGATGGGACGCCTTACAGCTTAAACAGATAAAAGCTGAACAAACAATAACTAAAACGACGGGAATTTTATTACTTACATTTATTATAAATTATTCCCACCTAAACTACGCGCCAAAATCATCTATATAAACAACGTCTCAGGACCTTCCATTGATCACACCAAAAAACAAACGCCAAATTTTACTGAATACCATCCAATTTATAACGCCAAAAACTTCAAAAACCACAGATGGCAAATGTCGTTTCTTGGAGATTCAGTTTTGTTCTCAATAAAGTTTCACTGAATGAGTTTGAAAACATTCTTAAAGTGAGGATTAACTCAATAACATTTTGCTGAATGAGATGCACAAACTCTTCAAGAAGAAGAGACAGATGACAGTGGAAATTTGGATGAGAAGAAAAGATCGATAATAGTGAAGAGTGGGATGAAGAAGAGACTGATGCCCACAAAAACAAACGCCAAATTTTACTAAATGATCAGCTTCGTCTACAGCCAGACGTCAACCCGTGAATGAATCGGCATCTATTTAAGGAATTCAGAAGTCCCGGGGACAAAAACTTCAAGAAGAAGAGACTGATGACAGTGAAGAAATTGAATGAGGAGTTTGATTTTTTTTTACTTTTTTTATGTCATTTTCTGTGGTTTGTTGTGTACTTTTCCGCTAATAAAATACTTTATTTCTCTAATTAGATATAAAACGCCAAAATGCTACAAACGCCAAACAAAAAAAACTATAATAAATGACGGGACGCCTTTCAGCTTTAACAGACAAACGCTAAACTTAATGATGGAACGCCTTACATCTTTATCTTATTGAGTTTATTCTCACCTATTTTATTTACTGAAAAAAAGGCCATTGAAACAAGCATAAAGAACAAACGCCATATCTGTTGCATATAACGCGACTTGTTTAGGGGGCGTGGACAATGACAATCATGCCCCTGCATATCGTTTAGCGCCCCTGCCACGTGTTCGACAATGATCTGTTCTGACCGTTTTCACACTTCCAGCCGTTTTCTCCTTATCTTGTTTCTATATATATATATATATATATATATATATATATATATTATATATAGGAAAAGGGTAAAATGAGAACCACCACGAGTTGAGAGAACCGCGAGAACTTTTTGATCCGGTACGAGTTGGGTCAAAATTGTTTTGCACAAACGTAGATGAAAAAATTATAAACACATCTGTAAAAGAAAAGGCAAAAAATTGCCAAGTCGGTAGTTTTGACTGATGCAAGTTTTTTTTTACAACAGACGTAAATTTTGGAAAAAGATAAATATTTTTACGCCTCATGTAAATGTGGGTATGCGACATTTTTTACCTTTTTTGCTGAAACAAGAGATTGATTTTACGACTTTTGAGAAAAAAAATTTGGAAAAACCTATTGGATGGCCTAGTTTTCGCAACTCGTCGTGGTTCTCATTTGAACCAGATCCTATATATATATGTGTGTGTGTGTGTGTGTGTGTGTGTGTGCCACTTGGGTTGTAGCCCATTGGTAACAATCAAAACTCTTTTGGAGAAGACCCAAGTTCTAGAGTTAAACGTCTGGTTGGTCCCTGTGGTTTACCATTTTTGCAGACTTGGTCCTAAGGGTTTACTAATTACAGAGTTGGTCCTAATAGTTGTAATTTTTAAACATAGATGGTCCTTATCACTAACATAAGTTAAATATCTTGGTTAAATGTGTATGAAATGTCTATATTACCCCTCAAGGTTAAAAAAACAAATAAAAAGTGGCCTACCCATCCCACCCTTTTTCTTCCCGCTCCACCACCCACCACCACCCTCATAGTTCACAACCACCCAAACTTACAGACTCACACAACCAAAAAAAAGTGAAATTTCTAAAACCAAACAAAGCAGTAGTCGTCCTTAATGGCAGTTTCGCCGGCCGAAAAGTCGTCATCGTCAAACAGTTTGATGCGTATTTGAAAGATGTTACGGTTGATGTGTTGCAGTCACGTGATTAGAAGGTGAGTGCCTGTAAGGAGATGAAAGCGAGGTTAGAGGAGCAACCAGGAAGTACTGATGGTTCTTCTCGAAGCTTCGGTTCTGAGATCTAGAGGTTTTGTTTTTTATTTTTATTCGGTTTTTAGTTGATGAATGTTAGGTTATCTGGTTTGGACAGATTAAGTGTTGAATTTTTTGTTCGTGATTTGAATGATTTGATTTTTTGTTTAAGTTAGGTTTTCAGTTTATGATGATGAATGTTACGTTATGCATTTTGGAGGATTAATCGCTGAATTTTGTGTTTGTATGTTAATGAGTTGAGTCTGTGTTTAAAATAGGGGGAGTGGACCCATTTTTTTTTCTTTCTTAATATTTTTAGGGACAATTTAGTCATTTCACACAGACTTAACTAAAAAATTTTAATGGTTAGTGTTAAGGACCACTCGAGTATAAAAATTGCAACCACTGAGACCAAGTGTGTAATTAGTAAACCACTGGGACCAAGTCTATAATTTTCGCAAACCACGGGGACCAACCAGGCATTTAACTCCAAGTTCTAATCTTGGCAAAGTGTAATTTGGGATAAATGTGGTGAATGTGTGTTCTTAGCCTTTCCAAAAAAATATATTATTATATATTTTATAAAATGAAATTTTGTACGAATATTATCATATTTGTACAATTGGTTGGATATATATATATATATATAGGCGAGAGTTTAAATGACAACGCTAAATATTGTGAGAACCGTGAGAACGAATTAAAAAATCACAAGAACTTGGTTAAAAAATTCAAATTCAAAAAAAAAATTACACTTATTTTTATTATTCGAATACAATGTTAGAAATTAAATTTACACGTTTAGATTTACATGAATTCGTTGTTGGGATGGAACCCTAACAAAGGAACATATGATATCAAAGCCAAATACACTATCCGAGCTTTGGTTCAACTATCAGTGGATACAACCGCTGATCTACCTTTACACTGCTTTCCCTAATCAACTGCTCCTATCATCTGATTCGTTCAAGAAGCAAAGGTCTGATAGAAGAAACAAGATTAGAGGATAGAGATCAGTGCTTAGTCTAGTTTTTACTTTATTCAATGTAACAGTGCTATGCACTAATAGTTTAGTTTAGCAGTGTTTTAGTTAGCTACAACTTTGTTAGCAGTCACTATCAACCATGACGTCACTAAAGATGTTCAGTGGTTAGATAGTTAGTATAAATAGGTGAACGTTATAACTGTTAAACTTGTCTTCCTGAAAAAGATCATTTCGCACTTTATCTTCTTCATTTCTTACTATCAAACGATTGTAATTGGCTAAGGGGGAGTTTGTGAATCACATGCAAAGTTTATCAACTTGAAAGCATGATGGTGATGTAAACAAACGACCAATTGCTTGTAGTAAAAGTTTTCCATTAATTCCGCTGCAGATCTTTCATATTCAATCCATTTTCCATATTTAGAAACAAAAACTACAAGTAATTCAAACTTAGATCCTAACAATTGGTATCAGAGCTTGGTCAATCGATTTTGATTTAACAGTCAAATTGATTTGAACAGATAGCTCTTTGTGCTAATTCGTTTGATAGTTTTTCTTGAATACAGAGTTTTATTACTACAAAAGTTTTTAAAACATAAATTTGTTGTAAACAAGAGAAATGGCACAAAACACACCGGAATCCAATATTGGATCCATGTTCAAACCACCGATGTTGAAACGAAATGAATATTTTATTTGGCAACGTCGAATGGGCCATATTCTCGCCCAAAGAACACCGGATGCTGGAGATCCATTGTGTTTGGACCTCATGTTCCCATGGTTCCAAGTACAGAGGATCCCCACACCCAGGTCCCTAAGAAACTCGAAAATTACTCTGAACAGGATTTCCTTAAAATAGAATTGGATGCTAAGGCCTTTAACATCGTTGCTTTGGCTTTGCCCAATGAGATTTATGCGGGATTACTTCATTGTAATAGTGCTAAAGGGTTATGGGATGCTCTTAAAGAGCAATTCGGTGGTACTGAAGAGGTGATAGAGAATAATAGAGAGGTTTTAAATCAACAGTAAAAAGACATTTTTCCACGTTAAGGGTGAGTCATTAACCCAACAGTTTGAATGATATAGCTGTCTTATCAGTGAGCTCAAATTAGTAAATGTGGAATTTCCAAATTCGACTGTCAATAGTTGTTTGTTGAGATCCTTACCTGAGAAATGGGAGACTGTAGCTTATGTCACTAGAACAGCTGTTGGTTACAAGGAAATGACCTTGACACAACTTCATGGATGACTCCTCACTTATGAGAGAGAGTTGAACAAGAAAAAGAAGTTGCAAGAGTCAGGGAAAATGACTGATGACTATACCTTGGGAAACACTGCTTTATATAGTCATGAGGAGGGGTCTAGCTGTGGAAAGGATCAGAGTTATGATCATTATATTGACATAACATCTAGAAACAACTTCAACTCTGATCTAGTACACCTAATTTTGCTTTTGCTGCAAATTGTGAAAGCTAGACCTCTGACAATTTGTCCTTTGAAATGAATGACTTACAACATTTTGAACCCACTGACCTTGAAGAGATGGATATTTTGCATTAGCTGGCACTCTTAAGTTTTAGAGCAAGAAAATTCTACAAAAGAACTGGTAGAAGATTTCCAGGACTGCATAGGGGTTGAAAGTGGGGTTGGATAATTCTAAATTAAATGCTACAAATGTAACAAGATGGGTCACTTTGCCAGAGAATGCATCACAATCTGCAGGACCAATTGTAATACATCCTGGCGACAGACCTCAAAGCACTGTCCAGTATTCCCAATTTACCCCTGCACCTCAAATGCCAAACACTTTCACCACAAATTCAATATGTCCAAGCACCACCTCAAGTACATGTGCAGCAATTGCCACAAGTTACTCAACCTACTCAAACCAGTGCTACACAGCAGAGGTTAATCAACAAAGCTTTTTCACACAAGGTTTTGTTGATTGGAGTAGCTTGCCTGAGGATTTAACAGACGAAAACTTTGCTTCATACCAAAAATGATTTTGAAAATGAAAATATATATTTAATGGCTTTGGATACCATTGTTGAAGGTGATGAATCTGTGGAGCAGGGTTTAAAGTCTGATGTGGTTGATTATTGTGAAGCAGTGGTTATACCTGAAGTTACACCAATGGTTGAAGTGAATGCTGTTGATGTTGAAAAAGACCCTCTATCTGACCCATGGATGAGCAGGTGTGTGAGGAAGAAGAGTGTGATTGTGCTCTTATGGCTGCTTCAAAGGTATCACCTCAGATCCTCAAAGATCTATGTTCTGACAAATGCATTATTGCTTTTGCAAACATAAAACAGGTGAATGAAAACCTGAGAAACAAAATTTTAGAAGATGAACTTAATTTTGAAAAACTTATTAAAGAGTTAAAAACAAAGTTAATGAAAAAGATTTTGAAATGAGTAGCCTAAGGGATGAATCAAGCATAACCAAAGACCAGCTCCAAACCATGGTAGAAAAATACCAGGTTTGAAAACAAGAGGTTGAATCTACCCAGATCACATGTAAAAAATGGGTAAAGTCTTATAAAGGTTATGAGCTTATGCTTGATGCTCAAATCAAGAGCAACATAAAGTTTAAAATAGGCTTTAAGACTTGTGACTAGACTTGTGAAGATGTTGCAAAAATTGATTCTGAGCCAGTTGAAATAGTCTCAACAAACTTGGCTGGTGAAGAAATTAAAATCACAGATAAAATGGAAACAAAATCTTTCTTGAAAAACCAGAGGTTTCAGCAAAAGATAAAGAAATTGAAAAATATCAGTTTCAACAACACTGGTCAGATGAATGTGATATTTTGGAAAACTTCAAGCAGTGGACTTTTCAACCACTGATGGTATAAAAGCACCAAAAGCACTGGTGATCCCTATCAAAGACTTGCCAGTAGAGGTTACACCCACTGCTCTCAAAAAGTCTGATAGGAAAAGGAAAGTAAAAGGTTAAATACTTGTTTTGTGAATTTTGTGAAAAGAGAAATCATGTGGCTGCATATTGTTTTCTTTTAAAAGCCTATGACATAAACAAAACTTGTGTTATACCCAAATCAAACAAAACTTGTGTTATACCCAAATCTCCTAGATGCACTGTCACACCCCGACCCGCAACGGAAAAGGTGACCGGGGCATGATTGGGTTATCATCAAAGCTCATGACATTTATTATACGTTTCATATTCATTAAATACAATTTAATGGAAATTTACAATAAAAATTACAACATGTTCTAACTATCAATCTAAGCTTCTTTGTTCTCTTCTAAGGCATTTCTATGTTTTCCTTACTTCAACCTGTTCACCTGTATCATGTGTAAAAGGGTTATGTATCGTTTAAAATTATTTTGGGCATTAAATTCGCAACAAAATTTTTAACTGATTGTTCGGTTAATAAACGGAGCGGGTTTGGTAAATCCGTTTTTTGACGGATGTTACATGCACCATCTGCAACAAAACAAATCACATGACCCACGAGTGTGCCTATCTCAAAATCTATCATCAAAAGGTAAAAGAGATTAGAGCTAAAGCTCTTGAAAGAGAATGTTCAAGCTTTTCTGAAAACAAATCTAAAAAGAACTTTGAATCAATTGAAAAATCTGTTACAAAAGCTTTAAATCAAACCTCTGTTCACAGAGAAACTCAAGTGACAGATGCACCTCCATCAAACCAGTTATCAAGAGGTAAAAGCCAGCCTAGTTATCAAAAGGTGCCTATGGCTTATGGGACTTACAAAAAGTCTTCTAAGCCAAGGGTAAATAGGAATCCTCATGGTTACCAACAATTGATAGGAAGTGGCTCACAGTAGTGGTTACAAAAACCTGATCTAACCACTGCTCATTTACCTGAACTTGAGTATGGATCATCTAATACCCCATCCAAAGCCATTTTAGCTTTGGAAACTCACCTAAACTAATTATTTCAAAACATGTGCAGGGAGCTTCTACTTGCCTTGACAGTCTTTGGTATGTAGATAGTGGGGGCTCCAGGCACATGACAGGATGTAAAGCGCATGCTCAGAGATTTTAAAGCTCATGGAGGGGGTGATATATCCTTTGGAAATAATTCAAAAGGGAAGGTGTTTGGTTCAGGATGTGTCTCAGCTGGAAAAGTCAAGTTTGAAAATGTGAATCTCATTGATAATCTAAAATTCAATCTTCTGAGTGTCTCACAAATGATTGATAAGTGATATGGTTACCTCTTCACAAAAGAAACTTGTCAGATACTAGGACCAGAGGTTGTTAAAAAGATTAATCAAATAATTGCAGAGAGCAAAGCACAACTTACTGCAAATAGAGTAGAAATGTGTATGTGGTAGATATAGTAAAAGATAATCCTATGTCAAATGCATGTTTGTTCTGAGTTACCTCAAGTAAAGAAACAAAATTATGGCATAAAAGACTAGGACACACAAATCTAAAAACCATCTCAACTCTCTCAAAACAAAGTCTTGTCAGAGGTTTGCCCATAAACAATTTACTTGTGAAGAACATTGTGTTTCCTGTTTAAAAGGTAAACAACATAAAAGTTCTTACAAGTCAATTGAAGAATCCAAAACAAGTCAGTGCCTACAGTTACTTCATATGGACTTGTTTGGACCTGTGAAAATCATGAGCTTAAAACACAAAAGGTATTGCCTGGTGATAGTTGATGATTTTTCCAGGTTCACATGGACTTTCTTTTTACACCCTAAGGATGAAACAACAAACAATTTGCAAAACTTTGTTAAACAAGTTGAAAAGCAATTTGATCTTCCTGTAAAAATCTTTAGGATTGACAATGGGACAGAGTTTAGGAACAAAGAGTTGGATGCCTTCTATGAGTCAAAAGGGATTGTTAGGCAATATAGCATCCCTAGAACTCCAGAACAAAATGGGGTTGTTAAAAGAAAAAAAACAGAACTTTGATTGAATCAGCAAGAACTATGCTAGCAGATTCTGGTTTACCCTTGTCTTTTTGGGCAGAGGCTGTAAACACTGTTTGTTATGTTCAAAACAGAGTTTTGATAAACCCCAGGCATCAAAAGACTACTCATGAATTGCTTTATAAAATCAAACCTCTGATCTCTTATTTTAAAGTTTTTGGCTGCCCATGCTTCATTTTAAACTTAAAAGATTCAGTTTCAAAGTTTGCAGCCAAAGTTGATTGTGGTTATTTTCTGGGATACTCAACCACTGCCAAAGCCTATAGAGTTTTTAACTCTAGGACCAAGTGTGTTGAAGAAACTCTGAATATGAAGTTCAATGAACTCTCATCTTTGAAAATCCAAGCAAATCCTACTGAATTGTTTGACTTATCCAAATTTACATTTGAAGATGTGTCTGTCAAGACTAACCATGCAGGTACCCCACAGTTCATCAAATCAAGAGCAAGGATATGATTGCATCCTTCCAAGTTTCAAAATTAATCCTTCAGGCACAGGAGCAAATGTTAGTAGCAATGGTGAAAGCTCTGCCAGGTCAACAATGGTTAATACTCAAACCTCTGCCAGCTCTCAAAACCAAACATCTATTGATAAAAGTCCACAACAAATGGACAAAAGTCAACCTACTTTCACATCTATTCCACCAATTCCTCCACCACCATTCCAATTAGAGGCTGGACCATCAAAATCACCAACAGAGGATAGCTCAGATGATACACATTGCAAGCTTCACCTCAGAATGCCATTGTCCCATAGCAAGGTGAATTGATTTTCCACAAAAGCCATCCTGTGGATCAAGTTATTGGCAACATCAATGAGGGAGTGCTCACCAGAAGCCAAGCCCAAACATTTGTCTTTTTGATGGCTTTCTATCACTCACACAACCTATCAAGTACCAAGAGGCACTAAAAGACAATATTGGGTAGAAGCCATGCAGGAGGAGCTCCTACAGTTCAAAAGACAACAAGTATGGGAACTTGTACCACTGCCAAAAGATGTAAGTCCTATTAGCACAAAGTGGGTCTTCAAGAACAAAACAGATGAAAGGGGCATTGTTGTCAAAAACAAAGCAAGGCTCGTGGTTCAAGGCTATAGACAGGAAGAAGGCATAGAATATGATGAAACATTTGCTCCAGTTGCAAGATTGGAGGCCATCAGACTGTTTTTAGCTTTTGCTGGCAACCACAACATCAAGGTGTGTCAAATGGACATCAAAAGTGCATTCCTGTATGGAAAGATCAAGGAAGAAGTGTATTGTGTCAACCCCCTGGTTTTGAAGATTCACCTGATCATGTTTACGGGTTAAATAAAGCACTATATGGTCTAAAACAAGCACCCAGAGCCTGTTATGAAACTCTATCCACTTTTCTCTTGTCCATTGGTTTCACCAGAGGTAGGATTGATAAAACCCTATCTTTAAAATGGAAAGGAAATGATTTGATGCTTGTCCAAATTTATGTGGATGAAATCATTTTTGGATCCACATGCACTGGCATGTGTGAAGAGTTCAGAAAACTCATGGCAGCAGAGTTTGAGATGAGTGCAATGGGTGAGTTGCAATGTTTTCTTGGTTTACAAGTCAAACAACTCTAACATGGTACTTTCATCCATCAAAATAAGTATGTGAAAGAACTACTTAAGAAATTTGATATAGATGATTGTAAACCTTGCAGCACACCCATGGCAACATCCAATCTAGTCACATTTGATGGCAAAGATGACCTTGTTGATCAAACATTGTATAGAAGCATGATTGGGTCTTTATTGTACCTAACTGCATCAAGGCCAGATATCATGTTTGCAACATGTGTTTGTGCCAGATCACAGTCATTGCCAAGAAAATCAGATCTTATTGATGTAAAAAGGATATTCAGATACATAAAAGGTGCTCCCACACTTGGTATCTGGTATCCAGTTAATGGGAATATTGAGCTTGCAGGATATTCTGATAGTGACTTTGCTGGATGTAAAACAACAAGGAAGTCCACATCTGGAGGAGCCCGAATCCTGGTGATTACTTAGTGTCTTGGCAAAGTAAAAAGCAAGTTGCAGTTTCCACATCCACTGCTGAGGCAGAGTATATAGCTGCTGTAAGTTGTATTGCTCAACTTTTGTGGCTTCAAAATCAGTTACTGGATTTTGGTATCACTGCTTTAAAGACTCCACTCAAGATTGATAGTCAAGCAGCCAGAAAATATCATCAAAAATCCTGTTTCTCATTCCACCACTAAGCACGTTGACATCAGACATCACTTTGTGAGGGATTGCTATGAAAAAGGTTTGATTTCTTTACAACATGTCCATACCAAGGATTAATTGGCAGATGTGTTGACAAAAGCACTTGATGCTCACACTTTTGAGAATTTAATACCTATCAAGAACAGAGGGTTCACCAAACTGTGTTGATTTCAAAAAAATCTCAAAACAGTTTTCACTCAAATCATGGCTCCCAAAACTAAATCCAAGGAGAAATCAAAGAAAGAATTACCACCATTCGTCTTCATTATCAAAACCCCACACAATTACACTGCAATCTTAGAAGAAACCAAGGTCAACACATGATACCACACAATGATTCAAAGTCAAAACCAAGATTTACATCGATTTTCTTCGGGATTTCTGGCAAAATGCTAAGGTCAAAACATCCGCTGATGATGTCCCTTATGCTATCGTCTCAAAGGTTGGGGGTACTCCTATGCAAATTACACCACAATCGATCTCTCAAGTTTTTCGACTGAATGATATGACACATCCTGTGTCCTTTTCTTTAAGAGATGCAAGCAGAGTTTGTGGAAAGGGGTTACACTGGCCAATTGAAAGGTATGACAATCTTTAAACCCCATTTTCCAGCATAGATGAAATTCTTTTTCCATACTATTTTACATGTCTCTCTGCAAAATCTACTGCTTTCAATGAAATTCCTTTGAACATGCAATATCTGGGATATGCAATTTTGACTGAATCAGATTTTAACTATTCCCAGGTATTGTTCAATGATCTTATCAGTAATTTTAAAAATATTTCAAAAAGAAAAGCTTTCTTGATACATCCTCGATTCTTGAGTGTTTATTTACAAGATCAGATCAGATCTAAAGCAAGTGAACAAGGCGCAGTGTACACACTTGGCTGCCTAACTCATTAACTCTTTACACGCCTAACAAATCTTGAAAAGGCTTCCAAAACAGAAGTAGAGGAGGATGAGCCAATTTTACAAGAACAAAATGTTCAATCTCTTCCTACTGCCACTAAACCCACTGCTCTAGGTGATTAGAGCATTAAAACCACTGCTCTGAAACCCACACCTAAAATCACCAAAAAGAAACCAACAAAAATATCCAGAAAACCCACCAAACCCAAAAAGGGTCCTCTGGAAGATGAGATCCCAAAGATAAACCCTGTGACAACACCAATGTCACTAACCACTGCTGCTACTTCTTCACAGCAGATGGTTGAAAGATCTCCACCTGGCTATGAAACTCCTCCTGCATCCTCACAAAAGGATCAGGTTGTAAACACAGGGAAACCAAATTATGAAGCTCTAGGATCACTTGGTTCTATTTTCCACATCCCCTCTCCCAAGGCAATGTCTCTTTCTTCACCTATCCCATCTCCCATCAAATCACTTCCACAAACAATATTATCCTTGCTGAATGCAATTGAACTAGAGCAGACATTATCCAGTATTTCTCACTAACCCATCACTGAGAATATACTTCAACAATATACTGGGTCTGATTCTCTATTCTCTGCTAGCCCATCAGCAAATGAAGAGGCTACATCCCTTGGGTTACATATAACCCTTGGTGATAGTTCAATAAGAGCAGCTACTACAATTGCAAAACTCCCAAGTTTTCAATTGGACAGTGGTTACATCTCTAAGTCTCTGTTGAAGGCAACCACTACTGAGGCTACCAAGGTAACCTCTGATGTTGTGGGAAGTCCCCAGTACCAAGAACAAGGGGCATCTAAGGGTGAAGCTAGTGTTAAAACACATGCTAATGATCCCTTAGATATAACTACCACCTCAGGTAGGAGTTCAGATGATCTATTAAATTAGGTGATGATCTAAAATACAAAGATTTGACGGAGAGAGTATCTACACTTGAAACTTCTGTTGATTGGATCAAAAATCTTGTGCAACAGTTGTTAGCTATAAAAAGCCAACCCTCTGTCTTAACCACTGCTGATCTGCAACAAGCCCTAGACCCTCTGTTTCAGCAACAAAAGCACTTCTCTGATCAATAACACAAACACCAAATGTAGGAAGTAAGAAACATAGTTGAAGCTAGATACATGGATACAAGGGCAGATATTAAAGCTATAAAAGCTCATCTTCTCCAAACCACTGGTACTGCTCCTCCTACAGTAATTTTTGTAAACACTGAAGATGATGCCAAAAAGGGGGAGAAACCTTTGGGGCAGAAGAAGCTTATAATTGATAATCAAATGGCAAAGCCAACAGTGGATATTCCCAGGCCAGATGGTTCAAAGAAAAAGGAATTAACATATGATATCTTGGCCAGGGAAAAATGAGAAGCAGAAGAGAAAAGTGTATCTTGATGGCAAGGTCTTGGTTGAGCAAAAGATTAAATAGCAAAAAGAAAAGGAAGAGGTTGGTACCTCAACAAAGAGGAGACCTGCTAAACAAGTAAGGCAACCAACATCCACACCTTCCAAAACTAAGCATGTTGTAAATCTAACCATTAAAACCTCTGCTCTCCAAAAATCAAGCACATCTACTTCTACTTCTATACCCATTGCCACCCAATCAGATGTTACAGCAACTGTTGTATCAACATCTGTTGATACAGCAGAGGTTATAATAGATGCAACCCCATCACTGCCATGATCATTTTTCAATCATCCACCCAACCATTACCAACACCCACAAGAATTCCAGATCATCCACCATCACCCTCACCCAGGTTTAAGAGGAGAAAAGTCACAAAGGTCATCAATGAAGATGAGATCATTTCTGTTCCACTTCCATTATCATCACAACCACTGACCTCCACATCAATGCTTCCACCATCCTCAAATCCAACCACTGATCCCCTTGAAGTTATTCCTGCAGCAAAGAAATATCCTCTTGATTTACCAGCAGTCAGGAAAGAAATTCTAAGCTTCTATTCTGAGGAAGACCCTGACAAAAGAATTATATTATCTCTTGATGGCTATCCAAGACCTACAAATGTAGATGAATATCTAGAACTCATATTGAAACAAGCAGAGGATATAGCAAAAAGAGAATCGGCTGGTAAAAGTTATAGAGAGATACAGACCAACATGTCTTTTCAACTCAACAAAGCCAGTTAATTGCAAAATTTTGTCAAAGATTGAGTATAAGCTGTCAGAAAGGTAAGATCAATATCTTAAAAGTAAAACTCACTGAGATATCATGAAGAACAAACAGTATAAGGCAACAAAGGCACAGTTCAAGGATTGGAGCATAGATGAGCTGAGAGAAGAAATCAAAAGAATGCAAGAAATGTTATCAGATCCTTTCAAGAAGCCAACTCCTCCTGACTGGGAAAAACATAAGAAAGACATGCCTGAAAGAGCCTTGAAGCTAAAGAGGATGAAGGAAGAATTGATACAAAATCACTATGGTTCAAGGAACTAAGTGATAAGGTGTGGAGAAGCCAGGGTAACTGATACTTACAAGATGTTGGAAGAAAGGAGGAAGAAAGATCCATCCATGCCTCCTAAACCTGATTATTCCAAAGAATATGTTGTTCTTAAAGCTCAACATTCTAAAAGATCTGCCACAACATCTAACCCTTCCACACTTGCCTTAAAACATTTAAAAAGGCAAAGAGGAGATGGCTGCTGAAGATCAAAGAGTGTTTGAACACATCAAGGAAGGTATACAATGTATGATTGACTATCATACTGATGAGGCCAGTGAAAAGATTGCATCAGAACTATCAAAAATGGCTCAACAAACAACACCACCAGCTCAACCAACCTCAACAAATAAAGGTCCATCCAGAAAGCCAACAAATCCAAAAATTCTAAAATGGAAGGTCGATAAAGACACCCATGAATTGACATTGCTCAAATCTGATGGCCAAGCTGTCAAACTAACTATGGAAGCTGCATATGAGCTTGATGTAGAAGACTTCCAAGAACTACTAAGTTTGGAGCTTGAAAAGGATGCTGATGATATGGAGTATCTCAACTTTGAGTTACAATTCAAAGGGCAAATCAGAGAACTTCTGTTGAAGAATAAAAACCAAGAATAAACAAGTGTTTTCGCATCATCTGTTCCAGCGGGAGATTGTTGGGATCGAACCCTAACAAAGGAACATATTATATCAAAGCCAAATACACTATCAGAGCTTTGGTTCAACTATCAGTGGATACAATTGCTGATCTACCTTTACACTGCTTTCCCTAATCAACTGCTCCTATCATCTGATCGTTCAAGAAGCAAAGGTCTGATAGAAGAAACAAGATCAGAGGATAGAGATCAGTGCTTAGTCTAGTTTTTACTTTATTCAATGTAACAGTGCACATAAAGAAAATTTACACATGTGTAAAAATCTAATAAGAGTGATTTTGAGAGGAAAAATGAATTATTTGATGTTGTAAATTCTTTTTTTTATGTTGTATTTTTATTTTTTTCATCATTTCATAATATATAAACCAGAAAACTTGCCAAGTTACATCAAAACAGACGTAGACAAGCAACAAGCTGCGCCGCCAACCCAAGTTACAATAAAGTTTGTATTAAAAAAAAGTTGGTTTTGTCATTCGTTCTCACAGTTCTCGCAATATTTAGCGTTCTCAAGATAACCCTCCCCTATACACACACACACACACACACATATATATATATATATATATATGTGTGTGTGTGTGTGTGTGTATATATATGTGTATATATATGTATATATAACGGTATCGATAAAAAAAGGTTTGTAAGGGTACAAGTGATATAGAAAAATAAATTGGGAGACGAATACTTAATTTTTCCTTAGCGGAACTTAATTTACTCTTGGTTCACTCTCCTGTAGGGCTAGCATATCGGGTCAACCTGATCTGTTAAGACACGAACAAGAAACATGTAAACACGAACACGACATGAAATCTTATCGTGTTAGATTTTCCAACACGAACCTGTTAATAAACAGGTTACACGAAATGACCTGTTAAGACACGAAAATGTTACTAACATATAATACGACTTGTTTAAGATACAAACACGACCTGCTAAGACACAAACACGACATGTTAAGACATGAACACGACATGTTTAAGACACAGACATGGCCTATTTGATTTTAGGGTTTGGATTTTGGAGCGTGAAACATGAAAGTTAATGAATGAATTTCAAATTTAGGGTATAACCTAATAACACCCCGAGTCTGACTCTGCTTTGTTCCCAAATATTTGATATATTTTCTAATTTAAAATTCTTAGCATGTCATTAACGGGTTCTTAACAGGTTAACAGGTTTTAACCTGTTTAGACACGAAAAATAAACAGGTCTTATCGTGTCGACTTGTTTAGACACGAAACCTGTTAACTTCGTGTAGGTTCGTATCGTGTTCATGTCAGAATTGCTAGCCCTACTCTCCTGCATTATTCCTTTCTGAATTATACTTCCAGACTGGGGGAGAGTCTTTAGACCATTTATCCAGCCGCATGGATGGTATACGTTCGTATATAATAGTCTAACACAATATTAAGAAAAAGACAATGTAAAATATACAAGTAAAGCAATACAAGTCCATCACAATATTATATACGATGATATTTTGGTTGGATAGTCCTATGTTAAAGCTAAGCTGATGATTTAGGAAGCCATTCAAAGTATTAGCTAATGATGATGTTTTATTAGTTCTAATGAATTTTAATGCTGCAAAAGTATTGATGCTTCTCATTTGTGGTCATACAATGTTTTCTAGATGTTATTCCTTGTAGTCATGCAATGCTTCTCATTTTAACTACATGTCAAGTCAAAAATGAAATCAATGCATTTGAAGCTTTGGATAGATTATATAAATAACTTATTCTTGTAGTTTTGTTGCTAATTGCCTTGTAGTTAGATGGTAATATTGTTGAATAGTTAAAAGTTGTGTTAATATTGTTGTTCAACACAAATGGTCTTCTCCATATTTGTTGTTCTCATAACTTCTATGTGTAGTTTTTTACAAAACATCTTAATCCCAGACTGTATATTTATTGTAACACCCCATGAAAACGCTCAACCGCACTAGCCTTTTCAGCGACCGTCTTTCAACTTGGGGATGATGTGACATCCCGTAATCTCGAGGTAAAACCGCTCGTTTTCACTATTATAAATCAAATTATATACTAGTTTTATTTGACGAATTATTTATATTTATCAAGTTTATGTATACAAGCGAGTATTCAAAGCCAAATCCATATCGTGATTGAACCGACCCGAAGTGTTTGAACCATGGCAAACTCACATAACTCGAAACTTATGAGGCCTGAACCATAGGTTGATTATTATACATTTATTATATTAGTTAGTTAGTTATTCATTTTTTAGTTGATTGTATATAACATAAAAAAAGCAAAACAAAATTCATATTTCAAAGTTGCAGCCCACTTTCTCAATTGTTTCCATATTATCGGCCCAACCCCCAACCCAATTTTCCTTATTTACTGTCATGAAGGAAACCCCCCAACCCAATGAAATCTCTTTTGTGAAGTTACGTATGCATGGTGCTATCATAATTCCTCAAACAAACCCAACTTAAAATCATTGAAACCGATTTCTTATTTTGTGGCCAGGAAGTTTCGGCCCAAGACATGCATCCCAAGTCCACCCTAACTCCTACGCTTTTTATATAATTACGAACATGCAAGAGGTTTATGTTATTATATTCCACAAACCCTCAAACCCTAACCTATCATACGCACAATCAAACTCCACTGCGTCGACGTTTATACAAGATTTCCACTCACCGGATTGAGTTTCAAGCGGCCCTACACCACCTCCTAATCTCGGTATCCCATTAATCATTGTTCTAGTTTCGTTAATTGTTGATTAATCCTTCGTAGTATGGCTGTGTTTTCCTGAATTCATGATGAGTATTATGTTATATGATGATACGCGTGGTTTAGGTGGTTTAAATCATGTGCTTAAAACGTTTGGATCGACTATGAGTTTGGTTAAGCCACTAGGGTTTTGAATATGGGTTGAAGCTTGTGTTGTGGGATAATTAAATGTGTTTAGGCATGATATTTATTATACATATTGGCTTGGTTTTAGAATTAGATGATGATGTTTTGATGTTATCGTTGATCGCAGGTTCGGGTATGTATCTCGGGTGTTGTTTATGGGTTTAAACCGGTGGTTAGTTTTAATTCGGTGTTAAATAATCTAGCTGTGATAGAAACCTGCTGTGAATGATGATTTAAGTCGCTAGGTTTGTTAGATGTTAGTTTGTGGGATTTAGGTAACGAATTAGCTTCTGTCTAGTACGTTACAGGCGATTTTAAATGGCTGTAACCAAGTCAAAGTTATCAAAAAGTATTGTTTCTTGAGTCCACGATGAACTTCCTAGAAATACCTTTCAGACCCAACTAGAATCATATTTTTTTTGACATTGTTTGTATTTTAAATTATTTATTTCGTGTCAACAGTCTGGGCTGCATTTCTGTCAGAAATTGCAGTCCATTACGAATGTTATAATTCAATCTAAGAATTTAGTTATGATCTGAATTTTTTATTGTAAGTACTTCCAAGAGGTACCAAAAATCTCCAACTGGAATTTCATAATAACAATAAATAAGGATTTTTAAATGATTTTTGGTGTAAACTGTCAACAGAAAGTTATAAATTAGACCAAAGGATAAAGAATGATTTTTAGTGATTTTATTGTAAAGATTCAGGTCATAATAAAAATACACTAGCGTTCAAGAACCAAATAACATGTTGTATTAAAATATGAGTCCGTTTAGTATTTTAAATAAATTCTGGAATAGTGCCTAAAAACCAACATGAAACTGCAATAAGCTGAAAGTATTTGTGAACGTGTTAAATATGCTTATATGTTGCAACAAAGTGTTATATGTTATTAAAAACGTTGATGGGTGTCTAGGAATAAGTTATATGGAAATATACGATCGCCTACTTTGACTTACCTAAATGTGTATTTGCATGACAATGTGATTCGATGACTATATGTTAGACTACGTGTAGGAATTCATAAATTAAACTAATTGAAACGGTAAATGTATCAGGAAGAGATTGACTTTCCTGATTACATTTCAAGTTTACTACCGAGCAAAACTAAGGTGAGTTCACAATCATTTTCCAAAAGCATGTGTCCTGGTTTGGGCAACACTTTTTTTACGGTAGCCCTGTTTGGGGCTACACGCGCGTTCCTTGTGTGAACCACCGAAACATATTGAAATAATTACAATTATAAGGCCAATTCGAGACACGCGTTTAAATATGAGAGACGCATGTTATAGGAACAGAAACACATGTTATAATGCCAGATGAACAGAAACACATGTTATAAATATGAGAGACGCACTAAAGAAACAAATATTACCTCCATCAGTGGTTATCACCATTACCAGATGATGTTTTTTGTAGTGTAGATAAGGATCAAGACGAATGTAATTTCATTCAAAACAATAAGAAAGAGTTTTCAGGGTTTTAGTTTCGCTCCCAATTCTCTTTTTCTGAATCCCGGATATTATTTGAAGAGTTTGCAATTACGATAATGTCCCTTTGTGTCGAATTTCTATACTAAGTTTTGATTATTACGATCGTGCCACCGTTTTTTGACACGAAACCTGTTAAGGTCAAACACGAAACCTCTTAACTTCGTGTAGGTTCGTATCGTGTTATCGTGTTCGTATCAGAATTGCCAGCCCTACTCTCCTGCATTTTTCCTTTCTGAATTGACTGGGGGAGAGTCTTTAGACCATTTATCTGGCCGCACGGATGGTATACGTTCGTATATAATAGTCTAACACAATATTAAGAAAAAGACAATGTAAAATATACATGTAAAGCAATACAAGTCCATCACAACATTATATACGTTGATTTTTTGGTTGGATAGTCCTATGTTAAAGCTAAGCTGATGATTTGGGAAGCCATTCTTTAGCTAATGATGATGTTTTATTAGTTCTAATGAATTTTAATGCTGCAAAAGTACTGATGCTTCTCATTTGTGGTCATACAATGTTTTCTAGATGTTATTCCTTGTAGTCATGCAATGCTTCTCATTTTAACTACATGTCAAGTCAAAAATGAAATCAATGCATTTGAAGCTTTGGATAGATTATATCAATAACTTATTATTGTAGTTATGTTGCTAATTGCCTTGTAGTTAGATGGTAATATTGTTGAATAGTTAAAAGTTGTGTTCATATTGTTGTTCAACACAAATGGTCTTCTCCATATTTGTTGTTCTCATAACTTGTGATGTATAATTTATTTAAAAACATCTTAATCCCAGACTGGATATTTATTGTAACACCCCATGAAAACGCTCAACCGCACTAGCCTTTTCAGCGACCGAAAGAAATTTCGGTTCGAAATTTCTTTCAACTTGGGGATGATGCGACATCCCGTAATCTCGAGGTAAAAACCGCTCGTTTTCACTATTATAAATCAAATTATATACTAGTTTTATTTGACGGATTATTTATATACTTATCAAGTTTATGTATACAAGCGAGTATTCAAAGCCAATTCCATATCGTGATTGAACTGAGCCGAACTGTTTGAACCATGGCATAACTCACATAACTCAAAACTTATGAGGCCCGAGCCATAAGTTGATTATTATACATTTATTATATTAGTTAGTTAGTTATTCATTTTTTGAGTTGATTATGTATAACATAAAAAAAAAAGCAAAAACAACAATCATATTTCAAAGTTGCAGCCCACTTTCTCAATTGTTTCCATATTATCGGCCCAACCCCCCCCCCCCCCCAACCCAAGTTTCCTTACTGTTAGAGAGGGGCATAAAAACCGGTTCCGAACCCGAACCGGTAGAACCGAACTGGACCCGGTTCCAGTTCCTACCCGACATTAAGTAGAAACGGTTCCGGGTTCAAAATACCCGTTGGTTCCAACCCGGTTCCACAATTTTACCATTTGAATCTGGTCGTACCCGGTTCCTACCCGTACCCGGTTTCACTAGTACCCGGTCCACCAGTACCCGGAAATGCAGTTCTAGAAGGAATCGGTTATACCCGTTATAATGTTACCGTTGGAACCGGTTATAGCTTTTAAAATGTTACCGTTAGAACCGGTTCCTGACCGTTGGAACCGATTCTATATATATATTGTTTAGAAATCTATTATTTAGCACACAATTTCTCATATCTATTTTTCTTGTTACATTTCTTCTTGTTCTTTTTCACATTCTAATCAACAAATGGCCTCAAAGAGTTCCAAAAATGTAAATTCCCAATCCGTTAACAATGTTCCTCAAGATCAATCGGTTCCATATGTGGTTGGAACATTGTCTCATAATCGCAGTAAGGAAGTTTGGAGCAATTGGGAGTTGGTCGAGATGAGTGATGGCTCGCAAAAAGCTCAATGTAAACATTGTGGATCGTTATTAGCCAAGGAATCAAACTCAACGTTAACAAAGTATATTAATAAGTATCAAAAATTTAAAAAATATTTTTTAGAATTACCACCCGTTTTTCTATGTGCCGCCGCTTTAAATCCAGCTTTAAACGTACCGGGTGTTGAAGCTTTAATTGATGAAATTTATGACAAGTTGGATATGCATGAGGAGGATCGAACTTTAAAAGCAAAAACAAAAAAAAAATATTCAATGAGTGTATGGTCAAACTTTATGATCATTATTTTAAAAAATATGGTGAAAAAAATCATACAAATTTGTTTGAGTCTCGGTCCACTGCCTCTAACAATGAAACAAGCGGGGATCCACTTATAACCATGTTGAATGTCGTTAGAGACGAGACCGCTAGACAACAAAGGGGTAGTGAACCAACAAGTGAACTTGGGAGATATAAAAAAAATCAGTATTCCTTACTATGACCACCCAGGAGTATAGGAAATTTGATGTTTTGGCATGGTGGAAATCGAAAGAATCCGAATACCCGATTCTAGCCACCATGGCTCGTGATATACTAACGGTCCAAGCTTCCACGGTAGGTTCGGAAAGTGTGTTTTCTCTTAGTGGCAGGGTTTTGTCAATTAGAAGAACAAGACTAACTCCGGAATCGCTAGAGATGGCAATATGCTTAAAGGACCATTTGGATGCCGTTGATCGTGTTCAACATAAAACTAGTCTAGAAGATGAAGTTGAGTTAAAGCATAAAATTGTTGATGAAGAGGAGGACAAGAAGTGGAGACTAACGATTCGGACGATGATTGTACCGAGGTACCCGCACCTAAGAGAAACTCATGGGAAAGTGTTGCACCTGCCGCTAGTAAACGATCAAAGAAATAAAATCTTACTGGAACCGGTTCTGAGTAATTTTTTATTTTTTTTGTAACCGGTTAATTTTTTTATATATTGTAACCGATTAATTTGTTTTTTAATTTTAACCGATTATTGTTACTATTTTTATTTATCAATGTAACTAATAATAAAAATCAAACATAACAAACACAATAGAAAGAAAACATTACACAAAATTTATTAAAAACACCAAACCAAACGGGTTACATCAAACATTTGAAGAACCGGTGCCGGAACCTTCTCCCGTCTCATTTTTCTTTGCCTTCGTCACTGGGCAATGCCGCTCAGTGTGTTTCTTAAGGGTTTAGTTGGCTGCGACCTTCATAAATTTTCCACAATCTTTGCATCTAGCCATCTCGTGGCTGTCGGACATTAAACAGAGATCAAAATTCTTCCATATAGCTGGGTTTCTTTTCGTCTCTAAGACCGTAACAACTTCGTCGTTGCATGCCATAGGTATTTTGCAAGAACTTAGAAGTTGATTGATTTTGTAAGCTGATGATGGTGAGTGTTAAGTTTAGAAATGGTAAGTAGGAAGGGGTTTATATATAAAAAATCGATTTTTTAATCAGGAACCGGTTTCCAACGGTAACATTTATTAGGAACCGGTTCCAACGTAACATTTATCAGGAACCGGTTCTGAACAGTAATGGCAGGTTTGACTGTCAGGAACCGGTTCCCAATAGTAAAATGGCTTGTTTGACTGTCAGGAACCGGTTCTGAACGGTAAAATGGCAGGTTTGACTGTCAGGAACCGGTTCCCAACACTATCAGAAACCGGTTCCACACCATACCCGGTTCCATAATACCCATACATGGTTCTACACGGTTCCATATTCTTGGGTGTGAACCCGGGTAGGAACTGGACCCGGTTCGACACCATACCCGGTTCCAATGACATCCAAGCAGAACCGGGTCCGGGTTGGAACCGGTTCGGGTAATAATAAAACCCGATTATGCCCGTCTCTACTTACTGTCATGAAGGAAACCCCCCAACCCAATGAAATCTCTTTTGTGAAGTTACGTATGCATGGTGCTATCATAATTCCTCAAACAAACCCAACTTAAAATCATTGAAACCGATTTCTTATTTTGTGGCCAGGAAGTTTCAGCCCAAGACATGCATCCCAAGTCCACCCTAACTCCTACGCTTTTTATATAATTACGAACATGCAAGAGATTTATTTTATTATATTCCACAAACCCTCAAACCCTAACCTATCATACGCACAATCAAACTCCATTGCGTCCCTCCTCCTACTGTTTCTTGGTCGACATTTATACAAGGTTTCCACTCACCGGTTTAAGTTTCAAGCGGCCCTACACCACCTCCTAATCTCGGTAACCCATTAATCATTGTTCTAGTTTCGTTAATTATTGATTAATCCTTCATAGTATGGATGTGTTTTCCTGAATTCATGATGAGTATTATGTTATATGATGATACGCGTAGTTTGGGTGGTTTAAATCATCTGCTTAAAACGTTTGGATCGACTATGAGTTTGGTTAAGCCACTAGGGTTTTGAATATGGGTTGAATCTTGTGTTGTGGGAAAATTAAACGTGTCTAGGCATGATATTTATTATACATCTTGGCTGCGTTTTAGAATTAGATGATGATGTTTGGATGTTGTTGTTGATCGCAGGTTCGGGTATGTATCTCAGGTGTTGTTTATGGGTTTAAACCGGTGGTTAGTGTTAATTCAGTGTTAAATGATCTAGTTGTGATAGAAACCTACTGTGAATGATGATTTAAGTCGCTAGGTTTGTTAGATGTTAGTTTGTAGGATTTTAGGTAACGAATTAGCTTTTATCTAGAACGTTACATGCTATTTTAAATGGATGTAACCAGGTCAAAGTTTATCCAAAAGTATTGTTTCTTGAGTCCATGATGAACTTCCTAGCAATACCTTTCACACCCAACTAAAATAGCATTTTTTTTACATTGTTTGTATTTTAAATGATTTATTTCTTGTCAAAGGTCTGGGCTGCATTTTTTGTCAAAAATTGCAGCCCATTACGAATGTTATAACTCAGTGTAAGAATTTAGTTATGATCTGAAATATTTATGTAAGTACTTCCAAGAGGTACCAAAAATCTGGGGTTTCATAATAACAATATATGAGGATTTTTAAATGATTTTTGGTGTAAACTGTCAACAGATTACACCAAAGGGACCAAAGGGTTAAGAGTGATTTTTAGTGATTTTGTTATGAAGATTCAGGTCATGAGAAAAATACACTAGCATTCGGGAACCAAAGAACATGTTGTGTTAAAATATCATGATTTTATGAGTTGTTTAGTATTTTAAATAAATTCTGGAAAACTGCCTAAAATACGTGCGTTCCTTGTGTGAACCACCGAAACATATTGATAAATTCTTGAATTTTTATCCATCTACTTAGGTATGATATTTAACTGTAAAATGTAATCCAGAGTAATATCATTACTTTAGAATAATTATAATTAGTCTATTGGTGTAAAAATACGAGTTTTTTAGTTTCTGAGACTAAATACGTGCTTAACAAGATGGAAAAAAAAGTTTCCCTTATTTAGTTCTAATTTTAAGCCTTTATGTTAAGACTCATTTGTACCGTAACTTAACTCTCTTTCTCTCAATATATATATATATATATATATATATATATATATATATATATATATATATATATAGGGTGGGAGTTGGCTACAAAGTCTATTTTTCCTACAAGTATAAAAAGTCATAAAACATCATAATGTCAACCATAATACACATTCAAAACCCAGAAATAATAAAGTGAAGATTACTAAAACGTCATATTTGTGGGTTTTGTGTTGTATTTTGGATGATAAGGTTTTGATTATCGAATGACTAACATTAGTGTGTTTTATGTTGATTATCATGTTGAGTTTTATATTCATAGTTCTATGATTGTGTGTTGGAAGTTTTTATGGAATGTTAGGGTCTTGACATTGTGTTTTAGTGACATTCACTCTGTTATTCGTGGGTTTTGAGTGTTTTTATGGCTTTGTACATTTTATAGGAAAAATGGACTTTGTAGCCGAGCCACACCCTATATATATAGTGGAGGGTTCAAATGAGAAGAATTTTTTTTGTAAGAATAAAAAAGAAGAAATTCAACCAATCATAATCCTGCATATTATTTCATTTAATTTTTGTATTTAATATTAGTGTAAAGGTATATTAGTAAACTTAGATATATCATTAATTGGTTGTCTTCATTTTTAGTAGCTAACAACATTAAATTTGTATCTTATTTTCAAAAAAAATATTTTTTCAATGAAGAAAAAAATCAATTTAAAGTGTAGGATAAATTACGAGGTGTGTAGGATGAATTACGAGCTTTGTAGGATAAATTTCAGTATGTTTAGATTAAATTTCAAAATGTATAGGCTAAATTTTGTTGTGTGTAGGCAAAAATTTTAGTGTGAAGAATAATAGTTTTTATGACTAATTAATTAGTCAAAGATAATAATAAATAAAATGAGAGGAAAACTATTTAATGTTTTACAATTGTACCATTTGTTTTTTTTCTTCACAGTTTAATTTTTTTCTCAAATAAACCTCTCCCACACACACAACACACACACATATATATAGGAAAAGTGTAAAATACAAAATCCCTTAACGTACACTCGTACGCGAAGGGGAAAATCGCATGTTATGAAAAGCGTGTATGAAGAACTGGGACAATTCGCATGTTGGGAACAAAGCCATGAAATCGCATGGCCTTGTATTTTTCGCATGGGATTATGTGATGTTGATGAAATTGCATGACAGTTAACATATTCTCACTTTGACAAAATCCCAGCGTACGCTCGTATGTTAAGTGGAATTGTATGATAACCTAACCCTATATATATATATATATATATATATATATATATTATGTGAAAGTGTATTGTAGAATTAGGCTTAACGAACGCTGATGAAATTATAACACGCGTGATTATTTTTATAACATGCGTGATTATGGTTTTCAACATGTGTGATTAGGGTTTTTGGGTTTTATAACGTGCGTGATTTCCCAGCGTACACATCGTACGTTAAGGAACATTGTATGTTAACTAACCCATATATATATTATAGAAATTTATTTAATAACCATATATATATATATATATATATATATATATATATATATATTATATTAACTAAGGCAACATGCAACTTATTATTACTATTTTAAGTATTTTTGTTAGAAAAGGTTAATTTTGATTATGTCATACGCGTTTCCAACGGCAACATGTACTTTATTATTACGATATAAAACTATTAACTAATTCACATCTAATTTACTATTACTATTTAAAAGAATTAACTAAGGCAACATGTAATTCTTAAAGATTATTGGTATTTAAAAGTATTTTGGTAGAAAAATTTGTGAAAGGGTTGACTTTGACTAGATAATACATGTTTCTTCTAGCTTTGTTTTGTAGTATATATAGGTAATACACTAATACACCATCAATTCAACATTCATTTGCAGAATGTCTAATGACCAATCCCCTTTGTCATGGGAGAATATTACTGGCGTTGCTACCAAAGTCAAGGATTATTTCTGGAAACCAGACGATGCCACTCTACGTCAACGGTTTAAAAATCAGAAGCAAAAAGAGTTCAAGATGAGGAGGGCTAAACTTCGTGATCATATGAAGGCAAGGAAATATGATGTAAAAAAGGAGCCTCAGGACTATACAAAATAGTTAAAATTTTCACATATTCTCATCATTCATGTTATTAAAATGTTTTGATTTCGTTTTTTAAAATTATAATATTTTCACTTTTCTTTCAGTACTATATTTAGATCTTTCTGTCTGAATTTGGTAATGGAAATTTAGTCTTTTTCTAACTCCATAACAAAATATTGCAAAATTTGCACCCAAAACAATATATACGTGTGAGGGGTTGAATACGTTTATCCAGGAAATAAATACAAGTATTGCGACAACAAAGAAAACAAATTTGTGCCACATATTTTTCATTTATAATATTTTAAAAATAAAAATAAGATTAAAACCATCTAACAGTAAGTAAACATTAAAAAATGATCTCTCCATTTAGTTTGTTATTCATTCTCCTTGCAAGAGCTGAGATCCTATACAAACAAGGGTTGATGTTGATTACAAATAAAACCCTTATTAATAAGGGATTTTTACATATTTTCCTCTCCTAAGATTATGGGGTATGGGGCTTGGGTTTCGGCGTGGGTTGGGTACAAACGCCCAAGTCACCACCCGGGTGGGCTTGGGTTTCGATGTGGCCCTTTGGGCGGGGGATTTAGCCCGGGCGTTGGGCGGGCCTAGCGTCCTCTGTGGCCTGTTCTTATTGGCTAGCTTGGCTAGGCGGTTGACTATGTTTTGAAATTTAAAATATAACCGTTTGGCCAAGCCAAACGACTACCCCAAGTAGTTTAAAACCCCCACCGCTTGCCCACATCGCTAATCCAGACCGCCATCCCTGTTCGCCATCCACACCCAACACTTGAAATCATGGCTTTATGGACGAACGAGGAAGAGATAGCACTAGTAACGAGCGTCGTGGACGCGATGAAGGCCCGCCAACTAGGTGACACACGTTACTGGCCGGAAGCTTTCGCGAGCTACCGGCACAACGTAGGGAACGACCGGCACAATCTAAAAGCGTGCCAACTCAAGTGGCGCGAACTATGACTGAATCTCTACCAGTTTAAAGCGTACTACGACAGCGTGCCAGTCGGTGAGATAGGTCACGATGACCGGGTGGCGGTAGCCAACATCGAGTACCGGGGCAAGGAGCGGAAGCCGTTTGAGAAGTTGGCCCTCTTCGAAATCTACCTAACGCTTTAGAAATTTTTTATGCTTAATTATGTTTTTTTTAGATTTGTAATCTTTTTTAGTAGGATTTTGTAATTTTTAGGAAATTTTAGTAATATTTTTAGGTTTGTTTTGTTTTGGTGTTTTTATTTATAAAAAATTGAAAAAAAAATTACACGTGGCCTAGCCACGCGGCTGCCACCCACATACTCACCGATAATGCAACTGACCAGCGGTGCCCCTTCAAATTCACGTGTCGGGCCATGCCCCAAAGTCCCGCCCCACCATACCCCACGGTCTAAGCTGACTTATTATGTATTTCCCCAACAAAATAAAACATTATATATTTCCCTTTTTTCTATGAAATTACTTAAATACCCTTGTAAAAAAAACCATAATCCATCAGTTATACACACAATGCACACAAACCCTACACCACCAGACCATCGTTTCTTCTTCCACTGGCACGATCGAACCTCGCCATCATTTCTTCTGCCTCCGATACATAGGACGACGCGCATCGTTTCCAGGTATGTATATATCCAATCGAGGATAAATAACATGGATTTTGGTGGTTTCCCATGTCTTCTGTTTAAGGATAAATAAGATACTAATCATAATGGAAGATGATATGTGTTTAATGTTTGTTAATTTTTTCAACTAATATGTTTGATGTTTGTTCATTATTTTCAACGTTGGTCCCATGTCTTCGTTTCCTGTTTGGCAACTCTTCTTCTCAGATTAAAATATGTTTGTTGTTTGTTCATTTTTTTCAACTAATTTCTTAATCATCTTATTAGTAGAATATGTTGTCTTCGATCTATTTGCATCATCAGTTTCATTGGCTATTAATCATAAGTTGGAGGATAATTAGAGTGCTTGTAACTTGATTTAATTTGAGGTTTGGCTAGTTTTGCCACTTTAGTCCAAATTTTAAACTTTTTGCCATTTTGGTTCCTGTGGTTTTGTTTTTTTGTCATTTTGGTCCAAATTTCAAAGTCAGTTTAGATTTTCAAAAAAAAAACCTGGTTCTTGTCATTTTTTCAGGGGCATTTTGGTCATTATACTTTTATTATAACTTATTATTAATTATTAACTAAAAATAATATATATAACTAATCAAATTATATATATATATATATATACTAATCAATCTAAGATCTGTCTCTCTCTCTTCTCTCTCTATCACACACACCTGCAATCCCTCTCTCTATGGAACCACCTACCACCTCCATCAACACCACCGCACCACCACTATACCACCACCTTAGATCTGATCGACAAACTCCAATCCTTCCATCAAACGTCCAGATTTGGTCGGGGAGGTGTTTGAATTTTAGTACTCCGATGATGACGACGATGCTCTGATGACTACGATGCTCTGATGGCGACGATGCTCTGACGGCGTCGGTTCGAGAATCGGGATGTGGTTGAAGTGTACATCGTCGGCGGTTGTGGTTTTATGCTTTTACCAAGGTGAAGTTGCCGGAATCCATGGTGGGAAAAGTGGGAAGTGGAAAGAGGTGTACGGTGGTGAGGGTGCACAGTGGTGGAGGGGAGACGGTGGTAGAGGGTGTACGGTGGTAGAGGGGAGACTGTGGTGGTGGGTGTACCGTGGTGGAGGGGAGACGGTGGTGGTGGGTAATTTTGGTACAAGCGAAACCCTTTGTTTCTCTCTAACTGTTCACCGGTGACATCGTCAAGAAGATGAACGGTGCTACTCCACTGCCGGGTGTACACCGGACTCTCCGTCCGGTTCCGATCCATTTGAGTGAATTGAATAGGATAATAGTGGATTTGTAGGGGTAACTGTAAAGATTTGGTGGATATTTTGTGCGATTGTTAGGGTTTTGTGGAGAGAAAGATCACCGGAGAGAATGGTGGAGTTGATTTTGGGTGTTAAGGCTGGTGAGTTTAGAGAGAGGAGAGAGAGACTGTGTTTCAGATGATTGGGGAGGATGAAATATTTTAATTGATAATCAGTTAAAATAAAACCTAAAATGACCAAAATGCCCCTGAAGAAAATGACAAAAACCAGGGTTTTTTTTTTTGAAAATCTGAGCTGACTTTGAAATTTGGACCAAAATGGCAAAAAAAAACAAAACCACAAGGACCAAAATGGCAAAAGGTTTGAAATTTGACTAAATGACAAAACTGACCAAACCTCAGAGACCAAAATGGCAGTTTACTCTTTTGGTTTTTAATATTTAGTATTAACCAAGAGAATTGTTTGTTGTCTTTTAGTTTTTGGTTGTGTATAAACATTCCCAGATGGATTCCATATCGGTTCCTCATAATGATTATAAAATTTTTCAAGTGATTCATGATTTTGAAATTTTACATATCGTATTGATTTTGAATTTTTGATATTGTATTGATTTTGAATATTACAAAAGTTTATTTATTATTGATTTTTTGCGCAAATGATTATAAACAAGTAAGGGTTTCATTTTAAAGAAAGTTTGTGTTATTTTATTAGAGTATTATGGTATTGTTTGATAAGAGTAGCAAATATAAGAACTAAGGAAATACTACATGAACTGGGGATATATGTAATTGATTGATAATATTAAAAATGAGAAATATATAAATATTCATTTAATAGTTCATTAAGTATAAAATAGTCATTCAATTGAGTAATTTTAATGAAAAGGAAAAATATGTAATATATATATATATTATATTTTGGGTTAGGTTTTTTTTTGGGGGAGGGGGGGGGGGTTACATAATAAGCCAGCTTAGGAGGAGGAAATATGTAAAAAAAGTCTTAATAGTTAATACTATCAAGTTAGGGGTCTTTTTAGTCATTTAGACATTTCCCATTAAATACTAATTTCGCCAATTTTTTTAAACTAACATAACTTTTATATACTTCATTATTTTTGAAAAAAAAATTACAACATAAAATCAACTATCTTTTAATCTTTAATATTGCTATACCTTTTTTTTTCATTATAAAGGGACTTTTAAAAAAAGTTACATAAACATGTTTTATAATTATGCTAGTTATGTAGTTGGAATGTGCTAATATGAAAAATGTATTGTGTGATTTTAAATCTATACGTAAGTTCTTATTTTATTGTGTAATTCTTATGTGTTGCTCTTTTTTTTCCTTTGTGTTGTTATTAGAAGCCTATTTGGAATAAACTTGTTTTTCTACTAGTTATGTAATAGTATGTGTTATTTACAAAATTAAAATAAAAACATGAAAATGTGCTGGTATGTAACATTATGTGTTGTTTATAAGAGTTTAAAAAAATTGTGCTAGTTATGTAATAGTATCTATTGCTTACCAAATTAAAAAAAACATGCAATTATGCTAAATACGGTGTTGATTAATGTGGTGATTATAGTGTTATGCTGATTACTGGATGTGTTGGTCGTGGTGGTGTGGGATGTTACCATCAGATGTGCTAACAGTGGTGTTACCGTGCTGATTAAGGTGCTGATGTCAACGATGTGTTGATTACAGTGTTGACGATGATGCTGATGATGCTCATTACAGTGCCGATGATGATACTAATTATGGTGCTGATTCGATGATGAATAATAGATTAGGAGATTAGGATTTTAGTTACTCTTGCATTTAGGGGTAATTTAATTATTGTTTTTTATAAGATATAAATAAAAGGTATAAAAAGTCTAAAATGCCCTTAAACCAATTTTTTAATTGAGGACTTGTATCATTAAACTGTTGGTTCTTACAGTTTGTAAAAAAATACATGTTTGTATATCATTCTATACCCTCTCTACAATAAGTTTGTGTGTGTATTCTCTCCGATTATTTAGTTCATATTCATAATTTTCCAAAATAAAGAAAAGAAAAGAGTTAACTTTGTTTTTGCACCATATGGTTTAATCGTTTTTACGCTTTTGCTTCAATAGTTTAAAAAATGTCATTTTCCTCCCTAATGTTTCCATTTTATTTTCAGTTTGCTCCCCATCTTTAACTCAGTTGAAAATTTCAATTAAAGTTAGGAGTATTTCAGTAGTTCTACATATAAGTATTCAATTTTATTTATTCCATAAATATGTTTTTGTCTTTTATTGAATTATAATTAGAGTAAATTACACATATTGTCCTTTATTTATATACAAAATTGCACCCTTTGTCATTTTTCTTTAAAAATCACGCAAAATGTCCTTTATATTGTAAATTTTGCATGTTCTTTGTCGTTTAAGCTAACTCATGTTAACTTTTTCCGTTAACTTTAAGGTAAAAAGACCATTTTGCTCAAACGACATAATCTAAAGTTTATTCATAAAAGACATAACATACAATTTACTTAAGTTCTTTTATTTTATTTCTTTTTATTTTATTAAAATTGTCACTATTTTTTTATTAATTAATTTTTTCTTAAATTGTAATGCATTAATTAAAATTTTTAATAAAAATATGTTTTTATAATTTATTTATTTATTTGTTTGATTAAATTATTAATTTTTTATTTCACAATTAATAAAAAAATTTATACTATGTTTTACATAAACAATCGGTGTTGTCAAGTTATATTATGTTATACGAACAAAATTTACGCCAAAATATGGAGAAAAATAAACATGTCGGTCACGTTTATTTTATGTAAGGAGAATTTCTCTCTCTCTCTCTATATATATATATAGAAGAGAGAGAGAGAAAAAAAACGGGATCAGGAGAAAACGATTGGAAGTGTAAAAACGGTGAGAACGGATCCTGGTCGAACACGTGGCAGGGGGTGCTAAATGATATGCAGGATACGATTGTCATTGTGTTGTTTTTGCCCAATAAAAGGCGTTTTAATTTCGTTTCAAACAAAATTCCAAAAAGTTCGTATTGGCTGTTACCTGCTCTCCAAGCTTTCGAGATCTATGGCGTGTAATGTGGATTCTAATCTACAAAGCTTTCGAGATCTATGGCATGTAATGTGGATTCTGATCTACCAAGTAATTTATGATGTTGTTTTCATATTTGTTTCCAGCAAATCATGTAACAGATATGGCGTCTCGTTCTCTATGGTTGTTTCAATGGAGTTTTTGTTCTCAAAGTAATATTTGAAAATGACGTTTTATTTTTTTAAAATCTCAATTGTCGTTTGGGATCTACTACATGCTTATTTGTTTACGATCAATGACGTTTTACATTTGATTGCGTACACCTGATTAGTTGTAGATATTGGCGTTAATTTGTAGACATTAATTCTTACTATTTTGATTATTCAACTTATGGCGTTTTCATTAACATGGTTCAGGAAGACTGTATTATCAGTTCGTCATATTGATTATTATTATTCAACTAATGGCGTTTTCGTTATGGCTCATTCAATATGGCGTTTTCGTTAATGAAGCACGTTTACATGATTGGCATTTTAGATAATGATGGCGTTTTCATCTGAAGCTGTATGTAGATGGCTCATAGTTTAAGGCAGAATTTTAATGGCGTTTTATTCATGAGTGTGGTGTTTTGTTTTAGAGAAGGAAAAAGACCCTTTTACCCTTAATGAAGCGCGTCCACGTAATAAAGTTGTTGTTCTTTACGAAAACGCCACCGTGCCAATCTAATCCTTAGATTTTTTTATCCAACGGCTGAGGAGCGTTCTCATCATTTTCACACTTATAGTGGTTTTCTCTAAATCCTGCCCCTATATATATATATATATATAAGGATAAGGCCGTTTATGAAATATAATTTATTTTAATTTATTTATTTTTATTTGTTTGATTAAATTATTTACTTTTTTTATTTTAAACGTAATGTAATTTTTTATATTATCTTTTTACATAAACCGTTGTAGTGATCAAGTTATTTTTCTATCACTTTTACAACTATTAGTATGATTACTTATAGCTGGCCGCGCATTATGATGGGTCGATTTAAACATAGAAAAAAATGGCGCAACGTTGTATTTTGAGATGAGCGTATGATGGACATATTATAACATGTCTAAAATAACTAGTTATTTTAAAATTTACATTACAAAATCTTATAGAAAATCATAGTTAAGTCGACCTGTCGTAACGTGACCGACATGCTTATTTGTCCCACATTTTGGTGTAAGTTTCGTTTGTATAACATGATAACAACGATGGCTTATGTAAAACATAGAATAAAAATTTATATTATTTGTAAAATAAAAATTGTTAATAATTTAATCAAACAAATGAAAATAGATAAATTATAAAAGCATACTTTTTTATAAAAAAAATGTTATTAATGAATCACAATTTAAGAAAAAGTAACTAATAAAACAAAAGTGATACATTTAATAAAATAAAAAAAGAAAATAAATAAAAAAAGAACTTAAGTAAATTGCATGCTATGTCCTTAATAAATAAACTTTAGATTATGTCCTTTGAGCAAAATGGTCTTTTTACCTTAAAGTTAACGGAAAAAGTTAACATGAGTTAGCTTAAACGACAAAGAACATGCAAAATTTACAATATAAAGGACATTTTGCGTGATTTTTAAAGAAAATGACAAAGGTGCAATTTTGTATATAAATAAAGGACAATATGTGTAATTTACTATTATAATTATATATTAGTATATAAATATATAAATATTATTAATTATCAATATTTTATATTTATATAATATACACCTCACCTACCACCTCCTGCTGCTAATCGACCACCACCGCCAACCGGCGACCACCATCCGGAAACTACCACCCGCCATCACCACCGGCCCGCCATCGCATCCTCCACCCGTCTCACATGCAACCTTGTCTATCGTGCAACCACCAACCACCGGGAAACCACCACCTACCATCCCCACTTGCCACCACCACCACCACCGCTCCTCTCTTTTTCTCTTTCTTACCGTCACAATTCACAAACCCTCAACTATACTCTCATTCGTCAGAAAATACCTCATAAAAATATAAGGGTAACACCACTTGCCACATCCAACCACAACCCTACCACCGCCTTCCACCACTAGCATAAACCGATTGTCGCCACAACCCTAATTCGGCCATTTCGCTTGAAAAAGGAACACCCTTTGCAACCCTAAATTCCACAACCCCAAATTTGAACCACCTGCCACCTCCTACGACGAGCACCACCAAATAAAATCATCATCTTCCCTACCACCTACAAAATCGTAACCACCCACAACCAAATCTGTCTTAACCCTATCTGTCGCTATCAGGCTTGAACCCTAAGCAGATGTGGGGTGGTGGTCGTCGTGGTGGTGGTCAGTTGATTGCCGCCAGTAGGTAGAGAGGGAGAGAACAAAGGGTGGTGTGGAGATTTATTTGTTAATGTAATTTTTTTCTACTTTAATTTTTAACCCTATTTTATGGGGGCCTCTAAACGTACCATCTTTTACATTATTTTTACTTGGCGTACCCCACCCTCATGTTTTTAAATAAATACAATATAAACCTTTTTGTTCTATTTTTTGTTTATGTAGTCTTTTAATAATAATACAATTCATTATGATTAAATCATATCTAAATTTATTCAAATATTTAATTTTACCAATTTAATTTCATAACTTTTATAAAATTAAGTGCATTGTAACTCATCCTCTCCTCGTAATGTTCCAAATTGGATTATATATTTATAAAAAATAAAAATTTGTAAGACTTTTAGATTTTCAACATGCTATTCATTGTTTGTTTATAAGAGGAAACACCCACCCAATTCAAGCACTAGTGGATATAAGTAGAATTTCAATTTTGTGATTTAATGATTTGCGATTCTTATTAATTTAGTATTTCAGCTTCTTCTATTGAATCACCACTGATGAGTATGGCCATAATTTTAATCCAGCCATTCTAATTCGTTTTCCTTGATGAGGCATTGGCGCTAATTACATTTATTATTTGTCTTGTAAAAAGGCTTTTTTTTCACCTAAAACAACTAATTAAAATTTTTATTTCATGTTCCAAACATCAAAACCACAAGAATTAAAATTTTTATTTCATGTTCCAAACATCAAAACCACAATAACTTTAAATCCCACACCATGAAGATGAAGCACAAGATGCAGGTAGACTGTAACATCTCCAAAATGGGTATGAGAAAATTCAACCCGTTTTGAAAAAAAAAAACGAATCCTATAAACCCGATTATTTCGAAAGCCTAAATTGATGTTTCATACATAATTCTTATTAATTACATTTAATGATTGTTACATAGTAAAAAAAGGTTATAGAATTTATTTTGTCATTTATGAAAAATTAGTATAACTTTATTAAATGTAAACGTATTTTGATAAAATAATAAAAAAAACAAAACAAACGTTTTAGTCCATTTGTAAGTAATTGGAACTAGTATTAAGCACCCTTGCGTTGCGGCAGGGTGAAAACCAATGCAACACTACCGCGACAACCAACACTGAAGTTGCGACATGTTAATGCGAATAAAATTAAACTAAAACGTAAAACATATAAAAGAATAACTAAGTCAATCTATGACCCGCGCATTATGATGAATATGTCAAACGGGAAAAAATAGACGATGTAAAGACGTTTAACCACACACGCACGTTGCGTCGTGTTAACTCACAAAATTTAGAACGGAACGTAAAACGAAAATTTTGCGAAAAAATAAAAGTACAGAGAACCAAAATTGAAATTAAAAAAGTTGTGAGGTTAAATTGCAAAAGATGAAAAATTTTGGGGTTGAAAGTAAAAAAATCAAATATTGTTGGTTTAAAAGTAAATATGAAAAGTTTTGGGCTAAAAGTAAAAAAATCAAATAGTTTTGAGTTAAAAGTATAATATTTTGTAAAACAACGGTCTATTAGTAACCAATATACATGATAAACATAAGAACATAGATCGTGTAGAGAAAGGAATATGGAGAATGAGATAATTATTATTGATATTGAGTATACATATCAAATACAAAGGACCTCTATATATATGTCATACTATTAATACAAGAGTAAATAAGAGACGGGAGTTAAGAACGTGGAGAGTCACCATAAATAATTTATTCATAACCTTCCCCCTTGACTATCCACGTGATAAATGAAAAATAATATATAAACGCTTGGTTATCAACTTGATACGCTTGGAGATGCTGCCTCGTTAAAAACCTTGCCAGGAAAACCCAATGGGACAAAACCTCAGCTAAGGGAAAAATAGTGCAGCACGTATCGTCTCCCCATGATACTTCTAGATCATGTACGCTGCCTCATTAAAAACCTTACTCAGAAAACCCAATGGGATAAAACTTAGTAAAGGGGAAAAGAGTGCAACTTGTGTAAAACTCCCCCTCATTATGATATGTATCATTTAAGTATCAGGTCCCAATCTTCTATGAAAGTTGCTACAAACCTTTGTAATAAGTAATTTGTCGCTTGATCTCTTGATGTACAATCCTTTAATGAACACTGATGTATGATCTTCATGTGAAACTCTAATTGCCTCCTCTTATAAGCAGATACCATAAGATCCTTGCATGTGTTTTGTTATAATCCATGCATTTACAAAACTAACCAAACTTGTTCATGGGTTAGTAAAATATGAAACCATATCTTTCGTACCTTAAGGGTATAGAAAATATATGTTTTACCCATTACACTATATCCTCGTTGTAGACGAGTTAAATCTTGCCAATGAATTTAATGATATATGTTCATGTATAACTAGTAAGATATATTAATACAATTTTATTGAACTATGGTACTTCAGGAACAAAGATCTTTGCTTCTTTGATAGAAAAGAAAAAAAGTTATTTTTTATATATCAAATATTTGGACTTCATTAAATGTACTTACAGGTATTATGATTGATGGATTATAATGTAAATGTATGTTCTACGTATCTACACATAAATTTGCAATACCATATTCCATTTGCAAATTCTTGCTTTAATATTTGAGCTCATTTTTTTCTCTTCAGGAAATTCAATAACATCATCAACATATATTGTAATACTTGTAAATCTCATATTGTTCTTTTAATGAATCTGTCACACCCCGACCCGCAGCGGAATAAGAGTCGGGGCATAATTGGGTTATCACCAAAGCTCATGATATTTACTATTATGTTTCATATTTATTAAAATCAAAATTACATTCTCAATAATCCAAACATGTCCATACAAATACAAAGAAAAATAACCAACTAAACAATTCCAAGCTCTAAACCATTTTATTCTTCTAGGCCAATCCTATGTGTTTCTGGCTGCAGCTGGTTCACCTACTACTTGGATTATTAAACTGTTAAACTTTATGTTTCCGTTGTAAACTTTAAACGTTGTTTTTGAACTATTATCTTTAGTCACCAATCGTTTTGTGGTGATGGATTTACTATGTTTTATATTTAATGTTCAATATGATTGGTAGCATGATCCTGGTCAATATGTCACACGCCTCGCGGTAGTACTCCGTACGTGGAAAATGAGGGTGTGACAGATTGGTATCAAAGCCATTGGTTATAGTGAACTCGGTTTTAAAAGAAAAGTGTTTTTGTAAAAACCAGACTATAACCTGATTGTATTAAACGGACCGCAACGGCACTACACTCCAACTGCAAGGCTCAATGAACTAGAATCGATAGCTCATGCATGTGTTTACTTGTTCTTACTTGATACATATTTGATGATATACGTAACGATATACTTAGTATGTGAAACCTTAATAGTAAAATACTTACGTATGTGTTATTGGTGCGTGTCGTGCGTGATATGATTTTGTTAATAATTTAAGTCCATTTTACGCATTAGTAAAGTTTTAAATTTATAAAACACGATATTGTACTAACACTACACACACTAGGGCAAGTGCACCCATCGCGAGCGTAGTATAGTGTTGGTAAGATACCGAGGTCGTCCAAGGACACAAGAGCTTTTAATATCGGTTTAGCGTCAACGTCTACTTGATACAAATTTTTGATAAAAGTTATGAAATATAAAAATAAACATAAAATTGAAAAGATAAATAAAAAAGAACTAAAAATAGACAAGATAGAATCACCTGGATGTGACTCCTCTTTTATGTACCCTTTAATGATTTTCGCACTTTCGGACATTTTAAGTGATTCTCTTAGTTATAGTAGTAGGCCCCTCTTTTGAAGGTGACGTTACCCTCGGCCAAGTGGTTTGAGTCAGCAGGGATACAATACCAAGAGGCCGGAATATTGAAAGACAATTAAGTAAGTTATTAATGCGAAAAATGGTAGGCCCCTCTTTTGAAGGTGATGTTACCCTCGACCAAGTGGTTTGAGTTAGCAGGGATACAATCCCAAGAGGCCGGTTTAATGTTTTAATAATAGTTTACATATGAGGGGTTCAAGCTATTCGCACCCCCGCCATCCAATACCATAAGGCATTGAAGGAGGACCTAGTAAGCTTGAACCAAGTCCTCGCAGGATCTATACACTGAACGAGACAAGAACTTTACCAAACCACCCTTCTAATGTAACACCTCGTAAAAACCCGCCCTATAAAATTCTGACACGTGTCCCGCTGATCCTCGGTGTCGCGTGTTGGCTGAGGGGGACTAAAATACAAATGAGCATACAAATGACTTATAAACTGATATGTTAAGTTGTTTAACTTATTTAAGGGTCAACATTCTGGTCATAAACTGAGTTTTGATTTAATAAGCGTAATTCATGCTTTAAAGTGACCAAATCGCCCTTTTGGCGTATAAATTGGTTTAAACATAATTTTGACACCAAAACTCTTTACCTACTGATGTAATATCATAATTAGGATTATTTGGGATATCAATTCAGATTGTAAACTGATTTTATACATAAGTCCATGCATTAAGTCCTTAAATGACGATATTGCCCTTACGACACCTAAAATGGGTTTTAATCATTTTTAATGAAAAAAAACTTTTACCTACTGATGTGTTATGTTACATAACATATTTTCGTCATACAAACCTGATCATAACATCAGTTTCCCTCAAATACCATTTAAATCGTCATTTAGCGACTTAATCGCCGTTTCAGCGCATAATATGGTTTAAAACCATATTTAAGCATCAAGACTTGATACCTACTGATTTCAAAACTTATTTTATATATATTTACAGTAGGTACATGATCTAAACTCATATTCCCAAATAAGTTGTCAAGTAGTGTGTAAAATGACCAAAATGCCCTTTCAGGGCATAGTTTGGTCCTAAATTATAAACCACACATATACTTGATATCCTACTGATATAACATCATAAATTAATTATATTTACAGAATATTTATGACCATGACATCAGTTTACTTGCAAGCTCATTTTATAAGTCATAAAATGACCAAAATGCCCTTTTGAGGCGTAACTGATTTTAAAACCGTAACGGGCATATATGTTGATGTCTTAGTGATATTACAACATGTTTAAAATATAATGTCATATGGAACTTGTATATGACTCATCCGGTTTCCTAGTTTCGCTTATATGCGTATGGTTAAGCCTACGTGACTAGTTTAACCAAAATGGGTTTAAGCTTATCATTTTTATATCAAAATCCAGAATGTATTATGTTTACCCATATTAAACAAGTCTAAGTACTTGTCGGGCTTAAACTACATTATATTTCAGTCATCGCTTAATCTAGCGTTTAGTACCGTAATTATCTTTTTAAGCTAGCCGGTCCGAGTCTATAATGTAGATAGGACCCGCTAGTATTCTAATTGATTATTAATACCATCATTCCAGACTAAAGCCTCCCGGTAGATTGTTATCTAAGCTTACTTTCTTGGTTAATGACCAAGTTATTATCTTATTGAAGAATTAGCTCAGGTAAATACTTTTAGCCTATTTTCCTATACGGGCTTGGGATACGGTATAATAATACCGCTTGGTCGGGTATGGGATAATGTTGTCGGATTGTGATTTAACTAAATCTTCATAACCCGTTTTATTCTGTTTTGTATGATAACTTAAACATTGGGGGTTAACTCGACCGTGTCCTGGATATCCTCGGCTCATTTAATTTACTAATGGCCACGACCTTAAGCTCGGGGTGTAGGCATACACCTGTCAGATGCTAATGCAAAATAATATTGAATCCCGTTGGTGGATGGTGTGTCGGTTAATCAGGTTATTCGGTTTCTGCACCGGACCCCATATGTATTGACAAACATGTAAAACTGTAAATAAGGTCATTTTGAACTACCCCAAGTTATTTATAAAATGTGCCAAGTGAACTTAAAACAATTTTGAAAGATTTTCAATATGTGTCGGTTATTAGTATTTACCAGTGTAAACTGACGTATTTTCAAAAGATTAAGTTACAGGTTTCAGCACGAAATAGGCCGGAAGCTGCGTGGTAGTGACATAAGAGGATCTTGCAAATCCTTAGTTGCCCGAAGTTTGTTGAACAACATTTTGTATATTTATTTCGATCTGCATGTGGATCTTTTATTACAAGCCATGTATTTATTATTCGAGCTTTGAACATTCAGTTTGTAATAATATTTTATATCCAAGACTTCCGCTATGCTGTGTTTGTTTGACTATGACGATACCAATCTTACGTCACAATATTCCCCACTCGGGCCCACCGGGATCATGTGGAAATCAGGGTGTGACAGGTTCGTATCAGAGCCAATGTTTAATCTCGAAAATACACAATAGCACATTCCTTATACTTCCGAGTCTAGGCTTTGACCTAGTATTTATCATTTCATTATTCTATTATTTTTTGCCTTGTTTTAACTTGTTTTTGAAGTAGGAAATATGCCACCCAGAATTAGAGGACGTGGCGGCAAAGGCAAAGGTCCGATGCGAGGCGGAGCCATCGATGCAAGGGTCGTCTCATATTCCGGCCCAAACCCTTACAAGGATCGGGATTCTTCGCCTGGGAACCTTCGCCATTCACATATCCATATACTCCACCACCTCCATTCCCATTCACACCATCATTCTTATCATTCCCATTCACACATCACATCCCATTCACACCATGAATTTTTAAACTTCAACCCGGTTGACCATGTACAATCACCACCAATAACACCTCCTGTCGATTCACCTACACACATGGAGGAAGACTCGGATCGTGAAATGCCGCCGACAGGATCATATGGACACCCAATAGAGCTGTCCGGTGGGTCCAATTCTTTAGCGGGATCACCTTATCGAGGTCCCGATGAGTTTCAACAACGGTGGAAGGCGTATAACTTTTACAACACTCCTTCCTATCACAACACCCCTCTCTATCATGCTCCATCACCGCATCCTCATATAGAGGATGAACATATGCAATAGGTGGACCAACCTCAACCACCACCTGAATCATCACAACCATGAAAAAAACATGGTGCACGCATGTCGGCGCGTTTTGGACAAAGGTCGGGATCGCTGCCACCTTTGCCACCATCTTACCCCATCATCCCAACCCCACAACCTGCTGCTGATTTGATGCCCCAACCGGCAGTTCAGCCATCACCATCGGGTTTAGGTAACCCGATTCCCACCTATCCAGGATTGCCTGGATACGACGCCGATATTGATGCTCCAGCATATGACCCGTATCTTGAAGCAGCTATGTATAATTCATATTACCCACCTCCCTTTCCAGGCTACCCACCTCCTTACACCTCATATGCATCTACTGGATATTCACCTTATGGATACCTATATCCGGTTGTGCCTCCACCACAACCACCGCCACAACCACAACAACAGCCTCAACCTCAGGCACCACTTGAGGCCATGCAAGAGGCTTTAGAAAGAATGAAGGAAATTCAGCAGAAAGCTGAAAAATTCGAAAAGCAAACCAGCAAGTTCTTCAAGAGGCTAACAAGGATGGTTAAAGGAAAGAAGGATAAATAAAGTCGTATTTATTTTGTTTATTTTAAATTAGAAAAGTCCATCCGAGGACATAGTATTTCTTTTAATGCCCCTGCGTGGGTACATTTTCGTATTTAGTCCCTGCAAGGACGAAGTTTTGTATTTTAAAAGTCCTGTTTAAGGCACCTGTGTAATGTAACTTCTTTTAATGAAAGTTTTTGGAATTTTCTATAATAGATATAATTGCGTTACATATTTTGTTCAAGCGATCGTCTCGATATTAACTCGATCTTTATCGCTCCGTGGTGTGTGCCGAGCGTAATATATTTTAATTAATATTTTAAGCCCTTTTTACGCTTTATTCAAGTTTTAAATTTATAAAACACGATATTGTACTAACACTAAACACATACTTGGGCAAGTGCACCCATCGTGAGCGTAGTATAGCGTTGGTAAGATACCGAGGTCGTCCAATGACACAAGAGCTTTTAATACCGGTTTATTGTCAACGTCTAATCAATCTAAATTTTTGATAAAGATTTTTTAAAACATAAAAATAAATAAAAAGATAAATAAAATAAAATACAAACAGACAAGATAGAATCACTTGGATCCAACTTCTCATTTATGTATCCTTTGATAATTTTCGCACTTTCAGACTTTTTTAAGAGATTATCTTAGTTATAATAGTAGGCCCCTCTTTTGAAGGTGAAGTTATCCTCAACCCAGTGGTTTGAGTCAGCAGGGATACAATCCCAAAAGGTCGGAATATTGGAAGACAATTAAGTAAGTTATAAATGCGGAAAGTGGTAGGCCCCTCTTTTGACGGTGACGTTACCCTCGGCTAAGTGGTTTGAGTCAGCAGGGATACAATCCCAAGTAGCCGGTTTAAAGTATTAATAGTAGTTTACATATGAGGGGTTCAAGCTATTCGCACCCCCGCCATCCAATACCTTTGGGGCATTGAAGGAGGTCCTAGTAAGCTTGAACCAAGTCCTCGCAGGATCTATACACTGAGCGAGACAAGAACTTTATGAAACCACCTTTCTAACCCCCTTCCAAGTAGTTAACACGCTTTATATAGACCGCAAAGACACGAATGAGCAAATCAATGACATCATGAAAAATGGTTAGGAAAATTTACTTTCAACATAAGAAACTAGTTATTAAAGTCATTAATACATACCCAGATAAAAAGTGCCGAAAGATTAAAAATTAAAAGTAATACATAAAAGATTAGTCTTCACTAAGTGATGTAAGGAATTTAGCCAAGCATGGCCTTTGTTTGACAAGAACCCTTACAATCTACCTTGGATCCCGAGACTACTACACACTCTAAAGATGATTGATGGATGATGGTGGTGGGTGTTGGTGTTATAGTGGTGGTGGAGTGGTGGCAAAGTGAGAGAGAAGTGGTTTGCCAAGGGATGCCTTTGAAGTGAACCATGCACCCCTATTTATAGTCCAAACAGAGGCCCGGCCACGGCCCCGTGTCCAATAGGCACGACCCCGTGTCCTCTGGGCAACATCCTTCTCTTCCTTCATTTATTGCATCTGACAGCAGAGGTCCCCACACGACCCCGTGTCCTCTGGGCACGGCCCCGTGGTCAATGTTCGCTGTACTATCTGGATTCTACAAATCTTGTAGTTGACCACGCCCCATGTTGGCCTAGGCACGACCCCGTGGTGGGCCTAGAAGCTTCTGCAGGTTTTGTCTTAAAGTGCATGGTCTGACCATGCCCCGTGTCTGGCTGGGCACGGCCCCATGGTCATCTTCTGTAACCTTTGTTTTGTCTTTGGGGTGTTGCTGAGGGGTCGGGCATGGCTCGTTATTCCTCTTTTTTCGTATTTATGTTGTTTTTGCTGCTTATTTACTTCTTTTGTTCATTTAAGCTCTTTTTAGCCTGAAAATACAAAAGGAACAAAGAAACGTGCTTTTTCCAACATTAGTACTAAAAAGGGTTAGTTTTATGCCTTATTTGATGTAATTTATATGTTGCATTCTTCACACATCAGTCCGCTATAAATTTCAAAAGATCTTCTTGATAGTTTACACTCGCCAAGTGACAAGGTCACATTAATTGGCAAGAATAAATGATGGTTAAGATGAAATAACCTTCTACCATGATAGTTAAGGAAGAGCATCCCTTCTATCTAGAGGTGGTGAACTATATTCAAACCTCCAAGCCTTTATGGTCAATACGACCATGGCTAATCATTTAAACCATTTTAAGACGTCATATGTGTTAATATTCAAGTAATGTTAGCCCTCCCAGCAGCGTGACTTGAGGAACCACGCTAATCGTCAAGGTAATGGACTGTGTCCAAACCTAATAAGCCCTCATGATCTAATTTGATCCTGGCTAATATCATCAATATGATAACCATAACATCCATTAGTGATGTAGTGACTACGGGGCCATATATTATGTCCATTAGAGACAGTAACAATTGTAGTGACTCTCTGTCCAAAATTTATATGTCCATTTGTGACAAGGCCTTTTGTGCCACACATATAAGTCTTTGGTGACAAAGGCCTTTTGTGCCATATCTTATGTCTTTATGGCAGGCTCACGAGCTATCTTAAAATGTCAATGCGACAATGACATATGTGACTTTATGATCCACTATCTAAAATTCTGGACTATGTCTGATCTTTTGAATACCTATGATGGTCCTTTTGAGACCTAGGTTATACATATATATATATATTAGGTTATATATATATATTAAAAACTTTCATTTGTGATGTTAAAGCCTAAATGGTTTAATTATACCATGGCTAACATATAAAATACATATTTTGATATATAGCACCAAAGCATTTAAATGGCTCATCCGAAGGTGCAAATAGTCATCACAACGATAACGATCACAATAATGCGAATATAGTCATCAATGAGGACGACTTACAAACTCGCATAGATGCAGCCGTAGGAAAGGCTGTGGAAAAAGTATTTGAAAAATTCAAAGAGTCGAGTGCTACTCACTCTAGATCTGTATCTAAACCATCGCATTCTAAGAAGGATAGTTATGTACACTCCTCTAATGTGAGGAATGAAGCTAAGAAGCAGGAAATCCTTGATAACCATTCTTCCAAAGATGGTTATTCGTATAAATATTTCATCTCATGCAAGCCACAAGACTTTAACAAAGGAAAAGGGCTCTTTGAGACCCTAAGATGGTTAGATGAGATGGAAATTGTGGTTGATATAAGCGGTTGTGCTGATAAGGATATTCTTAAATTTGCTTCTAGTCTTTCAAGGGCAATGCCCTAATCTGGTGGAAAGCTTTGATGCATTCAACTGGAAAGGTGCATCTATATAATCTAGGATAGTCCAAGTTCATGGACCTGGTTAAGGGCACTTATTACCCACTCATGAGGTGGAGAAGATATAGATGGATTTTATAGCTCTGCCGATGAAAAATCTTGATTGTCGGAAGTACGTTACCGAATTTGATTCTTATTCTCGACTGGTGTCCTATTTAGTTACTCCGGAGCCTAAGCGCATTACGCGTTTTATTAATGGGTTAGCTCCGGAGATAGGGAGTTTGGTTAAGGCTGTTCAGCCTAGCACCCACAAATCTACAGTTGAACTATCTCTTTCCCTCACCCAAGATAATGTGAGGCGAATGTCAGGCAGAATAGAGACTGACAGGAAGAGGAAGAGGGAGGATGATAACTCCAAAGGTTCAAGAAGAAAGGGAAATTTGGATCCCATAAGAATCAAAACAGGTCTGAGGATAGACCTGTGTGCAAAATATGCAATAAACGACACGGGGGTCAGTGTCGGTTTGACCCGCAAGCTAAACCATGTGGGATTTGTAAGGAGATGGGACACAAGACCCTGGATTGCAGGGATATCAAAGATGCTACATGTTTCAAATGTGGCGAGAAAGGCCACATAAAATCTAACTACTCCAAGACTGCTAAGGATGATAATGTAAAGTCTGGTGGAGCTAAGAAAGGAAACGTTAGAACCTTTCAGATGAATGCACGAGAAGCTGTCAATGATAACAATGTTATAACAAGTACTTTCCTCATCAACAACATCTTTGTTAGAGTTCTGTTTGATTCGGGGGATGATAAAATCGTTTATGGACCATAAGTTTAGTAAGCTATTAAACTTACCCGTAAGAACTCTAGACATCACTTATGAAGTAGAACTTGCCGATGGAACTATAGAAAGTGCTTCTTCCATTCTGGATGGATGCTTTATATCCATCAAGAATAATTTAATCCCTATCTCTCTTCTGCCAATGAAATTGGTGGGGTTCGATGTGGTCTTAGGCATGGATTAGTTATCTCTTAACCAAGCTCGCATTACCTGCAATAAGAAACTAATCGAGATTAAATCCCCATCCGGTGATGAACTCACCATTTTTGGAGATATACACTACGGGTTGCCAGAAAAAGCTTCTATGCTTAAGGCCTCCCGATGTATGAAGAGAGGTTGTGTCATCTATATGGCAAAAGTAACCGTTGATGAACCTAAACCAAAGATCGAAGATATACCCGTTATCTCAAAATACCCAGAAGTCTTCCCTGAGGAATTACCTGGTTTACCCCTAATAGGCAAGTAGAGTTTAGGATCGACATCCTACCCGGATCTGCACCGATTGTAAGAGCATCATATCATCTAGCACCAACAGAAATGATAGAATTGCGAACTCAGCTTGATGAGCTTCTGGAGGAAGGCTTCATACAACCTAGTTCGTCACCCTAAGGAGCTTCGATATTATTTGGAACGTTTTTAGAAAAAATTATTTATTTGGGCATACCATGCCTCTTTAAAATTCTATTTATATACAAGTTCACGTATCTCACAAGAGATCACTCAATACTCGGCCGAAGATGTATTTTTGTGATATTGCTCGATTCCGGTTTGGACCTTACTTCTACCATATGCTTGCCAAGTGATCAAACCTCTCCTTTTTAACTATAAACCTTTGTGAGTATCAAGAGGACTTTGAAATGGTTAGGCTTGGGCTAGGGGTATGTGATTTTTTTAGGTTAGTGGTTAGCAAAAAGGTGAAAGGCGTAAAAAGCGTCGGTTATCGTAATTTTTTTTGTTTTTGTGATAGTTATTTGAACCAAGCATTTTCAAACAAGATTTTTGAAGGAACTTGTTTGGTTATTGAAAGAGCTATGGTTTTTTTTTTCATTTTTTTCAATGAAACCAAGCTTTTTACTAAAACAAATGGGTTTGAAAGGAAAATGGTTTTGGTGGAAAAAGGGTGTTTGTTTTGCGGGTTTTTGAAACGAAAGGGTTTAGGCTCGAAAGGGTTAACTAGGGGGATTTTTGGTAGTGGGGGTAAAAGAAAGAAATAATGGTTTTGAATGGAAAATGAGTTAGTCCTAATGCCTCCATCATTTACTTACTTGGGTTTAAGTTGGTAAGGACCGGGAATGTATCTTTTTGGGAAGTTCTAGAGTCGTAAGAACCAAGCGGCTATTCACACAAGAAACGAAAATGAGCATTTAGTTTAAAGATGTATGAATGTATGCTCAATAAAGGCTCAAAACTCACTTAATGTGGGAATGAGTTTATAATATGAACAAGTATATATAATCAAATTTTAAAAGGATTTGTCATGCCCTTTTATAATTCTCTTATTTGGTTCTTTTTATCACGACACTATCGGTTGTAAATTTGTAAAAACATAATTTTTTTAGAACTTGTTATTCCCAAATTAAACCAAGACAAGTAAAAAAAATGAAAGATTTTGAAAAAGATTTGGGGTGATTAGCGGTTCCAATAGAGTTTTGTGTAAGGCTTGTTATTAGGACTTGCTAGATTCAAATTGTTAGCTTCCACCCCACACTTAAATTACACATTGTCCTCAATGTGTCCAAAAATAAATTTTTCGGTTGATTCGAATGCGTAAAAGCGTGTTAAAAACAAAACTTTATGTTACTGGGCATCTGACCACGGGCCCGTGTGGTCTGGGTACGGCCCATGTCCAGAGTGCCAGTAACATTTTTTTACAGAAGCTTGACACGGGGTATGGCCAGTCAACACGGCCCGTGGTCAATTACCTGTTTCAAGAATTTATTCTGCAGAACCTGGGCACGGGGCGTGTTGGGCTGAGCACGGCCCCGTGCTGCACATGTTGGAAAGCTGAAAAAGTTGTCGGAAGGCACTGTTTACATGCATGGGGTGTGGTTTTGACGTCCCTTAGGAGTTTTCATTTTTCTCTTTGGTTAAACCATTTATAAGATCAAAAACACCACAATATCTAAACACCATATATTAGAGTGTGAATACATAAGGTCCTAAAAATTAATCCTAAGAATTAAAAATTACAAAGTTCCTAGAATTAGATAGATGCAAGAAATCTAAACCATAATGAAGTTCTTCCCTAGATGGTTATATGTTTTAAGAACGTCAAAAACCCGAAAATGATTTTTTGATAGATAAGGGCTTCTAAGAACTTCAACCCGGAGGGTGCACCCCTCAAGTCATTGAGCATTTCCTCAATCTCCCAAGGGAGGAAAAGGAAAGGCTCTTCTTCGGTATTTTCATACGGGGGAGGTGGGGAGGTGCGACCATTATTGGAACCTCGTGCAATGCGTCTCGAGGAGGTTCCGGATGGAGGTCATCCCATTCGGTTGGGATAATGATTTCTTGGGCAAGGTTCCAATCCTCCTGGGGGAAAATCGGTTCCATGGGATGAAGTGCAAGAATGTTCAACCTTTGGTGCAAAAGGTTGATTTCTTGTAGGCAACTCCCAACCCGACTGTCAAATAGTTAACACGATCGACAAGGGCCTCCTCCACTGATGTCATTTCGTCGATGACTTCCCTCAAAGCATACATGCCGCGAACTAGGGTGGCTTCAATCGATTGTCTTCTTCGTCTCTGGTTGTTTCCTGAGGTTGTCGACGATGTTCCACTGTTCTGGGTTGACATACTAGGAAAACAAGAGCGAAATTTAAAGAAACGGAAACCTAGAATTTTACCACGGCCCGTGTCTAATGGACACGGGCCCGTGCCCATCCTCCTGCAATAGTTTTGAACTCAAGAATCTAATTGTTTTAACTTATCTTTCTTAGGCTTTAATCATTTGTGAACAAAAATAACTTAAAGCAATGTGATAAACATGTTGTTTATTGAGATTCTTTGGTTTAAAACATATGTTTTTGAAAAAGTAAAGCTTGAAGCTATGGCCCTTGAAGCTTTAATGGAGGATTTGAGTTCAAAGATGAAGAAGGAAAGTGACAATAGCGGCAAAGACAAGAAGGTTTGATGGAACCTTTTCAAGAACATACCTTTTAAGGTATATGTGAAAAATCTCAAGAGATCTCTGTCTTCGGAATGAGGCCAAACATGCAGCACCAAAGCTGACTTTATAGAAAGCGACAGCACACTAACCACGGCACCGTGCCCGTTGAGCACGGCTCCGTGGTCAGACAAAGTTCTGACACGTTTGTCCGTATTAAAGCCACGGGGCGTGTTGGCCTGGACACGACCCCGTGGTGAATTTCGGTGGGCACGGGCCGTGTTGGCTTGAGCACGACCCCGTGGCTGGAGTATTTATGAAGTGTTGTCTTGTTCTGAGGATTTCCAATAATCGGGAGGTTCTTTACTGGAGGGAACAACACCGAAATGCCTAAGGTACCGAAGTTGCTCTTGGTTTATGCACGAACGCAAGAGGTTATCGGAAAGGGTGAAAACTAAACTACTTACCGGTGGGCGAAACCAACCTTTATTTCCCTTATCCGGGCTCTCATTAAAGAAGGTGTATGCCGAATCGCTCAGGTCTATGAGCGCATCGGTGGGAACCGATGGAGAGTCCTTCACGGTACAATCGACACAGGGACGACTATCGCTTATGCTAACGCAAGAGACTGTGGTACTATCGATGGCTTCAACGTTGCTAGATTCCAAATGCGAACTCAATGATTCTTCTTGGCTTTGGGCCTGTGATGAGTATCTCTCTCTCATCATAAGCTCTATTTCTTCCATTTGACATAATTCGGAAGAGGTAATGTTGTGTGGAAGAAAAGGTTGAGTGCATTCGGTTGGGTAATATGGATCATTTTTACTTTCGCACATCTTAAGGTGACTGCCACAGGAAAGCGATGGGTCTGCTACATAGTGGGGTTCAAAATTTAGAATGTTACATTTTGAATCTTGATGGAATCCTCCACATAGCTGACACCACTCACCGTAAGATTGGCGGAAGTAAAAATAATCAATATCATCCATGTGCGTGTCAGAGATTATTAACTAGTCGGGATCAGACAGTCATGTTTTCAGTAGCTAGACGTTGGACACGACCCCATGTTAGATTGACACGGCCCCATGTGCAGCCACTGTCTGACTTAAAACATATTTTTGTTGCTGCTATTTATTGGACACGGGGGCGTGTTGGGATGAACACGGCCCGTGCTGCAGCCTGCAAAAAACGCAGATTTTGCAAAAAGCTGAAAAATTCCTTAAAAAAAAAGAAAATTTGTTAAAAATAATTAGGCCGCTGATTTTAAACTTCCCTAAAATCCTTGTGTCCCAGGCAACGGCGCCAAAAACTTGGTGTGTGCCGAGCGTAATATATTTTTTATTAATACTTTGAGCCCTTTTTACGCTTTATTCAAGTTTTAAATTTATAAAACACAATATTGTACTAACACTAAACACACACTTGGGCAAGTGCACCCATCGTGAGCGTAGTATAGTGTTGGTAAGATACCGAGGTCGTCCAAGGACACAAGAGCTTTTAATACCGGTTTATCGTCAACGTCTAATCAATCTAAATTTTTGATAAAGATTTTTTAAAAACATAAAAATAAATAAAAAGATAAATAAAAAAAATACAAATAGAAAAGATAGAATCACTTGGATCCAACTTCTCTTTTATGTATCCTTTGATAATTTTCGCACTTTCAGACTTTTTTAAGAGAATATCTTAGTTATAGTAGTAGGCCCCTCTTTTGAAGGTGACGTTACCCTCAACCCAGTGGTTTGAGTCAGCAGGGATACAATCCCAAAAGGTCGGAATATTGGAAGCCAATTAAGTAAGTTATTAATGCGAAAAGTGGTAGGCCCCTCTTTTGACGGTGACGTTACCCTCGGCTAAGTGATTTGAGTCAGCAGGGAAACAATCCCAAGTAGCCGGTTTAAAGTATTAATAGTAGTTTACATATGAGGGGTTCAAACTATTCGCACCCCCGCCATCCAATACCTTTGGGGCATTGAAGGAGGTCCTAGTAAGCTTGAACCAAGTCCTCGCAGGATCTATACACTGAACGAGACAAGAACTTTACCAAACCACCCTTCTAACCCCCTTCCAAGTAGTTAACGAGCTTTATATAGACCATAAAGACACGAATGAGCAAATCAATGACATCATGAAGAAATGGTTAAGAAAATTCACTTTCAACATAAGAAACTAGTTATTAAAGTCATTAATACATACCCAATTAAAAAGTGCTGAAAGATCAAAAATCAAAAGTAATACATAAAAGATTTGTCTTCACCAAGTGATATAAGAGATTAGCCAAGCATGGCCTTTGTTTACCAAAAACTCTTACGATCAATCTTGGATCCGATACTACTACACCCTCTAAAGATGAAAGATGGATGATGGTGGTGGGTGTTGGTGTTGTAGTAGTGGTGGAGTGGTGGCAAAGTGAGAGAGAAGTGGTTTGCCAAGGGATGCCTTTGAAGTGAACCAAGCACCCCTATTTATAGTCTGAATAGTGCCCCGGCCACGGCCCCGTTTCCATTGGGCACGACCCGTGGCCAGCTCCTTCTCTTCCTTCATTAGTTGTAGTTGTCAGCGGAGGACCCCACACGCCCCCGTGGCTCCTGGGCACAGCCCCGTGGTCAACTTTTCGTGGTATTATTGTTAGTGCATCATGTCTATGTCTTAGTCTTGGATCGAGTCTGTATAGTTTTGGGCTAGAATACGTCAAATTAGAGGGTAATTTATGTAATATAGCTACAAGTTTGCCCGGAATGAGATTGAAAGAACAAGTTCGGCCGAACTTGTTCAACACAAGTTCGCCCGAACTTGTAGTAATCCCAGCGAACTTGTAAACCTATAAATAGGTGCCTTGGTGATTTCATTTAAAACTTCTGCAATTTTGGCACATAGACGGCGAAGCTCTGCCGGATCAGGAACTGAATGTATTGAACATTATTGATCAATAAAACAACGTTTAAATAGTAAATCTTGTCTATTTGGTAATCATGTCATATTGTTTCCGCCATTATGGACATTAGATACAATTTAGGTTCCCGTGCTTACGTGGAGACGATCTAACAAGTGGTATCAGAGCCACGATACCTAAATTGGTGAAATCATAGCAAGATCTACTCTTTTTCTACCTCTTTCTACTATTTTTTATTCATTTTTCAAAGAAAACAATGATTCACAGATAAAAGTTGCTAAATTTTTAGTATGTCATGTAAAATACACTTGTGATAAATCCCTGAGAGTTTGAACATCAAATTCACACAAATTGATATCAAAAAGTTCAAAAAACCATGTTTCACAAAACCAATTTGGTCGAACTTTAGATCAAGTTCGCTCAAACTTGATTAAAATTTCGTCAATTTTAATCAAGTCCGCCCGAACTTGATTGAATTTCAAAGATTTTCGAACAAGTCCGCTCGAACTTACCATATTTTTCTCAAATTCCAATCAAGTTCGCCCGAACTTGAGTAAAATTTGTTGAGTAATTAGCATAAATTCGCCCTAACTTAGTAAATCCTTTGAAAATCAATCATAAGTTCGCCCGAACTTGTGCTAATTAAAATCTGATTTCTCTCCAACTGCAAGTTCGCCCGAACTTGTCAGTGTACTGATAATTTTTGAAGTTTGTGAACGTGTGTTTTTCAGTAAAAATTCGTAATTTTCAAGATGGAAGATTTGCATAGTGCTTTAATGACTTCAACAACGTCAAATGCTCAGATGGTGAATCAAGTTAACATCGACAACGAAATGGGCACATCTGTGAAACCGCCAAAGCTCAGGAATATGGACGAATATGAGGGTTGGAAAGAGAAGTTTTCTAACTGGGTGCAAGCAATGTATTTTCACAGCTGGGTAGCCGTTCAGACTGGTTACACATGGCCTGTTGATGAGAACAACAACGATATTGATATCAACAAGTTCTCTACTTTGCAGAAAGATGCTTATGTTGCCGAGAAATGAATGATAAGTTTAATCCAACAATCAGTGAAAGAAGATATTCTCGTGCTGCTACCAGAAGCCAAGAATTCACAGGAATTATGGACATTTTTACAGAAGAAATATCAGGGAAGCGCCAAAATGATCAAAAGCAAGAAAGCACTGATCATGAAAGAATTGCTATTTTCACGATGTTAAAAGGGAAACGATGAAACAGATGATCGTGAGGTTTTGTCATCTGAAAATGATCATGAAAAGACAGGACTTAAGAAGAAAGAAGAAGAATACATCGATAAGTTGGCTGACGCGTTGCCTGAAGGAGAATGGACGACATATCTCATGGTTCTTAAAGAAAGTCATAGCTGGCAGTTCTTTAAGCTATCTATGTTCATTGACAAACTAGAGGGGCATGAGATGGAGCTGTTAAAGATAGCCAAAACGAAGAATGCAATGTGACTCAGGATGTAAGGCTGTACTACAAGTCTGGAATTCAAGATAATATCAGTGGCCCGAAAATCCAAACTACTTTCAGCGCGAATCTGAATTCTTCAAATCATTCGCCGTAGAGTCAAAATCAATCATATCCGAAACATGATCAAAGTCCGCAGAGTTCATCATTTTCAAGTACGGGTTCGAATTCTTCATATCAAAATCAAGCAAATCAGAATCACCAAATGAATTCTGATCCAAATGTGTACAAGTGTAATATTGTTGTCAATCTAAACAATGTTGTTTCTGAGCAAGTTGCTAAACAACACATGACACTTCTCACCACTGTTTTGGAATCGTATGAAAGTTTGGTGGCCGGGAAAATTGGCAATCCAGAAATGACCGCCGAAGACTATGATAACTAGATGAAGAAGAACTTGAGCTGATGGACATCAAATGGTCCTTAGCATCGATCATTCGGAGGGTCACGAAGTTTGTTGCTCTTACTGGCAGAGATATCGGGAACTCCAGCAACAAGTTGGGATTCGACAAAACGAAGGTTACTTGCTTCTGATGCCGACAGAAAGGGCACTTCAAAAGAGAATGCAAGAACCTAGAGGCAACAGGCAACCAAAGTCCATTTGGAGGTGACAACGAATACTATAAGAAGTCACTTCAATACAAGCCATTCCCAAAGAAGACTCAAGTCGAAATTCAAGAGAAACCAACCAACAACACAGAAAAGGCAATGGTCGCTTCAAATGAAGATGACGGTTTTGATTGGAACTCATATATTGCCAAAAAGACCGGTGTTGCTCTTATGGCCGAGATCGTGGAAGACACATCTGATCAGGATACAACCATGGAAAGTGCATTACTAGAAGAATATATGCAGCAAGCTGAAGTAGAGGAAATCTATCACCACACAAAGGTGCAGAGTATCCTTTCACCTAACTTGTCTACTAGTTTTGCAGGTTGTTTTGGTGTACAACAACTATGGAGCATGTTGCTGAAGAGAAACCAGTGATTGAAGAGGTTATTAACACGACCAAAGAGATGAATGAAGAAAACCACACTGAGATCACCAACAAGGCCATGATGGCGAATCTAACGAAGGTAGGTCCAGAGGTAAAGGTTGAAGTAAAGGAAGTGGCTAAAGTACAAGTCGTCGAGGTTGAGAAACCATGTACGAAACGTGCTGAACCGTGTGTTCAATGTGCTGAAAAGTCTCAGATCATAACCGAACTCAATATGCATAATAATAATTTCAAATATGATTATCGCACAATGAAGGAGGCATATGACAAAATGAAAGATGATTATTGTAGGCTTGATAGAAATAACATTGAACAAGATGATACTATCAGAATGTTAAAAGCTACCTTAATGGAAAAACAAAAAGCTATTAACTTTTACATCATTAACATTGCTGAAGTAAAACAAGAGCTACAAGACATGAAAATCGAAACCGAAAGGGTTCGACAGCTTTTAAAGAGCTATACGACGAATGCCTATGTCATCGATCATATTCTTCCGACGATTCAATCGGAAGAAAATGTTCAGAAAGCCAAAGGTAAGAAACTTGGAGAATATACCAATGTTCCACCACCCCTATACGAAAAATATTATCGCAAAAGGCTGAGGGGATGGACAAGGCGCTCAACATTGAACTGTTAACCGAAAAGAAAAATGAGCTGCCTGAGAACATTGATATAATCTACACGAGTGATGATGGCGAACTTGTGTTAAGCAAGTTGTTAATAATGTCTTGAGTGAATCTGATGATGGCAGCTTTGAAAGCGCCAACTCGAGTTCGAATAATTCTGATTCACAATTTTAAGATGATGATACATCATCGGAAGATAGTTTAAGTGATGATCCTAACGTTGTCATGTACAAAGTTAAGGAATCTGGTAGACTATACTTCGAGGATAGCTTTCCGATTCGGAATGTGTAGGAAGAACAACTCGACAAATTCTTCAAACTTGTGGAAGTTTCATCAGAAGAGTTGGGAATTTATCAAAAGAAGTTTTACTCCAAACCTAAAAGAAATAACTATTATCGAAGGAATGGAGGTGATTTTCATGAAAATAGGAGAGGGGGTTTGGGTTTGGAAGAAGAGGATGAACCGAAAAAGAAACAGTCACCATTCATGAATATAAAAATAAGAACATGACATTTGTGTATGGGATGAGTACGGTTCAGGAAGAGAGTTTGATTAGAAAACAATCAAATGATGAGTTCAAAGAAGGAAAAGGAACTTAGAGATAAGACTAAAGTCACAAGTGGAGTAAAACCCACTAGTGGACATCATCATGATACTCGGATTTGCTTCAAATGCAATGAAGTTGGTCACATTGCTCGCAAGTGTCTGAAATCAAAATGTGTCTATCCACAAAGAAAAACATTTTCAAATGTTGAAAAGCCTAAGCAACCAGAGTTTGTAAAACCAATCATGATTTTGAAACGAAACACTGAAGTTAACAATGAAGTGAAACTAAAAACTGAATGAAAGTTTGAAAATTCAATTTTGAAAAGGGTGAAACTTCCAAAGTGAACGAAAACAAAGACACAATGTTTTACATCAAAAAGGCTCGAGAAAAATCTCAAGCATGAATTGCTAAGAAATCTGCTTCAACATCTGAAAGTACACAAGGTGTAAAAGTCAAAATTGAAATTGTCAAATCAAATGAGTCAGTCACTGCTAAAGATGATTTTCCAAAATTAAGCAATGATATTTCAAAAGGTAAAAAGGAAGATAAGATTGAAAAGTAAGTGTTCAGTGATGGGTTTGAGTATGCAGATGATGAGTTTGATTGTGATGATGGTTTTGATTATCCAGATGTGTATGTTTTTTATTACGATGATGGTTATCAAATTCAGCCCAAGACCAAAAAGGCTTGGGTATCTCTCTTTAAATGAGTTGTTAACATGTGAAGGGGCTCCAAAGATCCATATTATTGAAGTGGATTTTGGATAGCGGAGCTTCAAGACACATGACGGGAATGAAAGCTCTACTCTTTGATATCAAAGCAATTACTGGAGGTTATGTAGGCTTCGCTGGAAATCAAGGAGGTCGCATTGTTGCTGAAGGAAAGATTTCAAATGGCGTAGTATCTTTTGATCGTGTCAACTATATCGCCGAGCTAGAGAACAATCTTCTTAGTATTTCTCAAATTTGCGATAAACAGCTTACAGTTCATTTCAATGATAAGGAGTGCATGATTCTTAAACCGGGTTTCAAAATTCTGGATGATTGGATTCTTATGCGCGCTCCTCGAGAAAACAACTCTACGTGTTAGACATGGGTATTGCTACAACATCGTCGAGATCTGCTCAATGTTTTGTCACGAAAGCCACGGAGAAAGATTCGATTCTATGGCATAGAAAGATGGGGCATATACATTTGAGGAAAATGAATTTTCTTGTTCATAACGATTTAGTTGAAGGGGTGAATCTTCGAAGCTTCCACATGACGGATCATTGTCTGGAATGCAACAAAGGGAGCAAATGAAGTCTCATCCTAAGAAGATTCTGAACTCCATAAAAAAGCCGCTCGAAAGATTACATATGGATCTGTTCGGACCGGTGAATGTTCGAAGTATATCAGGAGATCTGTATTGTTTGGTCGTCACAGACGATTATTCTCGATATTCACGGGTTTTCTTCAGGAATCCAAGGATGAAACATTTGATAATCTTGTGATTCTTTCAAGAAAATTGAAAATCTATATCATCTCCCTGTTAGACGGATCCGAAGTGATAACGGCACGGAGTTTAAAAACAACAAGATGAAAGAGTTTTGCAACACCAAATGAATTCTACACGAATTCAGTGCACCTTATACTCCGCAACAAAACGGCGTAGCTGAGAGGAAAAGTAGAACATTGATAGAAACAGCAAGAACAATGCTTGCTGATTCAAAGCTTCCTGTCAGTTTCTGGAGTGAGGCGTTGCTTCGGCATGCTATACTTTGAATAGAGTCTTAACTGTCAAACCGACCAAAAAGACTTGTTTTGAAATGATCAATCGAAGGAAACCAAATTTGAAATTTCTAGAGCCGTTTGGTGCACCTTGCACAGTGATTGATCAAGATGGTAAGTTTGGTGCCAAGTCACTAGAAGGATTCTTTGTCGGATACGCTAGTCCACTCAGGAGAGTTTATGTTCCTGCCTTGGCAAAAGTGATAGAAGCACAACATGTTGATTGCTTTCGATACGCAACCCCTATTCAAAGAAAATGCGATGCATGGTTGTTCAATTATCAAGATTTGTGGAAGTCACTCGACTTGCCAGAAGAACCTTCTGATGAAGAACTTGCAGCTCTTTATTATCTTCAACAGTCGGCAAATCAGGAATAGATTATAAGGACAATTTTGGTTAATCAACCCACAGAGGGTACATCATCTTCTGGTGCAAGTTCAAGTAATAGCAGTGGTTAGGAAACTCAAGAAGAACCGGTAACAACTGCTACATAACCAGTAATACCTGCTTCAAATCCATTGAATTCTACAGTGGAAGCAAATGGTTCGGATTCTGAAGAAGCTCCAACTTTTGATGATGATGGAGAATCATCTTCTGATGATGAATCCGAGCAGATAACAAGCATGTTAAATCAATCTACTAGTCCAAGTAACCAAAGTGAAGCAACAACAAGTACACCTTTAATTGATTTGATTGTTGAATTTGAATATCTCAAATCGGAACAATAGGTTGATGTTCCGAGTGAGGAGATGCCAAGATCCTATTCATATCATCCTTCAACAAACATAATTGGAGAATTGCAGACAGGTGTGAGAACGAGGAGCCAAATCAATAAAGCGTTAAGTTGTTTCTATACACGAGTAGCTCCAATTCAAGAATATTGCTATTATTCATGTTTCATATCTCAAATTGAACCAAAATCTGTGAATAAAGCTTTGGGTGATGAGAACTGGGTGTTAGCGATGCAGGAAGAGTTGTTACAGTTTGATAAACTGGGAGTTTGGAGACTTGTTGATCTACCACCAAAGCAGAAAGCAATAGACACGAAATGGGTCTTCAAGTGTAAAAGGGATGATCGAGGTGTGATTGTTAGAAATAAAGCTCGATTGGTTGTCAAAGGTTTCCACCAGCAGGAAGGGACTGATTACACGGAAGTGTACGCGCCAGTAACGAGATTGGAATCAATTTGAATTTTCCTTGCAAATTTGCTGCTTGGAAAGGGTTTAAAGTTTATCAATTGGATGTGAAGTCAGCTTTTCTTTATGGTAAACTACGCAAACAAGTGTACGCCGGATAACCACCGGGGTTTGTCGATCCACCGAACAAAAAGAAAGCATATCTTCTGGATAAAGCATTGTATGGTTTACACCAGGCCCCGAGAGCCTGGTACGAGACGTTATCTCCACATCTCGTCAGAAACGGATTTATCAGAGGAACAGTGGACAGTACATTGTTTACCAAAGAAGTTGGAAGACATTTGATTATAGTACAAATTTATGTGGACGACATCATTTTTTGTTCAACAACTGATGATCTTTGCAAAGAGTTTGAGAAAATCATGAAGAAGAAATTCGAATGTCTTCTATGGGCGAAATGAAGTTCTTCCTCGGATTGCAAGTAGACCAACTTTCAGACGGTATTTTCATTCATTAAACCAAATATGTCTATGACATTCTGAAGAATTTTGAGATGGAAAGCTCGAAGTCGTTCTACTCCTCTTGCTCTCAATCACGGAATTTGCATTGACGAAACATGAACCAAAGTTGATGAAACTCTTTATCGATCGATGATAGGATATCTTATGTATTTGACGACATCTCGCCTAGATATCATGTATCCTACCTGCCTGTTGCCAGAAATCAATCCAGCCCAAGAATTTCTAATATGCAGATCGTGAAGCGAATCTTCAGATACTTGAAGGGTTGTCCAAGCACCGGCTTGTGGTACTTGAAGAACGACAATTTCGATCTGAAGGATATGCTGATTCTGATTTTGGTGTAGATAAGTTGAATTCAAAGTCAACTACAGCGGGCTGCCAGTTCTTCGGAACACGCTCGGTAACCTGCCAGTGTAAGAAACAAACTACGGTCGCTCTCTCGACTTGTGAAGCTAAGTATATCTCGGTCTCCAGTTGTTGTTCACAAATTATGTGGATTCAACAACAGATGAGAGACTTTGGTCTGCAATTTCTTGACACTCCGCTGTATGTCGATAACAAGGCAGCAATCGACATAACGAAAAATCTTGTTCATCACTCTCGAACTAAACATATCGAGATTCGTTATCACTTCATACGTGATTGCTTCGAAAAGAAGTTGGTACGAATCGAAAAAATCACACCGATGAACAAAAAGTTGATTTTGATACCAAACCCTTTACTCTCTCACGATTTAAATACTTAATGAGATTTAACGGTATAAAAAATCTGTTGACAGGTGCGGAATCAGAGGTTTAATATGGATCAGAAGACGAGTTCACGTGATCCACATTGGTTTGTTATCTTTTAGATTAGATTTTTCTTAAAAACTAAAATACAAAAATATGTTTTTGATTTTAGGGGGAGAAATGTTGTCAGAAAATACAAAAACATATGAAAAACCAAAAAATTCAAAAACATTTGAAAAATCAAAATGTACAAAAACATTGAAAAAGACAAAAAGAATTTGGTGTCACCAAAAGGAAATGATAGTACATCAGTGGACTATCACAGTATGCTAAAGAAAGGTAAAGTTTAAAAGTGATAAACAAGTCTTACTGTGGATGTGTCGATAGGCTTTACACGTTCAGTAAATTGTTTCTGAGATATAAACTAATTTCACAACTGCTTAAACTTGTGGATTAACACATCTTGGATATATGGACTTAGTACTCCGAAATTTCGATTGAAGGGTTGCCTAATTCTGAGATACGAGGTCTTTATAGATAGTTGATATCTAGGGTATTATACAAGTTCTTCTGATTTTGCGGAAGCAATAGCCTAGAACTTCTATAATACTTTATGCTAAAAACCTCTAAACTGCATGCAAACTTGAAAAGTATCAAAGATCTAATCATTTGCAGTGCTTAAAAGATTCCTTTAATGGAACACACCTAAAGAGGAGCCTTCATCTCTTTGTCTGTACGGTAGTACTAACCTGAGCTCTCAAGGCCTCGCATAACCCAGAGACATATATCAATTATGCTATATTCACCTGTAAGATGAAATCTAGGGAATCTGGATTCGGGAGTATATTCAAGAAGTGGGAAACACGGTTAAGTCAAGTTTCATAAAACATACCTAACATATCTTGGAACAATTGAGAAATATGTCAAAGTTTAAGTGGACAAACATATCGACACTCTAGGTAAACTAGTTTAAAACTTAAAGTCATAAAAATGTCAACGGTACTGGTGTTATGTCTCAATCAACTGATATGATCATTAGACACAAATTCACAAAAATATGTCTATAAATATTTTGTACATAGTTTACTTTGTTCTGTACATAGTTTATCTGCTTTACAGATTAAAACCAAAAAGATTTTCAGTGTGTTTTAGCATAAACTTATAAAAATACAAAAAGATTTTGTTTCTACGTTGTTTTCAGCAAACCAATGTTGGAGAATGGATCTTCGAAGTCTGGAAAGGTGCTAAACTGGTGGAAATTTATTTGACAACTTGTCTGGAGCTAATCTGTAAATCTGGAAAAACAAAATGTTTAAAAGTTTAAAAGTTCATTAATTTGTAACTCTAAAATTTGAGAAAATCCAAAAAGCTTGTTCATAACGGGTCGAACCGAGGTCATTAACTTGGACTCGGCAGACAAATCGGTTAATCAAGGTCATTAGCTTGGACTTGGTCAACTAAGTGGATTTTCATATTTGATAAACATATGAAAAATCAAAGTCTTAACTGTAAAAGTATTCAAGGTCATTAATTTGAACTTGAATAACTGAAATGTTTGAAAAATGAAAAAGGAAATTAAAATTTGAAATTTTGAAATGTTGATGTTATAAAATTTCAAAGTTTAATCTGAAATGTTTATTTGAATATCTAAGAACTTTGAAACAGAAAGTAAAGTTTTAAGAGGAGCTGGATAAAACGTTGATTAAAGTTACCAGAAAGCTCAAAGCAAGGGGGAGTTTGAAGATTCTAGCTCAAAGCTAGGGGAGCATGGTGATTAAAGTTTTATCAAGATTAAGCTTAAGAAACAGAGTTGAAGAAGATTTGAAGATTGAGGACGTTAAAGTTTATTCAAGACTAAATATCAAGAGTATTTTAAAAGACTCAGGAGCTTATTTGAAATCAAATGACTACGATAACATCCAAGGGGGAGTCTGTTGATGCTATGTCTGTTGCCTACGTCATTATATTAGAACGAGGTTGAATGAACAAGAGCTTCTGAAGACTGATGACGATATCCAAGGGGGAGTCTGTTAGTGCATTATGTCTGTGTCTTTGTCTTGGATCGAGTCTGTATAGTTTTGGGCTAGAATACGTCAAATTAGAGGGTTATTTATGTAATATAGGTACAAGTTCGCCCGGTATGAGATTGAAAGAACAAGTTCGGCTGAACTTGTTCAACACAAGTTCGCCGAACTTGTAGTAATCCCAGCGAACTTGTAAACCTATAAATGGGTGCCTTGGTGATTTCATTTAAAACTTCTGCAATTTTGGCACATAGACGGCGAAGCTCTGTCGGATCAGGAACCAAATGTATTGAACATTATTGATCAATAAAACAACTTTAAATATTAAATCTTGTCTATTTGGTAATCATGTCATATTGTTTCCGCCATTATGGAAATTAGATACAATTTAGGTTCCCGTGCTTACGTGGAGATGATCTAACAACTATCAAGATTCTGCAAATCTAAGAGTTGACCATGCCCCATTGTCATGTGGGCACGACCCCGTGGTGGGCATAGAAGCTTTTGCTTGTCTTGTCTGCATGTGGCAGGTCTGACCATGACCCATGCCTAGCTGGGCACGGCCCCGTGGTCAGCTTCTGTCTTCTTGTTTTTGTCTTTGGGAGTGCTGTAGAGGGGTCAGGCATGACATGTTATTCCTTCTTCTTGTATTTTTAGGTTGTTTTTACCTGCTTATTTGCTTCTTTTGTTTTTTAAGCTCGTTTGGTCCTGTAAATTCAAAAGGAACAAAGAAACGTGCTTTTTCCAACATTAGTACTGAAAAAGGGTTGGTTTTATGCCTCATTTAATGTAATTTATATGTTGCATTTTGTACACATCAAATATCCCCACACTTGAATCTTTGCTTGTCCTCAACCAAAACTCTTTAAATGTGGCTTACACACCAAATGGAATAGGTAGAGAAGAAGTTTTGTGGTATTTCTGGAATGTCAGGAATCCAAGATCTTTATTGAATTTTGTTTTTATTTTATTTACAATTCTATTCGTCATGATTTATTTAGAACAATTTTTAAGAAAAATTATTTATTTAGGCGTAACATGCCCTTTTAAAATTCTATTTAGTTATATGCAAGTTCACATACCTCACAAGAGATCACTCAACACCCGGCCGAAGATGTATTTTTGTGATAACACTCGATTCCAGCGTGAAACTTACTTCTACCATATGCTTGCCCAGCGATCAAACCTCCTCTTTTAAATATCAAGAAGACTTTAAAAAGAGTTAGGCTTGGGCCAAGGGTAGGTGGTTTTTGGGTTAGAAGTTAGTAAAAAGGAGAAAAGCGTAAAAAACGTCGGTTGTCGTAAAAACTTTTGTTTTTGTGACATTTATTTGAACTAAACTTTTTTTTTTCAAACAAGATTTTTGAGGAACTTGTTTGGTTATTGCAAGGACTATGTTTTTTATGTCACAACTTTGAAGACAATCGAGCTTTTTACTAAAACAAATGGGTTTGAATGAAAAAGGTTTTTGGTGGGTAATGGGCAAATACTTTGCGGTTTTGAAACGAAAAGGTTTAGGCTCAAGAGGGTTAACTAGGGAGATTTTTGGTAGTGGAGTAAAAAGATAGAAAATAATGGTTTTGAAAAAAATGAGTTAGTCCTAATGCCTCCATGATTTACTTACATGGGTTTAAGTTGTAAGGACCAGGAATGTATCATCTTGGCAAGTTCTAGAATCGTAAGAACCATGTGGGCTATTCACACAAGAAATGAAAAATGAGCATTTAGTTTAAGGATGTATGCATGTATGCTCGGTAAAGGCTCAAAACTCACTTGTCGTGGGAAATGGGTTTATAGTGTGAACATGTATATAAAATTAAATTTTAAAAGAGTTTGTCATGCCCTTTTTATAATTTTCTTATTTGATTCTTTTTATCACGACGCTATCGGTTGTAAATTTGTAACAACATAATTTTTAGATTTTGTTATTCCATATTAAACCAAGACAAAAAAAAAAGAAAAATTTTGAAAAGATTTGGGGTTATTAGCGGTTCCAAAGAGAGTTTTGTGTAAGACTTGTTATTAGGACTCACAAGATTCAAGGTTTTAGCATCCCCACATACTTAAATTACACATTGTCCTTAATGTGTCCAAAAATCAGTTTTTCGGTTGATTCGAATGTGTGAAAGTGGGTTTAAAACAAGATTTTGTGTTACTGAGCACTTGACCACGGCCTGTGGTCAATAATAAAAATTTACAGAAGGTTAACCACGGGGCGTGCTGGGTGACCACGGCCCGTGGTCAGTTACCTGTTAAAACATTTTCCTGTAGACTCATGGGCACGGGGGCGTGTTAGGTGAGCACGGCCCCGTGCTGCACATGCTGAAATGTTGGAAAATTAGTCGGGAGGCTGCTGTTTACGTGCATTGGTGCTGTTTTCATGTCCCTTTGGCAGTTTTCATATTTTCGCGCTTGTTAGGTCATTTCACAAGTTCCAAACACCACAGCAATTATTTAAACCACCATATATTTAGAGTGCAAAGTACAAACGGTCCTAGGATAGATAGTTCTTAAAAATAAAAATTACAAAAGTCCTAATATTAGATAGATAGCATCCTAAGCGCAAGAAATTTAAACCATAAGGAAACTCTCCCCTAGATTACACATGATAAAACAACAAAAACCCGAAAATAATTTTTTCAAAGAGTAAGGGCTTAAGAGCTTCCTTTCTGGAGGTGCACCCCTCAAAAGTCGTTGAGCATCTCCTCAATCTCCATAGGGAGAAAGATGAGGGGCTCATCATCCACATTCTCATGTGGGAGAGGTGCGACGGTCACCGGAACCTCTTGTAAAGTGTCTAGATGAGGCTCCGGGGGAAGGTCATCCCAACTGGTTAGGATAATGATTTCTTGAGTAAGGTTCCAATCCTCTTGTGGGAAGATTGGTTTCATTGGAGGCATAGCAAGAATATTCAACCTTTGGTGCAAAAGGTTGATTTCTTGAAAGCTATTTTCTAGCCCCACCGTCAAGTAGTTGATACGGTCGATGAGACCTCCTCCACCGATGTCATTTCGTCGATAGCTTCCCTTAAAGTATACACGTATCGGACTAGAGTAGCTTCAATCGACGGTCTTCTTCCCCTCCTACCATTTCTTGAGCTGGTTGACGAGGTTTCGCTATTTTGGCTCGACATACTAAGAAAACAAGAATGAAATTTCAATATCATGGAACTTAAAACTTCACCACGGCCCCGTGTCCACTGGACACGGCCCGTGCTGCCTCCTCTGAAATGATTTTGAATCCAATACCCATTGTTTCAAAGTATTTTTCTTTAGTTTTGAACATGTTGTAAAACCTTTGTTTATTAAGAATTTCTGGATTAAACCACTCATTTGCTTAGATAAAGCTTGAAATTATGAAGCTTCAAGCTTTAGTGGAGGTTGGAGTTCTTTGGGAAGAAAGAAAAGTGACAAAAGTGACAAAGACAAGATGGTTTGAGTAAAACCTTTTTAGGAATATACCTTGTGGGGTATGAGTCAAATCACCGCAGATCTTGGTTGGAATGGGTTCAAACATGTTTCCCTAAAGCTGACTTTATAGAAAGTGACAGCACACTGGCCACGACCTCGTACCGGCTGGGCATGGCCTCGTGGTCAGAGAGGGGTCAGAATTTTTTTGTTTGTATTAAGGGCACGTGGCGTGTTGGCATAACACGGCCCCATGGTCAAAATTTCAGGCGGGCACGGGGCGTGTCGGCTGGGACGACCCCGTGGCTAGATTTTTATGAAGTGACGTCTGTTTAAATTTTAAGGTTTTCTTGGATCGGGAGGTTCCTTATTTGAAGGAACAACACCGAAGTGCCGAATGTACCTTAGTTGCCTCGATTTATGTAAAAACACAAGTGGTTATCGGAAAGGGTAAAACCTAAACTAATGAACGGTGGGCGGAACCAACCTTTATTCCCCTTACTCGAACTCTCGTTAAAGAAGGTGTATGTCGAATCTCTCAGGTCTATGAGGTATCGACAGTCTCCGATGGAGAGTCATCGTCTTCATAGGAGATCGAGGCACATGCAATGGCTTCAATGTTGATTATGTCCGAATGCGGTCTCAACATTTCTCCTTGGTTTTTGTCTTGTGATGAAAACCTTTATTTCTTTTGACATATAGGAGATCGAGGCACATGCAATGGCTTCAATGTTGATTATGTCCGAATGCGGTCTCAACATTTCTCCTTGGTTTTTGTCTTGTGATGAAAACCTTTATTTCTTTTGACATATTTCGATAGAGGTTATGTCGTATGAATGAAAGGGTTGAGAGCACTCGGTTGGATAATAGTTATTGTTTTCACTTTCGCCCATCTTAAGATAACTTTCATATGAAAACTATGGGTCTACTAGGTAATAGGGATCAAAGTTTAGAATGTGACATTCTGAATCTTGATGAAACCCACCACATAGTTGACACCATTCACTGTAAGTGTGGCGAAAGTAAAAATAATCAATATTATCCATAGATTTGTCAGAAGTTACCAACCGTCAAGATCAAACGGTCCTGTTTTCAGTAACTGATGAGTGGACACGGCCCCGTGGTCAGCTACTGTCTGACTTAAACAGTTTTGTTGCTGCTGTTTATTGAGCACGTGGGCGTGTTGGATGGACACGGCCCCGTGCTGCATCCTGTCGAATTTGCTAAAAATGAAAACAAAATCCTAAAAATGAAAAGAAAAAGGTAAAAATAATTAGGCTCTCGATTTTAAAATTTCTTAAAATCCTTGTATCCCTGGCAACGGCGCCAAAAACTTGGTGCATGTCGAGCGTGATATGATTTTGTTAATCTTTTAAGTCGTTTTACACATTAGTCAAATTTTAAATTTATAAAACACGATATTGTACTAACACTAAACACACACTAGGGCAAGTGCACCCATCGCGAGCCTAGTATAGTGTTGTTAAGATACCGAGGTTGTCCAAGGACGCCAGAGCTTTAATACCGGTTTAGTGTCAGCGTCTAATCGATACAAATTTTTGATAAAAGTTTTGAAATCTAAAAATAAACATAAAATTGAAAAGATAAATAAAAATGAACTACAAATAGACAAGATAGAATCACTTGGATCCAACTCCTCTTTTGAAGGTGACGTTACCCTCGGCCCAAGTGGTTTGAGCCAGCAGGGATACAATCCCAAGAGGCCGTAATATTGAAAGACAATTAAGTAAGTTATTAATGCAAAAAGTGGTAGGCCCCTCTTTTGAAGGTGACGTTACCCTCGGCCAAGTGGTTTGAGTCAGCAGGGATACAATCCCAAGAGGCCAGTTTAATGTTTTAATAGTAGTTTACATATGAGGGGTTCAAGCTATTCGCACCCCCGCCATCCAATACCATAAGGCATTAAAGGAGGTCCTAGTAAGCTTGAACCAAGTCCTCGCAGGATTTATACACTGAACGAGACAAGAACTTTACCAAACCAGCCTTCTAACCCCCTTCCAAGTAGTTAACATGCTTTATATAGATCGTAAAGACACGAATGAGCAAATCAATGACATCATGAAGAAATGGTTAAGAAAATTCACTTTCAACATAAGAAACTAGTTAGTAAAGTCATTAATACATACCCAATTAAAAGGTGCCGAAAGATTAAAAATTAAAAGTAATACATAAAAGATTTGTTTTCACCAAGTGATGTAAGAGATTAGCCAAGCATGGCCTTTGTTTGACATGAACTCTTACGATCAATCTTGGATCCCGAGAATACTACACACTCTAGAGATGAAAGATGGATGATGGTGGTGGGTGTTGGTGTTGTAGTGGTGGTTGGTGGAATGGTGACAAAGTGAGAGAGAAGTGGTTTGCTAAGGGATGCCTTTGAAGTGAACCAAGCACCCCTATTTATAGTCAGAACAATGCCCGGCCACGGCCCTGTGTCCATTGGGCATGGCCCGTGGCCAGCTCCTATTCCTTCATTAATTGCACCTATCAGCAGAGGGCCCCACATGCCCTCGTGGCTCCTGGGCATGTCCCCGTGGTTAACTCTTCGCTGTACTATCAAGATTCTACAAATGTAAGAGTTGACCATGCCCCATGGTCATGTGGACATGACCCCGTGGTGGGCATAGAAGTTTTTGCTTGTCTTGTCTGCATGTGGCAGGTCTGACCATGGCCCATGCCTAGCTGGGCACGGCCCCGTGGTCAGCTGCTGTCTTCTTGTTTTTGTCTTTGGGAGTGCTGTAGAGGGGTCAGGTATGTCACGTTATTCTTTTTTCTTGTATTTATGTTGGTTTTGGCTAGTTATTTGCATCTTTTGTTCTTTTAAGCTCGTTTGGTCCTGTAAATTTAAAAGGAACAAAGAAACGTGTTTTTTCCAACATTATACTGAAAAAGGGTTGGTTTTATGCCTCATTTGATGTAATTTATATGTTGCATTTTTAGACATCAGTTATGGTCCAACTCTCTTTTATTATCCTCGTTATTATTCTCGCATCACTACGACGTCATTCTTATTCTGTGTTTTGTGGATGTGAAGAAAATGAGTGGACGCGGAAGAGGAAAATTAACCTGACTCGGGGCCAACTGGCGGCCATGATTAGCGAACGGGTTGCGGAGGCTTTGGCAGCCCATCAACAAGCACCCACTCAACCTCGAGTTTGCACTTTCAAAGCCTTCATGGATTGCAAACCTCACTCCTTCAACGACACCGAAGGAGCGGTAGGCCTTCTGCACTGGATTGAGAAGGTCGAGTCTGTGTTCGAGATGTGTGAATGTCCTGCTAACAGTCGAGTGAAGTATGCTATTGGCACTCTTGAAGGAAACGCCACTCCCCGGAACCAATTCAAGGACCTGATCAAGGAAGAGTACTGTCACAGGGATGACATTCAGAAACTTGAAGTAGAGTACTACGGTTTGAAGATGGTTGGATCTGAGATCGAGGCATACATGAAAAGGTCCGGTGATTTGGCTGCACTATGTCCCAACTTGTCATAGCCTGCTTACAAACGAATTGAGCTTTATCCCAAAGGACTGGTCCCATAAATCCAAAGCTTGGTAACTTCAGCTAATCCCTCCACAATTCAGCAAGCCATCCATTTGGCACACCGTCTTACCGACCAAGCAGTTGAACAGGGCAAGCTGCCCAAGCGAATCAGTGCTAATGCTGATACTTCTGATGATAACAAGCGCAAATGGGATAACAACCAAGGAAAGGGTTCCAACTCCTCACAACCTCAAGCTCATCAAAGGAAGTTCGAAGACAACAAGGGTCCCAATCAGCAAGCTCCGACTAACTAAAATCAGGGTGGTTATCAAGGAAACTGACCCAAGTTCAACAAGTGCAATCGACATGACAACGGGTAGTGTGAGAAGAACCGCTATCAGCGGTGTAACAGGCAAGGGCACTTGGCTAAGGATTGTAGAAGCCAGTTCCCATTGATGCAGAATCAACCGCAGCGGCAGCAACAAAAACCACGAGGTAACAATCAAGGATGCTATATGTGCGGAGCAGAATGGTACATCATGTTGGGATTGAACCCTATTAAAGGAACACATGATACAGAGCCAAATACACTATCCGAGCTTTGGTTACAACTATCAGAGTTTACAACCTCTGATGGTTATACACTGCTTTCCCTAAACAACTGTTCCCTATCATCTGATAGAACAAAAGCTAAGGTCTGACTGAAGATATAAGATCAGAGGATAGAGATCAGTGCTTAGCTTAGTTGTAGTTAATTCAATGTAACCGTGCAATGCGTTGATAGTTATAGGAAGCAGTGTTTAGAGTTAGTTATAACGTTTGTTGGATGTCACTATCAACCCTGATGTCATCAAAGATGCCCAGAGGTTAGATAGTTAGTATAAATATGCACTCGTTGTAACAGTTAAACTCGTCTTCTTAAAAAGATCTTTACACCAATCATCTTCTTCATTTTCTGTACTATCAAAAATTAATTGTAATTGGCTGAGGGGGAGTTTGTGAATCACATGCAAAGTTTATATACTTGAAAGCATGATGATGATGAAAACAAACGACCTTTACTTGTAGTAAAAGTTTTCCATTCTATTCTGTTGCATTTACTTTGAATTTCAATCATATTTCCATTTTTGAAACAAAAACTACAAGTAAATCAAACTCAAATCCTAACAATTGGTATCAAATCTTGGTCAATCAAAATTTGATTAAATTCAATTTGATTTGAAAGATCAGCTCTCTTGCTAACCAGTTTGGTAGTTTTACTTGAAACAGAGTTTTATTACATTCAAAGTTTCTAAAACACAAATCATGGTCGACTTCTCACTTATAAGAGAGGTTGAAGCAGAAAAAGAAGTTACCCGAATTAGGAAAAACAACTGACGACTATACCTTGGGTAACACTGCTCTTTATAGTCATGAAGAGAGTTTTGGTAGTGGGAAGGATCAAGGTTATGATCATTATATTGATATAACTTCTGGAAACAATTTTACCTCTGATCCTTACACACCCAATTTTGCTTTTACTGCAAATGGGGAAAGCCAAGACTCTGACCTACAACATTTTAAACCCTGATTTGGAAGAAATGGACATTTTACATCAGCTGGCACATTTGAGTGTTAGAGCAAGTAAATTTTACAAAAGGACTGGTGGAAGTTTCCTGGATAGCATGGGGGGGGTTGAAAGTGGGGTTGGATAAATCCAAAATCAAATGTTATAAGTGCAATAGGTTAGGAAACTTTGCCAGGGAATGCAGATCTCAAACTGCAGGTCCAATTGTGACACACCCAGGCCCTAGACCTCAAAGCACTGCTCATTATTCCCAATATACCCCTACACCACAAATGCAAAACACTGCACACTTTGCACATCCTGCTACTACAATTCCTGTCCATTATATCCAAACACCTGCTCCACAGATTCAGTATGTCCAAGCACCACCTCAAGTGCATGTGCAACAAGCACCACATGTCACACAAACTACTCAAACTACTGCTCCGGCAGAAGGCAACCAACAGAGCTTCTTTACACAAGGCTTTGTTGATTGGAGTAGTTTGCCTTAGGATTTATCTGATGAAAACTTTACTCTAATGGCTCAAAATGATTTTAACAATGAAAATATCTGTTTAATGGTCTTAGAAACTATAGTTGAAGGTGTTGAGTCTAAGGAAGTAGTGTCAAAATCTGATGAGGTTCAAAGTTGTGATGTAGCAGTTGTTACACGAGTGGTTTCTCAAAACACTGTTGATGAAGAAAAGATCTCTCTATAGACCCATGGGTATACAGATGTGTGTGAAGATGATTGTGATTGTGCTCTTATGGCTGCTCCCAAGGTATCACCTCAGATTCTTAAAAATCTCTGCTCAGAAAAATGTATAATAGGTTTTGCTAATATTAAGCAGGTGAATGAAAACCTAAGGAACAAAATCTTGGAAGATGAATTAAATTTTGAAAAACTTACCAAAGAGTTAAAAGCAAAATTAATTTCAAAAGATTCTGAGATAGGTAGCCTAAAGCATGAAGCTATCATAATTAAGGACCAACTCCAAACTATGGTAGATAAATACCCAGATCACATGTGAAAAATGGGTAGAGTCTTCCAAAGTTTTGAAATTATGCTAGAAAACAAATCAAGAGTAACATAAAATTTGGCTTTGGTTTTCAAAATGAAGAACAAGCCACTGAAAATGTTACAAAAATTGATTCTGAAAAAGTTGAAGTGGTTCCAAAGAATTTGGCTGTAAATGAGATAAAAATCACTGATAAAAATGGTAACAAAATCTCTTGAAAAACAAAAGGAGTCTGCACCTTTTAAGGAAATTGAGAAATACCAATCAAACCAACATGGTCAGATGAATGTGATATTCTTTAAAATTTCAAGCCAATAGACTTCTCAACCATTGAAGGGATTAAGGCACCAAAGGCTAGAATCATTCCCATCAAAGATCTTCCAGCAGAGGTTACAACATCTGCTGAGAAGAAATCAGATAAAAAGAAAAGGGAAAAGATCAAACATATGTTTTGTGAATTTTGCAACAAAAGAAATCATGTCACTGAAAATGGTTTTCTTTTAAAAGCATATGATATTAACAGAACACATGTGATCCCAAATTATTCAAAATGTTTTGTCTGTGGAAAAACAAATCATAAACTCATGAGTGTGTCTATCTTCAAACCTATGATCAAAAGGTAAAAGAGATCAAGGCAAAAGCTCCAGAGAAAGAAAGTTCAAGCTCTGCTAGAAATAAATCTAAGCAGACCTTAGAACTTGTTGAAACATCTGTCACAAAAGCATTAAAAAAAACCTCTGCTCCCAGAGAGGTACAAGTGACGATGCTCCACCTGCAAACAAGTACCCAAGATGATATGGACAACCTGTCTATCAAAAGGTTCATATGAGTTATGAAGGTTACAAAAAACCTTCAAAGCCCAAAGTGAACAGATATCCTCATGGTTACCAACATCTGATAGGAAATGGTTCACAACAGTGGATTCAAAGCAAAACTCAAACCACTGACCATGTTCCTGGATTTGAGAATGGACAATCTGTGACCTCATCCAAAGCCATTCTGGCTTTGGAATCTCATCTAAACTAATTGTTTTACCTATGTGCAGGGAGCTTCTACTTGCCTTGATAGTTTATGGTATGTAGATAGTGGAGGCTCTAGGCACATGACAGGATGTAGAGCCCTTCTCAAGGATCTCTTAGCTCATGGAGGGGGTGATATATCTTTTGGTAACAATTCGAAGAGGAAGGTGTTGGGGTCAGGATGTGTTCAAGCTGGGAATCTCAAATTTGAAAATGTTAACTTAATTGACAATCTAAAATTTAATCTTTTAAGTGTCTCACAAATGAGTGACAAAGGATATGGATCCTTCTTTACAAAGAAAACATGTCAAATTGTAGGACCAGAGGTTGTTAAAAAGATTGATCAAATCATTGCTAAGAGCAAAGCACAACTTGTTGCTCATAGGAGTGGCAATGTGTATGTGGTTGATATGTTGAAAGATAACACTATATCTAATGCATGCCTGTTCTCAGTGGCTTCTAGCAAAGACACAGAGTTATGGCACAGGAGACTTGGTCACACAAATCTGAAATCAATCACCACACTCTCTAAAAATTGTCTTGTCAGAGGTTTACCACAAAAACAATTCACTTGTGAAGAACATTGTGTTTCCTGTTTAAAAGGTAAACAACATAAAAGGTCTTACAAGTCAATAGAAAAATCCAAAACAACCCAGTGCTTGCAACTGCTGCACATGGATCTTTTTGGCCCTGTCCAAATCATGAGTCTCACAAAGAGAAGGTATTGTTTAGTAATTGTTGATTCCTCAAGGTTTACATGGACCTCCTTTCTTCACTCTAAAGATGAAACTGCAGGTATTTTGCAAAATTTTGTAAAACTAGTTGAAAAGCAATTTGACCTTCCAGTAAAAAATTTTAGAAGTGACAATGGGACTGAGTTTACAAAGAAGGAGTTAAATGCCTTCTGTGAGCCAAAAGGGTTTGTTAGACAATACGTCATCCCAAGAACTCCAGAATAAAATGGGGTGGTTGAAAGGAAAAATAGAACTTTGATTGAATCAGCAAGAACTATGCTTGTAGACCCAGGTTTACCCTTGTCTTTTTGGCAAAGGCTGTAAATAGGGGTGTTCTTCGGGTTATTTTTTCGGGTTTCGGGTTATTTTTTCGGGTCGGGTTGTTCGGGTTTTTGGCTAGGAAAAAGTGACCCGATAACCAACCCATTTAAAGTTCGGGTTGTTCGGGTATGGGTTATTCGGGTTCGGGTTAGTACGGGTCGGGTTGTTCGGTTTTCAGGTTTAGATGTAAATGAAAAAACGAACGTTTTTTTTTCACAAAATATTATCAAATATATCATGTTGTTAAAGAAATATCATCACAATTCAAACATTATTTAACAATATGGTATGATATATTTAAAAGTCTCAAAACTTAATGTTTCAAATACAAAACACTCCAAATCAAATCGCATCTATAAAAAAAAGACGACTAATGTTCGGGTTTATATTCGGGTTTCAAGTTCGGGTTATTCGGGTCGGGTTGTTCGGGTTTTTGGTTTGGGGAAAAAGTGACCTGATAACCGACCCATTTAAGGTTCGGGTTGGTCGGGTTTGAGTTGTTCGGGTTCGGGTTTTTCGGTTATTCTCTAATTCGGGTTCGGGTGACTTCAAATTCGGGTCGGTTTTCGGGTTTTGGATAAAAAAGAACAGCCTGTAAACACTGCTTGCTATGTTCAAAACATATTTTTGATAAACCCTAAGCATCAAAAGACTGCTTATGAATTACTTTACAAAATCAAACCTCTGATCTCATATTTCAAAGTCTTTGGTTGTCCGTGTTTCATTTTGAACTTCAAAGATTCTATCTCTAAATTTGCAGCCAAAGTTGATAGTGGTTATTTTCTGGGATACTCAACCACTGCCAAAGCCTATAGAGTTTTTAACTCTAGGACCAAGTGTGTTGAAGAAACTCTGAATGTGAAGTTCAATGAACTCTCGTCTTTGAAAATCCCAGCAAATCCTACTGAATTGTTTGACTTGGATAAATTTACATTTGAAGATGTGTCTGTCAAGACTAACCCTGCAGGTACACCACAATCATTGACACAAGAGCAAGAATATGACTGCATACTTCCAAATTTCAAGATCAGTTCTTCAGGCAGAGGAGCAGATGTTAGTAACAATGGTGAAAGCTCTTCTGGTTCAGCAGTGGCTAATACTCAATCCTCTGCCAGCTCTCAAAATCAAAACACTGTTGATAAAAATCCATCACATGTGGATAAAAATCAACAAACCTCCACATCAATGCCACCCATACCACCACCTCCATTCCAATCAGAGGCTGGACCATCAAATTCACCACAGAGGATAGCTCAAATGATACACATTTGCAAGCGTCTCCTCAAAATGCTATTGTTCCATATCAAGGTGATCTGATCTTCCTCAAAAGCCATCCACTAAATCAAGTTATTGGCAACATCAATGAGGGTGTGCTCACAAGAAGCCAAACCCAAAAGATTTGTCTTTTTGTTGGTTTCCTATCACTCACACAGCCAGTTAAGTACCAAGAGGCACTAAAAGACAACAGCTGGGTAGAAGCCATGCAAGAGGAGCTCCTTTAGTTCAAAAGATAACATGTTTGGGAGCTTGTACCACTGCCTAAGGATGTCAGCCATAATGGCACAAAGTGGGTCTTCAAGAACAAAACTGATGAAAGGGGTATTGCTGTCAAAAATAAAGCAAGGCTCGTGGTTCAAGGCTATAGACAGGAAGAAGGCATTGACTATGATGAAACCTTTGCTCATGTAGCAAGGTTAGAAGCCATCAGACTGTTCTTAGCTTTTTGCTGCCAACCACAACATCAAAGTGTTTCAAATGGACATCAACAATGCATTCCTGTATGGAAAGATCAAGGAAGAAGTGTATGTATGTCAACCTCCTGGATTTGAAGATGCATTTTATCCTGATCATGTTTACAGGTTAAACAAAGCACTGTATGGTCTTAAACAAGCACCAAGAGCCTGGTATGAAACTCTATCCACTTTTCTCTTATCCATAGGTTTTACAAGAGGTAAAACTGATAAAACCTTGTTTTTAAAATAGAAAGGAAAGGAAAAGATTTGATGCTTGTCCAAATTTATGTGGATGACATCATTTTTGGACCCACATGCATTGCTATGTGTGAAGAGTTTAGAAAACTCATGGCAGCAGAGTTTGAGATTAGTGCAATGGGTGAGTTGCAATGTTTTCTTGGTTTACAAGTCAAACAAATGCACAATGGCACCTTCATCCATCAAATAAGTATGTGAAAGAGAACTACTTAAAAAGTTTGATATGGATGATTGTAAACCTTGCAACACACCCATGGAAACCTCCAAGCTAGTTACTATTGATGGTAAAGATGACTTTGTTGATCAAACACTTTACAGAAGTATGATTGGGTCTTTATTGTACCTAATTGCATCAAGGCCAGACATCATGTTTGCCACATGTGTTTGTGCCAGATCACAGTCACTACCTAGTGATTTTGCTGGATGCAAGACAACAAGGAACAAGGAAGTCCACATCAGGAGGTGTTCAATTCCTAGGTGATTGCTTAGTATCTTGGCAAAGCAAAAAGCAAGTTGTAGTTTCCACATCCACTGCTGAGGCAGAGTATATAGCTGCTGCAAGTTGCACTGCTCAAATCATGTGGCTTCAAAACCAACTTCTGGATTTTGGTATCACTGCTTTAAAGACTCCTCTCAAAATTGATAGTCAAGCAGCAGAAAATATCATCAAAAATCTTGTCTCACACTCCACCACAAAACACATTGATATCAGACATCACTTTGTGAGGGGTTGCTATGAAAAAAGTTTGATTTCTTTACAACATGTCCATACCAAAATCAACTGGCAGATGTGTTGACAAAAGCACTAGATGCTAACACTTTTGACAGTTTGATCTCTAGGCTTGGAATGCTAAACATGGATTAAAACAAAATTATTGTGATCTGTGTGTAAATAGCAATAAAATGTTTTTAGAAAATCAAAAATCCATCCATAAAATAGCTTAAAATTGAATTTTTCAATAAATACTTAAAGTCTGCTTCAAACCACAGATTGCATCAAAACACTGGTCGTTTAGAAAAGTCTATCCACTGTCAAAGTGTATCCTCTGATAGTTTTAAAACACTGTTCACATCCACTGCCCATGTTACTCAACAGTGTTTGTCCAAACAACTGTCTTCCATTTTCAAACAGATGATACACGTCGACAAATGTTTTCGACAGTCGTTTGCATCAGATGTCACGTCATACTCACTTTTTCAAAACCCTATAAAAACTCTGTTCTATCCAAAACAGAGGTTTCACTTTACTGTGTTTGAATTCAAAATTCTCAAAACGGTTTCTCTAAAATCATGGCACCCAAAACCAAATCAAAATCAAAAGCAAAATCCAAATCGATTCATCTCCGTTCAAATTAATAAGCAAAACCCCGCATAATTATACTACAATTCTTGAAGAAACTGAGTCAAATACCCGGTATCATCAAATGATACGGATTTTAAAAGAGTCAAAGTTTAAAAACATGCTGGATTTTGAAGCCCCAATCTATGAAGGGACCCTGCGTCAATTTTGGGAAACGCGGAAATTCTTACAACATCTGATGAGGTTCCTTATTCTATTATTTCTAAAGTGGGCAATACCAAGGTGCAAATCGCTCCGCAGTCATTATCACAAGTTTTTGAACTGAAAGATATGACTTAGCCTACTTTTTTCAAGCAGAGTTTATAGAAAGGGGTTATGAAGGCCAACTCAAAGGTATGACCATCTTTAAGCCTAATTTCCCTGCTGAGATGAAGTTTTTCTTTCACACTATCCTCACATGTCTCTCAGCAAAAACAACTGCTTTCAATGAAATAACATTGAACATGCAGTATCTGGGTTTTGCTATTTCAACTGGAACATATTTTAATTTTTCCCAGGTACTGTTCAATGATTTTATAACAAATATTAATAATATTAAGAAAGAAAAAGCTTTCCTCATGCATCCAAGATTTCGGAGCATATATTTTCAAAATCAATGCAAAAATTAAAAGCTTGGCCCTGTTAGCTCACCATGTGCTCTTGGTCATGAAACCTTCACACGCATAACAAATCAAGATAAAGTTTCAAAAACACAAGTAGAGGTGGTTGAGAAAGTTTCGCCAAAACAAAAAAATTAAATCTCAACCATCTGCTACTGAGCCCACTGCTCTTGGTGATCAGGGCACTACAACCACTGCTCTGAAGCCCACACCAAAAATCTCCAAAAAGACACCAAAGAAAACATCCAAAAAGCCCACCAAACCCAAAAAGGGTCCTCTAGAAGATGAGATCCCAGTGGTATGTAACACAAAAATCACATGAAAACACTGCTGCTACTTTTCATAACAGATGTTAGAATCTCAACCTGTAACATTTGTCAAAAACGGGTTTTCCAAACCCGCTCCGTTTTGTAATCGAATATCAAGTTATAAATGTCACGTTGCGTATTTATGGCTATTTTAATTTTTAATGATCCATAATTAATAAACAAACTAAACTATAAAAGTTAAAATTGATAAAAAGTAAAAATAAAGTATTTAAAAAGAAAATGAGGCTGCCGGGACTCGAACCGGGTCAGCCGGAAGAGAACTCAAAGACTTAACACACACACACATCACCACTCCGCCACTTGTTGTTTTCTGTTAACTCTAGGAAACAAATGAAATTTATAGTCAATCATAGATCAACCGGCTGCGCTAAACTGAAAACCGTAATCGGCTATTCAACCGTCCAAAACGTTTGAAAATCGCGAATTCTGTTTTATAACCGATGCACCAGACGATTCTAATCAAGTTTATCTTGAATGAACTTAAATTCCAGAAGTGAATCGGTTTTTATAACCGAAGACATTCAATATCAGAATTACTTCAATCTTTGCTCTCTCTCGCGACTCAGAAACATTCTACAAACCTGCCATTTCACTTTCGTCATACATTCAGTTCATCAGAAAAGTTTATTTTACTCGCCGGAAAAATTCTGCAAGTCGTCAGAAAACCGTATTCTTCATCAAAACAGTAAGTCTTTCAATACCTTCGTGGTCTATCAATTGTTAAGCTATTTCTGACTCAAACCTTTCAATTGAAATCAAATTCAGACGTCGTTATCGGATAATTCCTGCTTGCCAGAAAATCTCTGAAAGTTCTTATCTTCCACTGTAAAACGGTATGGACATTCAAACACTCTATTAACGCTTGTTTAGCACTTCAATTCCACGATTAGCTAATCAAAACGGTTAATTTGTTCGCTCAGTGGAAGTTCATAAAAACAGAGCCGACGCCTTGCTGGAATTTCTGTGATAAATCATTCCTCCGGTATGTTTACTTCCAACACCGTCTCTGCCATTTCATTTTAGTCTTATGAATGATTGTTAATCGTTTAAAAGCAAGAAACAGATTAGTAAACAGTTGACTGTAAATTCAGCGAAGAAGATGAAGTGTGATAACAATATAAGATTAATTAAAATCGGTATTTTAAACGGGTTAGACACACAGTCCAGCGGTGGACTGTGTGCAAACAATACGCACACGTCGCGAGTTCGATCCCTGATACACACACCTACTCTGTAATAAAGATGTTTTATTTTTCTAACTGAACCGGATTAACTACGTTAGTTGTTAAGTATAATAAAAATCTGTATATTAACCAAGTTAGACACACAGTCCAGCGGTGGACTGTGTGTAGCGTTAAAGCACAGGTCCCGGGTTCGAGACCTGTACATGGCACCGGTTCGATGATTTAAAATGTTTTTGAAAATAAAAGAATTTTGAATAAGCTGAGATAATATATAAGTATAATTAAAAACAGGATTATTTCGGGTTAGACACGTAGCTCAGTTGGTAGAGCTGCGTGCACGCGTACGGGAGGTCTCGGGGTTCGAGCCTCACCCGGCGCATACAATTACACAATAAAACCGGTCAACAAGTAAAAACGGTCAACGGTCGCAAAAAGTCAACATATTTTTATATTTTATTTATTTAATTTAATTTAAAAATCAATTAAAAATACTTAAAAATAATGTTTTTAAAGATAGAAAATAGCCTTAAACTCACAAAAATATATCTAAAAATTCTATTAAATCATTAATAAAATCCACTCATTTACTATATTTTTCATTATTATTTAGGTTAGTTAATTCTCGTTGTACAACTCTTCCAACTCGTGCGCATCTCACCATCTCCAATCAAACTCACCCAATGTGAGTGAATCTTTACAAATTCCCCGTTTTAATCACGTTTTTGGGGTGTATCATGTGTCTTGCTATTTATTATATTTAAATCATTGTGCATACGTCATATCATGAACAAATGTGTATTCTGCTTGTTTCAACTGTTTCTATGGTTATTGTTAGATTTAATTTATTTTCCAGTACATGCAAGTTCATAGGCCGCCGCTCCCCATTACATTATGAGCATGAACCTGGCGTGCCAACATACGATCGGCTCCGTTTGATTGAGCCTTGATCGCACAGACATTTATCATTTTCAGTACATGCAATACGATCGGCTCCGTTTGATTGAGCCTTGATCGCACAGTTTCATTCATGTTATATATTTATGCAAGTTGATATGTTATGGTATGCTGTCGGTATGTTATTGTATGTTATAGTTTGTGGTTAACATTGTTACTGATTGATTATTTACATTTGCTCACTTATGATTATGCACAATTTTTCCTTGATAAAATAACAAGAAAATCAATTATAAATGTTTATCTAACAAGGTTCACTCGCCAACTTATGTTGACCCAAAAACCCCCATTTTTACACATGATACAGGTGAACCAGCTGCAGCAAGAAACACATAGGATTGGCCTACAAGAATAAAATGATTTAGAGCTTGGAATTGTTTAGTTGGTTATTTATCTTTGTATTTGTATGGACATGTTTGGATTATTGGAAATGTAATTTTGACTTTAATAAAAATGAAACATATTAGTAAATATCATGAGCTTTGGTGATAACCCAATTATGCCCCGACTCTTATTCCGCTGCGGGTCGGGGTGTGACACAACCTGGCTTTGAAACTCCTCCTTCTTCCTCACAAAAGGAAAAGGTTGTAAACACATGGACACCAAATTATGAAGCTCCAAGATCACTTGGTTCTATCTTCCACAGCCCCTCTCCCAGGGCAATGTCTTTTCAACATCACACCCCTCTCCCATCAAATCACTTCCACAAACTATATTACCCTTGCTGAATGCAATTGAACTAGAGCAGACATTATCCAGTACTTCTCCACAACCCATTACTGAGAATATACTTCAAAAAGATAATGCGTCTGATTCTCTATTCTTTGCTAGCCCATCAGCAAATGAAGAGGCTACATCCCTTGGGTTACAAGTAACCCTTGGTGATAATTCAACAAGAGCAGCTACTACAATTGCAAAACTCCCAAGTTTTCAATTGGAAAGTGGTTACATGTATAAGACTCTGTTGAAGGCAACCACTGTTGAGGCTACCAAGGTAACCTCTGTTCTAGTGGGAAGTCCCCAGTACCAAGAAAAAAGGGCATCTGAGGTTGAAGCTAGTACTCAAATACTTGCTCATGATACCTTAGGTACAACTACCACCTCTGGTAGGAGTTCAGATGATCCTATTAAGTTAGGTGATGAGCTAAAATACCAGGATTTGACGGAGAGAGTGACTAAAATTGAAAGCTTTGTTGATGAGATCAAAAATCTTCTGAAGCAGATGATAGCTACAAAGAGCCAACCCTCTGTTCTAACCACTGATGATCTCAAAGAAGCCTTAGACCCTCTGTTCCAACAACAAAAATACTTCTCAGATCTTCAACACGAGCATCAGATGCATGAATTAAGGAATATGGTTGATGCAAGATATACAAACACTGCTACAGATATCAAGGCAATCAAGGCACATATTCTAGTAACCACTGGCACTGCACCTCCTATAGTTATTCTGGTAAATACAGATGAAGCCAAAAATGGGGAGAAACCTTTGGGAAAGAAAGTGCTGAAATTAGATGATCAAAATGTTAGGCCAACAGTGGTTATCCCTAGGCCAGATGGTTCAAAGAAAGTAGATGTCACGGATGATTTTCTGGCCAGGGAGAAACAAATACAGAAGAGAAAGGTATTTGATGAGGGCAAAGTATTGGTTGAGCAAAAGATACAACAGTAAAAAGAAAAGGAAGAGGTTGGTACTTCCTCAAAGAAGAGACTAGTTCGAAAAACTAGGTAACCAACATCCACACCTTCCAAAACTAAGCATGTTGCTACTCCAACCATTAAAAACTCTGCTCCTCCAAAATCAATTACACTTTCTAAACCTATTTCCACCACAACAGATGTTACAGCAACTGTTGTGTCAACATCTGTTGACACATCAGAGGTTATAACAGATGTTAACCTAACCACTGCCATGATCATTTTTCAAACATCCACCCAACCATTACCTACACACACAAGAATTCCTGATCATCCACCATCACCCACACTCAGGTTTAAAAGGAGGAAAGTCACAAAGGTCATCAATGAAGATGAGATCATTTCTGCTCCACTTCCATTGTCTTCACAACCTCTGACCTCAACAACATCTGTATCCCAATCTTCCATCCAAACAACTGCTAAACCATTGAAAGTAGCTGCTGCAGCAATAAAGTTTCCTCTTGATTTACCAGGTGTAAAAGAAGAGATCAAGTCCTTCTACTCTGAAGAAAATCCTGACAAAAGACTCATTCAATCTTTGGAAGGTTATCCTAGGCCAACTAACATTGATGAGTATCTTATACTTAAAGCCAAACAAGCAGAAGATATAACCAAAAGGGATACAGTAGGTAAAAGTGATAGAGAAGTGCAGAACTACATGCAGTTCTAGCTGAGCAAAGTCAGAGTTTTGGAAAAGTTTGTCAAAGACTTGTGCAATAAGCTGTCAGAGAGGGAAGATCAAAGCTTGAAAGAAGACTACATTGATCATATCATGACAAATAAGAAGTATAAAGCAACCAAGGCACAGTTCAAGGATTGGACTGTGAGTGATCTACAGGAAGAAATAGAAAGAATGCAACAACGGCTCAAAGATCCTCACAAAAAGTCAACTCCTCCTGATTGGAATAAATATAAAAAGAACTTGGCTGAGAAAGCTTTGAAATTAAAAAGAATGAAAGAAGAACTGATCCAGAACAACTATGGTTCTAGGAATCAGGTAAGCAAATGGGGTGAAGTCAGAGTGATTGACACATACAAGAAGTTGGAAGAAAGAAGGAAGAAAGATCTATCCATGCCTCCTAAACCTGACTATTCCAAAGAAGATGTTGTTCTTAAAGCTCAACATTCTAAAAGATCTGTCACAACATCAAACCCTTCCACACTTGCCTCGAAACAGCTAAAAAGGCAAGAGGAGATGGCTGCTAAAGATCAAAGAGTGTTTGAACACATCAAGGAAGGTATACAATGTATGATTGATTATCATACTGATGAGGCCAGTGAAAAGATTGCAGCTGATTTATCTAAAATGGCTCAACAAACAACACTACCAGCTCAACCAACCTCAACAAATAAAAGTCCATCCAGAAAGCCAACATATCCAAAATTCTAAAATGGAAGGTCGACAAAGACACCCATGAATTGACATTGCTCAAATCTGATGGCCAAACTGTTAAACTAACAATGGAAGCTGCATATGAGCTTGATGTAGAAGACTTCCAAGAACTACTAAGTTTGGGGCTTGAAAAGGATGATGATGACATGGAGTCTCTCAACTTTGAATTACAATTCAAAGGGCAGATTCGAGAACTCCTGTTGAGGAATAAAAACAAGAATAAAGTGTTTTGGCATCATCTGTTCCAGGGGGAGATTGTTGGGATTGAACCCTACTAAAGGAACAGATGATACAGAGCCAAATACACTATCCAAGCTTTGGTTACAACTATGAGAGTTTACAACCTCTGATGGTTATACACTGTTTTCCCTAAACAACTATTCCCTATCATCTGATAGAACAAAGAGCTAAGGTCTAACTGAAGATTCAAGATCAGATGATAAAGATCAGTGTTTAGCTTAGTTGTAGTTAATTCAATGTAACAGTGCAATGCACTGATAGTTATAGGAAGCAGTGTTTAGAGTTAATTATAACGTTTGTTAGATGTCACTATCAACCCTGACGTCATCAAAGATGCTCAGAGGTTAGATAGTTAATATAAATATGCACTCGTTGTAACAGTTAAAATCGCCTTCTTAAAAAGATCTTTACACCAATCATCTTCTTCATTTTATGTACTATCAAACTTAATTGTAATTGGTTGAGGGGGAGTTTGTGAATCACCTGCAAAGTTTATATACTTGAAAGCATGATGATGATCATGAAAACAAACGACCTTTACTTGTAGTAAAAGTTTTCCATTCTATTCCGCTGCATTTACTTTGAATTTAAATCATATTTCCATTTTTTAAACAAAAACTACAAGTAAATCAAACCTAGATCCTAACACATCAAGACGAATTGCCCACAACTGAATCAATACAACAACAACAACCAAGGCGTTGGGAACAACACAAATAACAACGGTAACAATGGTGCAAGAGGACGAGCTTTTGTGCTCGGTGCAGGCGAAGCAAGGAACTATCCCAACGTTATAACGGGTAAGTTCCTACTCAATGATCATTTTGTTTCTGTACTTTCTGATTCTGTAGCCGATGCTAGTTATGTGTCCTTAAGTGTTAGTGAAATGCTTAATTTTACTCTGACTCTCTTAAACACTAAACGCGTCGTCGAATTAGCCAATGGTAGAAGTATCGAGGCCACTCACGTCGTCAACGGTTGTAAACTTGTGTTATCCGGTCAGACGTTCACTATCAATCTCATCCCCATCATCCTCAGAAGCTTCGATGTTATCAATGGAATGGATTGGTTAACCCAAAATCGAGCTAAATTACTCTACCAAGAGAATATTGTCCGCATCCCTCGTTCGGCCGGTGAACCCCAAGGCGAAAGGAGTGGTGCTGTTGCGAAAGGGCCAACCGCTATTCTAGCTCTCGTCACCGATGCTCAGACTGAAGAAAAGAAGATAGAGGATATTCCTATCGTTTGCGACTTTCCCGAGGTGTTTCCTGATGAATTACCTTGTCTCCCACCTCACCGTCAAGTCGAATTTCAAATCGAGCTAACTCCTGGAACGGTTCCTATAGCTCGTACCCCTTATCGACTAGCCCCAACCGAACTAGAAGAGTTACCCACGCAATTACAAGAGCTATTGGACCAGGGTTTTATTCGTCCTAGCTCGTCACCCTGGGAACCCCCTACTTTTCGTCAAGAAGAAAGATGGCACTTTTCGCATGTGCATCGATTATCACGAACTGAACAAAGTAACCATCAAAAACCGTTACCCACTCCCATGCATTGATGACTTATTCGCTCAGCTGCAAGGATCGAGTTTCTATTCCAATATTGATCTAATATTGGGCTATCACCAGTTGAGAGTCCGAGACGAATACATCTCTAAAACGACAATCAGGACTCGTTACAGCCATTACGAGTTCCTTTTTATGCCATTCAGGTTGACTAATGCACTAGAGGTTTTCATGGATCTCATGAACCGATTGTGTAAACCTTACCTTGATAAGTTTGTAATCATATTCATCGACGACATCTTGACATACTCGAAGAGCCAAGAGGAACACGAGTGTCACACCCCAACCGATGGCGGAAACAACGGGGTTAGTGGCACTAGGCGACCAGATTGATTTCACGAGATGTTCCATAACAATCATTTAACATATCAACCTGCTTATATCCCATACTATTAAACGTAACATTTAAACAATTATTACAAAACGGAGATTTCTCATAAAATTCAACCGGGTTCGATTTCCCCTAGACCTCATTCATAAGTTCCAAAACTGAAATACATCAACAAACTAACTAAACAAAAACTAAACTACGCTAAGCATGCAACATCCAAGCATCCATAGCTAAAATCCTCAACCTGTTATATACGTTAAAATACATGTCAATACAATTAAGTAAAGGTGAGCATGCAGGTTTAAGTACTACTAGCATAATCGAGAAAGCGTTCGCGAAACAATCTAACTACACATCATGATACACAGAAACAATTCACACAGATTAACATAGGCTTATTTCTCATGCTAACTACCGTGAGAAGGCTTGCGCGTCCATCCTAACTAGACCCCGTCGGGTGTAAGCCACACTATAGTACCATACTAGCTAAGGAGGCAAGTTAACGAAAATAAGTCCTAGTCACATGTTTCTAGTATCACGTTTGAGCATATATAATCAGATTATTCGCGTGTGATAAACAGTTTGATTTGTGAAGTGATTTTGATATAGGAACGTATGTAACACCCAAAAAGTGCGTTAAAGCGAAAATGGGTCAAGTATACTCACTGTGGGTGCGTTTAGTTAGGATTAGAGATCTGAGAAGAGTTGAGAAGAGCGTCGGATCAGCCTGCATACGCGAACGGAAGTGCATTAGTCTCCAAAAAGCTGAAACAGTTAAGTCTTGGTTGGGCAGTAGACAAGTTCAGGTGAACTTGTGTGTAAACACACAAGTTCGAGCGAACTTGTATGATTTTGGTGAGTTTGGCCCCAAGTTCGGTCGAACTTGGTAAGATTCCTAGGAATCTTGTCAAGTTCGGGCGAACTTGCTTGATTTCTGGGGAAATTAGGCAAGTTCGAGCGAACTTGTGAGAAGATTTGATGAAATTGGATCAAGTTCGGTCGAACTTCACCCATTTGGGTACAAGTTCAGTCAAACTTGACCTGTTGTGCTGGGGATTCTCGAGCGAACTTGATGTTTTCGGGTCCAAAATCTTGCGTTTTCACGTCGTTTGCTGAGGAAAATCGAGTGTTCATCCCTCCAACCCTGTGCTACTGAGCAAACAGGTCGGAGAGGTCTTTTAGAGCTGTTTTAGCCGTTTTACAAAAGCGTGGGCTAATCTGGGCGAACTCGGGGTTCGTTCGAATTAGTCCGGCTTGTGTAAACCAACATAAACTCCTTGTGCTTCCAGATCTGGGATCTTGAATGATAGATGCTTCGTTTCGTACCATAAAATGAACAAAACATCATCAAAAGTCCGTATCTTGTGTAGAAATCAATGGTTTTCAAAGGTTTTTCTCAGATCTATCACTTACAAGCCGAGATCTTGTAGAGCTCGTGTTTGGGAAGTCTCTACTATCGCCAAACGAACTCGTGTTGTGTAGATCTAAGCTTAAAACAGAAGTTTTTGAAGAAAAAGATGAAGGTTTTTGCAAAAGAATGAGTTTTGATGAAAACGAAGGCTACACCTTGTCCAAAATCGTTGTAAACCTTGTAGATCGATGATAAACGTTGTTGCAGTGAAATCGGGTTGATTCTTACTTAGAGCATGAATGTTTCGGGTTTGAGAGCTCTGGGGAACTTGCAGCAAGTTCAAATGAGAGAACAGAGCTTGGTATTTATAGGAGAGGGCAAAAAGTGAGGCTGGTGAGACCAAGTTCGGTCGAACTTGCATGAAATTCATGCAATTTCGGCGAACCTGTTAGATTTTCAAGGATGGATGGTTAAGTTCGGCCGAACTTGCATATGTATATGTAAGTTCGAGCGAACTTGAGGTTCAATGAAGAAACATAGCTTGGTCAGCCAAGTTCGAGCGAACTTGTACAAATGTTGGGTTTTCTCTGTTTGTTTCGCGTTAAGAGTTCGTTTAGTTATTCGGTTCGCATTAATAGTTATATTAAGCGTTACAATTGGATATAATAATGCGATTTAGCGATTCGAGAGTGCGAGAGCGATGCGATAGCGATTGCAAACATAACCACAAACACACATAACACATAAATAATATAAAACCACATAAACAATTGCGATTTGCGATGCGATGATATAAGCGATGCGATTTAATGAGCGACTAGATGCGATAATAACGTAAAACACCATATAATTAAATAAACTTTATTACTAACCGAATCTCAGGATTACAAAAGAAGTACAACGATAAAAACAAGGAAAAAGACAACAACGAATTTCCGAGTTGTTACAGTCTCCCCTACTTTAGGGAATTTCGTCCCGAAATTAGGCAGTGGCCGTAACAAAGAGATGCGGGTACATAGCCTTCATATCACTTTCCAATTCCCAAGTGAACTCGGCGCCGCGTTTGCCTTCCCATCGGACCTTCACGATAGGATGCGAGAGCGTCGGAGTTTCTTGGTCTCTCTTTCCATGATTTCCACAGGCTTTTCCACGAAATGGAGAGTCCCGTTGATTTGCAGATCTTCGAGAGGGACATGCACATTTTCTTCGGCTAAGCACTTTTTGAGATTAAACACGTGGAAAGTCGGATGTACGTTGTTAAGTTCCTCCGGTAATTCGAGATGATATGCTACTTTACCGATTCTTTCCAGAATCCTAAAGGGTCCTACGTGTCGTGGCGCTAGCTTTCCTTTCTTGCCGAAGCGGACCACTCCCTTCCAAGGTGCAACCTTTAGGAGAGCGTGATCTCCCACTTCGAACTGTATGGGCTTGCGGCGTTTATCGGCGTAACTCTTTTGATGACTCCGAGCTTTCAAGAGATTGTCTCTGATTTGGAGGATCTTGTCCGTCGTTTCTTGGATTAGCTCGGGACCGTGATTTGTGCTTCTCCGATCTTGTGCCATACAATAGGCGATCGGCATTTTCTTCCATATTTTGCCTCAAGAGGAGCCATTTGAATGCTGGTATGATAACTATTATTGTACGAGAATTCGATTAAAGGTAAATATGTATCCAGTTACCACCGAAATCTATGATGCATGCACGAAGCATGTCTTCGAGGGTGCGGATCGTGCGCTCAGTCTGACGTCGGTTTGAGGGTGAAAAGCGGTACTGAGATTGAGAGTAGTACCGAGAGCGGATTGAAAAGTCTCCCAGAGATGCGAGGTAAAGCGACCGTCTTGGTCAGAGATGATGTCACGAGGCGTCCCGTGTCGACATATAACTTCGTCGGCACAGATTCAGGCTAACCGTTCGACCTTAAAGTCTTCTCGTATAGTAATGAAGTGCGCAGATTTGGTAAGATTATCAACGATAACCCAAATGCTATCGTGACCAGATGAAGTACGCGGAGTTTAGTAACGAAGTCCATAGATATACTCTCACACTTCCACATCGGGATTTCGGTTGTTCGAGTAAACCAGAGGCCTTTGATGTTCGTTTAACTTTCGAACAAGTTAAGCATTTTGAGACGTACAAGGCGATATCCTTTTTCATGCCCGGCCACCAATACTTAGGACGAAGGTCCTGGTACATCTTGTCGGCACCGGGGTGAATGGAATATCGAGATTTATGAGCTTCGGTCATTAGCAATCACGAAGATTATCATGAGTAGGAATCCAAATACGATCGAGATAGTAATAAATACCATCAGATTTAGATATAAGCTGAGTTTCAGCACCACATTTCATTTCGTCTTGAAGGGTATTCTCGTTAAAACAAGCAAATTGAGCGGCACAGATGAGGGTTTCAAGTTTATCACAAGTTTGAGAGTCACGAATACTATATACATAGTTTCGTAGAATTAGAGCATCGGCGACGATGTTTGCTTTGCCGCGATGGTAGCGTATCTCACAATCGTAATCGTTGAGAAGTTCAACCCATCGGCGTTGGCGCGTATTCAGTTCCTTTTGATTAAAGATATGTTGTAAGCTCTTATGGTCGGTGAAGACCGTACACTTTGTACCGTAAAGGTAATGTCGCCATATCTTTAATGCAAAAACAACTGCACCGAGTTCGAGATCGTGGGTTGTGTAGTTCTTCTCATGGATCTTGAGTTGTCGAGATGCATACGCGATAACATTGTCTCGTTGCATGAGGACACAACCAAGACCAAGATTAGAGGCATTGCAGTAAACAACGAAATCGTCGTTTCCGTCGGGTAAAGCGAGTACGGGAGCGTTGCATAGCATATGCTTGAGTGTTTGAAAAGCTTCCTCTTGTTTAGAATCCCAAAGAAAAGGTTTGTCTTTATGAGTTAAAGCGGTAAGCGGTACGGCGATTTTCGAGAAGTCGGTGATGAATCGACGGTAGTAACCCGCCAATCCAAGGAATGAACGGATTTCGAAGCATTCTTTGGTGTAATCCAACTCTTGACGGCTTCAATCTTTGCAGGGTCGATGTGAATTCCTTGACTATTAATGATGTGGCCGAGAAATTGGACTTCTTCGAGCCAGAATTCACATTTAGAGAACTTAGCGTAAAGGCGATTTCCTTGAGGAAGTTCGAGGACTAAACGGAGATGACGCGCGTGTTCGTCTCTCGATTCGAATAGATAAGGATATCATCGATGAAAACAATGACGAAACGATCTAAGAAATCTTTACACACACGGTTCATCAAATCCATGAATACCGCGGGTGCATTAGTAAGGCTAAAAGGCATGACCACGAATTCGAAATGGCCATAGCGAGTACGAAAGGCGGTTTTAGGAATGTCTTCTTCCAACACGCGTAACTGATGATAACCAGAATGAAGATCGATCTTGGAAAAACAAGTAGCACCTTGAAGCTGATCAAATAAGTCGTCGATACGAGGAAGAGGGTAGCGGTTCTTTATCGTGAGTTTATTAAGTTCACGATAATCGATGCACATACGGAACGATCCATCCTTCTTTTTCACGAAAAGGACAGGTGCGCCCCATGGCAAAGTGCTCGGGCGTATGAAACCTTTATCAAGAAGCTCTTGAAGTTGGCTTGATAGCTCACGCATTTCTGAGGGTGCGAGGCATAAGGAGCTTTAGCAACAGGGGTAGCGCCTGGAATCAAATCGATACGGAATTCAACATCTCGAGTAGGGGGTAAACCTGGTAAATCGTCGGGAAAGACTCTGGGAAATTCACAAACAACTGGGAACATCTTTATAAGTCTTCTTTTCTTTCTCCGGGTTCACGATATGGGCGAGGAAAGCAACACATCGCTTTTGCAAGCATTTGTGTGCTCGAGTACATGACAAAAGCATCAACTTCTTTGAGGGAGTTTCACCATAAACATGAAGTTGATCATCGTTAGGGAGAGGGAAACGAATCATCTTATCGAAGCATACAACTTCAGCATGATTCTCCCGAAGAAAATCCATGCCTACTATGATATCGAAGCTACCTAATTGCATAGGTATGAGATTGATCGAGAAGACATGGTTGTTGAGATCGAGATTACAACCACGCAAAACAGAGTTAACGTAATGGTTCTTCCGGTGGCGACTTCCACATCGAAAGTCTTTGGGAGTTTAGCGCATTTACATTTTAAAACCTTTTCGAATTCTAATGATACAAAACAATTATTGGAACCAGTATCAAATAAACATGAAGCATAAATACCATTAACGAGAAATGTACCATTGACAACATTGTTGTCATTCTGGGCCTGGCGGTGAATGAGATTGAAGGCTCTTCCACGGCAGCTTGTTGTTGCAGCTGAGGCTGTGGTGGTGGCTGCTGTTGGGCTCTTGTTTCAAGGTGCGGTTTGGGCAAACATTAGCAAAGTGGTTCGGATCACCACACACGAAGCACACTCGTGCCTTTGGAGCTTACTGCTGGTTGGCTTGAGGAGGAGCATGTAAAGCTGGAGCTGTTGGAGCCTGAGGAGCTGGCTGACGAGTACCACTACGGCAGCTGACTGTAAAGTGGCCGTAGATGTTGCAGTTCGTGCAAAAACGGCAATTGCCACCAACGGCATGATGATATGTGCACTTAGGGCACATAGGGTGCGGACCAGTGTACGCACGCTTTGCTTGCGGTGCGTTTGGTGCTGCTGACTGGAGTGGCTGAGGGTTCGCTGGAGCAGTAAGAGCAAAGTTCTTGCTCGGGTTTTCCCTTTTGCGACCACGGCGACTGTTCTTTTCTCTCGGGCTGTTCGGTAGTAGGAGCTGCTGATTCAGTGACTGCCTGATTTACGACCTTGCTGCTTTTAAAGTAACCAGACTGAACTCGTTTGTCATTAATCTCGGCGGCTAGCTGGTAGGTCTCCTCAATAGTAGTAGGGCATGCTGCTTGAACAAAGTCAGCGACACAATCGGGGAGAGCATTGAGGTATTTCTTGATTTCCTTTTGGTCGTGTCCACTTGACCGGGACAGATGATGCTCAACTGTTTGAAGCGAGCGGTGAGATCAGCGTTATCGGGACCATCTTGCTTGATATTCCAGAATTCGTTCTCTAACTTCTGGATCTCGTAGGGAGGCAGAATTCCTTGATCATAATTTCCTTAAGTTCCTCCCAAGTGAGTCAATAAGCTTCGTCGTTCCCAGCCTGTTGCTCTCGGTTGTCCACCAGTCGAGAGCCCTTATTGAAACACGCCGGTAGCATTGACAGTGCGCAGAACCTCGGGACATCCACTCTGGCGGAATGTGACCTCGATAGAGTCAAACCAGTGGAACATGGCACCGGCCCTTCGGTGCCTGAGAAGGTAAGCGGTCCACATGCTTTGAACTGCTTAAAGCTGAAGTGGGGTTTTGGGGCATCTCCCTTGGAGTCAACTTAAGAGTTGCTGCTTACAGCATGAATTTCTGAGACAATTTGCGGGATGACTTTAGCTATCTCCTTGGCTACCATTGTAGCGATACGCTTGTCGGCGTTGCTGAGCTGGAGATCCTTCGGGTGTGCGATCCCATAGAAGACATCTACACGAAGGATTTAGATTAGATGAGATTCGATTATAATAGAGTTATGTTTAAATATTTATTATAATTATTCATAGAAGGCACAAAAACACATAAACACGTAGGCACGTAAGCACATAAGCACATAAGCACATATTTTGCACGTATTCACCTTCTAATAATAACAATGCTAGCGCGATACGAGATGCGAGATATAAGCGATATATAATAGCGAGATAAGCGAGATAATACCGTGTATGAGGCACACATCCTCATAGGCGTAAGCGAGTTAAGCGATTAGTTTGGTTTGTGTATTAATTTAGCTTTTTAGATTTCGAGAGCTGTGCAAGTTGTGCATACATTCGATGGAGCGTAAATGCGATAAATCGAGAAATCGATGATATGATAAATCATCAAAGCGAGAAATCGAATAAAGCGAAAATTCTCAAAATTTTAAACACGTCAATAATAATAAACTTGATGATGCGTAAATCACGATCTAGGCATAAATCAATTGGGAGTGTCCGGGGTTTTGAGACATTTGACACGCCAAAGTGATTCGACTACCCTTTTCATTTGGACCCACGCTTTGGCCTAATAGATAAACGTTCTCACTGCAAGCGGCTAACAACGTTTACCCTCCCAGTTAATACGTGTTCCAAACCATCGGCATGACCGAGACTTTGGTGAGGTTGAAAATCGAAGCATGGAATTAGTTATTAAGATGCGGGTTTCACCCCTAACTTAACAACATCATTCCTAATTAGAAATGGAGATTTTCGTTGAGGTTTGGATGTCACTCCTAACTCAACGAAGATATCTCGTGCGAGAGAATGCGCGGAGTGAATGATCTCATCGAGAGTTCTCGGTTTTACACCTATTCTCGACTTGATCACTCGTTTTGTGTGATGCGAGCGTTTCCAAGCGTGTATTATTGTATTAGCCTTAGGAAAGGCACATTTAAGCATTTATGGCAAGTAGTTTAACATTTAAGTCATAGATAGGTCAATCGGGTACTTAAACATGCTACTAGGTCGAATCATGGCAATTCTACCTATTGTCCTAAGTTATGGTGCTCTGATACCAATCTGTCACACCCCAACCGATGGCGCAAACATTGGGGTTATGCACTAGGCGACCAGATTGATTTCACGAGATGTTCCATAACAATCATTTAACATATCACAACCTGCTTAATATCCCATACTACAGAACGTAACATTTAAACAATTATTACAAAACAGAGATTTCTCATAAATTCAACCGGGTTCAATTTCCCCTAGACTTCATTCATAAGTTCCAAAACTGAAATACATCAACAAACTAACTAAACAAAAACTGAATTACGCTAAGCATGCAACATCCAAGCATCCATAGCTAAAATCCTCAACCTGTTACATACGTTAAAATACATGTCAATACAATTAAGTAAAGGTGAGCATACAGGTTTAAGTACTACTAGCATAATCGAGAAAGCATTCACGAAATAATCTAACTACACATCATGATACACCGAAACAATTCACACAGATTAACATTATGCTAACTACTGTGAGAAGGCTTACGCGTCCATCCTAACTAGACCCTGTCAGGTGTAAGCCACACTATAGTACCATACTAGCTAAGGAGGCAAGTTAACGAAAATAAGTCCTAGTCACATGTTTCTAGTATCACGTATTGAGCATATATTATCAGATTATTCGCGTGTGATAAACAGTTTGATTGTGAAGTGGTTTTGATATAGGAACGTATGTAACACCCAAAAAGTGCGTTAAAGCGAAAATGGGTCAAGTATACTCATTGTGGGTGCGTTTAGGTAGGATTAGAGATATGAGAAGAGTTGAGAAAGCGTCGGATCAGCCTGCATACGCGAACGGAAGTGCATTAGTCTCTGAAAAGCTGAAACGGTTAAGTCTTGGTTGGGCAGTAGACAAGTTCAGGCGAACTTGTGTGTAAACACACAAGTTCGAGCGAACTTGTATGATTTTGCTGAGTTTGGCGCCAAGTTCGGTCGAACTTGGTAAGATTCCTAGGAATCTTGTCAAGTTCGGGCGAACTTGCTTGATTTCTTGGGAAATTAGGCAAGTTCGAGCGAACTTGTGAGAAGATTTGATGAAATTGGATCAAGTTCGGTCAAACTTGACCCATTTGGGTACAAGTTCGGTCAAACTTGACCTGTTGTACTGGGGATTCTCGAGCGAACTTAATGTTTTCGGGTCCAAAATCTTGCGTTTTCATGTCGTTTGCTGAGGAAAATCGAGTGTTCATCCCTCCAACCATGTGCTACTAAGAAAACAGGTCGGAGAGGTCTTTTAGAGCTGTTTTAGCCGTTTTACAAAAGTGTGGGCTAATCCGGGCGAACTCGAGGTTCGTTTGGATTAGTCCAGCTTTTGTAAACCAACATAAACGTCCTTGTGCTTCCAGATCTGGGATCTTGAATGATAGATGCTTCGTTTCATACCATAAAATGAACAAAACATCATCAAAAGTCCGTATCTTGTGTAGAAATTAATGATTTTCAAAGGTTTTTCTCAGATCTATCACTTACAAGCCGAGATCTTGTAGATCTCGTGTTTGGGAAGTCTCTACTATCGCTAAACGAACTCGTATTGTGTAGATCTAAGCTTAAAACAGAAGTTTTTGAAGAAAAAGATGAAGGTTTTTGCAAAAGAATGAGTTTTGATGAAAACGAAGGCTACGCCTTGTGCCAAAATCGTTGTAAACCTTGGTAGATCGATGATAAACGTTGTTGCAGTGAAATCGGGTTGATTCTTACTTAGAACATGAAGGTTTCGGGTTTTGAGAGCTCTGGGCAAACTTGCAGCAAGTTCAAATGAGAGAACAGAGCTTGGTATTTATAGGAGAGGGCAAAAAGTGAGGCTGGTGAGACCAAGTTCGGTCGAACTTGCATGAAATTCATGCAATTTCGGGCGAACTTGTTAGATTTTCAAGGATGGATGGTTAAGTTCGGCCGAACTTGCATATGTATATGAAAGTTCGAGCGAACTTGAGGTTCAATGAAGAAACATAGTTTGGTCAGCCAAGTTCGGCCGAACTTGGGGTCACCCAAGTTCGAGCGAACTTGTCCAAATGTTGGGTTTTCTCCGTTTGTTTCGCGTTAAGAGTTTGTTTGGTTATTCGGTTCGCATGAGATAGTTATATTTAGCGTTACAATGGTATAATAGTGCGATTTAGCAATTCGAGAGTGCGAGAGCGATGCGATAGCGATTGCAAACATAACCACAAACACACATAACACAATAAATCACATAAACAATTGCGATTTGCGATGTGATGATATAAGTGATGGATTTAACGAGCGATTAGATGCGATAATAACGTAAAACACCATAAGTAATTAACATAAACTTTATTACTAACCGAATCTCAGGATTACAAAAGAAGTACAGCGATAAAAACAAGGAAAAAGACAACAACGAATTTCTGAGATGTTACATGAGCAACACCTACGTCTTATTTTAGAACTCCTACAAAACGAACAACTCTATGCCAAGTTCTCGAAATGCGACTTTTGGCTATGTGAAGTCCATTTCCTTGGACATGTGGTCAATGAAGCTGGGGTTGTTGATCCAACTAAGATCGACTCTATCAAGAACTGGCCTGCACCTAGAACTCCAACCGAAATCCGTCAATTCTTGGGTCTAGCGGGTTGCTATCGTAGATTCATCGAGGTCTCTCGAAGATCGCTCGACCCCTTACATCTCTAACCCAAAAGGGTATCACCTACAAGTGCGGTGATGCTCAGGAGTCTGCCTTTCAGCGACTGAAGGAATAACTCTACAGCGTACCCATTCTTTCGTTACCTAAAGGCACAGACGATTTTATTGTCTCTGCGATGCGTCTACCCAAGGACTCGGTTGTGTGTTGATGCAACTTGAGAAGGTCATTGCTTATGCATCACACCAACTCAAAGTTCACGAGAAGAACTACACTACCCACGACTTGGAACTGGGAGTTGTAGTTTTCGCACTCAAGATATGGAGACATTACTTGTACGGTACCAAGTGCATGTTTTATACTGATCACAAGAGTCTCCAGCACATACTTGATCAGAAGGAGTTAAACATGCGACAACGTCGATGGGTCGAACTTCTAAACGATTATGAGTGCGCGATCAAATACCATTCGGGCAAGGCAAACGTTGTAGCCGACGCCTCAGCCGAAAGGATACCAAACCTAAGTGTGTCTATGCGCTTCAACTTACCGTTCATTCGAACCATCCTGGGCAGATTCGCAACGCTCAAGTTGAAGCACTGAAGGACGAGAACCTTCTAGCTGAGTCCATGCGGGGCATGGAAAAGCAACTCAAGCTCAAAAACTGACGGCATCCACTACTTTATGGAACGTATATGGGTTCCATCCTACGGTAACCTCCGAGAGCTTGTGATGGACGAAGCATACAAGTCTCGCTATTTGATACATCTTGGTTCCGATAAAATGTATAACGACCTCAAGGCTTTGTACTGGTGGCCTAACATGAAAGCGATCATCGCAAAATACGTTAGCAAGTGCTTGACCTGTGCTAGGGTCAAGATCGAATACCAAAAGTCACCGGGATTACTATAGCAATCGGAAGTACCAACGTGGAAATGGGTGAAAATTTCCATGGATTTTGTTACCAGTTTGCCTAGATCTCAAAGCGAGAATGGCACCATCTGGGTGGTTGTGGACCGCTTAACTAAATCGGCACATTTCCTTGCGATCAAAGAAACTGACAAGTTTTCGAAACTTGCAAGCATCTAATTGAAGGAAGTGGTTGCTAGGCACAGAGTGCCAACTTCTATCATCCCTGATCGTGACCCACGTTTCGCATCTGATTTGTAGCAAGCTATGCACAAATCCTTCGGCTCACGTTTAGACATGAGCACCATTTCTCACCCCAAACGGATGGTCAAACCGAGTGTACCATCCAAACTCTTGAAAACATGCTGCGAGCATGTGTCATCGACTTTGGAAATGGCTGGGAACGACACTTTCCTTTAGTAGAATTCTCTTATAACAACAGTTACCACACTAGCATTCAGGCTGCACTGTTCGAAGCGTTATATAGACGGAAATGCCGATCACCTCTATGTTGGGCTGAAGTTGGCTATAGCCAAATCACAGGCCCTGAACTCGTACTCGACACAACGGAAAAGATTGCCCAGATCAGACAACGAATGGCGGCGGCTCGTGATCGTCAGAAAAGCTACGCTGATAAGCGTAAAAAACCATTGAAATTCCAAATTTGAGACCGAGTTTTGTTAAAAGTCTCGCTTTGGAAAGGTGTGATCCGTTTTGGCAAAAGGGGCAAGCTTAATCCACGGTATGTCGGACCTTTAGAAATCACCGAGGAAATCGGTAAAGTGGCTTATAAACTAATCTTGCCTAAAGAGCTTGATGCGGTACACGATGTCTTTCATGTGTTGAATCTGAAGAAATGTCGATCAGATGAGACTCTTATCGTTCCTTTCAAGGAACTTACGATCGATGATCAGCTTCGTTTCATTGAAGAACCAATTGAGATCAAGGATCGGGAAATCAAGACTCTCAAGCGTAGCAAGATACCCATAGTTCGAGTTCGTTGGAACTCATGTCGTGGCCCAGAGTTTACCTAGGAACGGGAAGACCAAATGATGCGCAAGTATCCCCAGTTGTTTAAAAACAACACATCCAGCACTGAAGCTACTACGGTATTTCGGGACGAAATTTCAAACCAACATGGGGATGATGTGACACCCCGCAAAACGCTTAACTACACTAACTGATTCAGTTATTGCGCGCTAAATTTCAGGACGGAATTTCTTTCAACTTAGGGATACTGTGACAACCCCAACCTTCCTGTTACGTTCCACCCTACGTTGTAATTACGCCAAATGGATAAATGGATATTATGTGTATATTATATATATATAATATATATATATATATATATATATATATATATATATTGTGAGTTGTTTATAATTATGTGAAATTATTAAATGCAAATAATTATATAATTTGTTTACGTATGAGTGATAGGTATATATATTATTATTATACCCAATATAAATATGGTCGCACACTAGCACACCATACGTATATGAATATAAATGCTATTGAAAAATTATGAAATGGTTTTTGAAAGTGTGGTCTCACACTTGAATTGGATTCAAGAAATATGCATGTATATAATAGAAAGTATATGGTCGCACACTTCCACTTATAATTAATTCAGGCCCAAGTTTCAGCCCACCATAAACCCAAATGAACCGCACACTTCCCTTTTTTGTATGTGTGCGGAATCTTTGACGGCTATATATGCACATGTTGCCAAACTCTAGAATATTTACAATCATTTTGACGGCAGTTTTCTCTGCAACATTCACCCTTTTTCCTTCTAATTAAAGTTCTCTTTTCCTTTTCTCTCTGCTCTCACACATTATTTTACTTTTCCAGGTTGGTGCATTATCACTATTTAGTTCATAAAATGTTTAAATCTTATTTGAAAAACCTACTTGTATAGCATACTAATAATAATAATAATAATAATAATAATAATAACCAATTAGTGTTCTTGAATGCTAAAAGTGTTGATGATTTTATAAATGATAATGTTCATACTTGATTTATGACGAGCCAAATAATGTTAGGATCTCATATGATTAGCAAAGTGTTGAGGATAATATCTTGATGATGATTTAATGTGATGAATGAGGCAATATCAAATAACATGGTTTAGGACATTAAAGTCTAAATCTATTTTTAATGATTAAAGGTGAAATGGAACCCTAGGTCTATTTTTGTTGATCTAATGAGCAATGATAATGAAAATACGTTTATACGAAAAGTAGGGGTGGTATGATGTTAATGTCGATAAAGACGATATTAGGGTTCGTTAGAACGTTATGTAAAAATCGGTGTTTTATTGTTTTGATCGGATAAAGCTGCTATAGAAAACTATTTAAAAATTTTTTGAACTGCACACTCACTAAGGTACGACCTAGTCAGCATAATGTACAAGTTTTCACAGCACACCGTACATTCAAAAGTTTGATTTGTAGCACACTCTCGTATGTACAAACGATGATGCACCACGTACACTTAAATGATGCATGCTCACAAATCCCTGCCTTGTACACCTCTAATTAGCACAATGTACAACTTGCATTGCATAACCGCACACTTGCCAAGCGGCCGCACACTCTCAGGTGTGCCGCACACTTGACAAGTCGGCTGCACACTCCTATTGGGCCACAATATTTTTGGACCGCACACTAAGGCCACAATATGTTTGGACCGCACACTAAGGTGCATACATGTTTACCTGCATACATGGATTTACTATGTTCTTATATTTAATGTTCAATATGATTGGTAGCATGATCCTGGTTAATATGTCACACGCCTCGCGTTAGTACTCCGCGCCTGGAAAATAAGGGTGTGACAGATTGATATCGGAGCCATTAGTTATAATGAACTCGATTTTAAAAGAAAAGTGTTTTTGTGAAAACCAGACTATATTGGTACTCTGTGTTCGAGAAGGTCGGGTCTGTGTTCGAGACGTGTGAATATCCTGCTAACAATTGAGTGAAGTACGCTACTGGCACTCTTGAAGGAAACGTGCTCTCCTGGTAGAACGTGCAAGTTCAAATGCTCGGATTGGTGGATGCCAATGCCACTCCCTGGAACCAATTCAAGGACCTGATCAAGGAAGAGTACTGTCACAGGGATGACATTCAGAAACTTGAAGTAGAGTACTACGGTTTGAAGATGGTTGGATCATAGATCGAGGCATACACGAAAAGGTCCGGTGATTTGGCTGCTCTATGTCCCAATTTGTCACAGCCTGCTTACAAACGAATTAAGCTTTATCTCAAAGGATTGGTCCCCGAAACCCAAAGCTTGGTAACTTTAGTTAATCCTTCCACAATTCAGCAAGCCATCCTTTTGGCACACCGTCTTACCAACCAAGCAGTTGAACAGGGCAAGCTGCCCAAGCGAATCAGTGCTACTACTGATACTTCTGCTGATAACAAGCGCAAATAGGATAACAACCAAGTCAAGGGTTCCAACTCCTCACAACCTCAAGCTCAGCAAAGGAAGTTCGAAGATAACAAGGGTCCCAATCAGCAAGCTCCGACTAACCAAAATCAGGGTGGTTATCAAGGAAACCTACCCAAGTGCAATCTGCATCACAATGGGCAGTGTGAGAAGAACTGCTGTCAACGGTGTAACAAGCGAGGGCACTTGGCTAAGGATTGCATAAGCCAGTTCCTATTGAGGCAGAATCAGCCGCAGCAGCAACAACAACATCCACGGGGTAACAATCAAGGATGCTATAAGTGCGGAGTAGAAGGGCACATCAACAAGAATTGCCCACAACTGAATCAAAACAACAACAACAACAACCAAGGTGCTGGGAACAACGCCAACATCAACGACAGCAATGGTGCAAGAGGACGAGCTTTTGTGCTCGGTGCAGGCAAAGCAAGGAACGATCCTAATGTTATAACGGGTAACTTCCTACTCAATGATCATTTTGTTTCTATACTTTTTTGATTCTAAAGCCATTGCTAGTTATGTGTCCTTAAGTGTTAGTGAAATGCTTAATTCTACTCCGACTCTCTTAAACACTAAACGCGTCGTCGAATTAGCCAATGGTAAAAATATCGAGGCCACTCTCGTCGTCAACAGTTGTAAACTTGTGTTATCCGGTCAGACGTTCACTATCAATCTCATCCCCATCGTCCTCGGAAGCTTCGACGTTATCATCAGAATGGATTTGTTAACCCCAAATCGAGCGGAATTACTCTGCCAAGAGAAGATTGTCTGCATCCCTCGTTCAGCCGGTGAATCCCTTGTTATCTAAGGCAAAAGGATTGGTGCTGTTGTAGGCATCATCTCATTCTTAAAGGCCCAGAAGTGTTTGCGAAAGGGCCACACCGGTATTCTAGCTCTTGTCACCGATGCTCAGACTAAGAAAAAATATAGAGGATATTCCTATCGTTCGTGACTTTCCCAAGGTGTTTCCTGATGAATTACCTGGTCTTCCACCTCACAGTCAAGTTGAATTTCAAATCGAGCTAACTCCTGGAGCGGCTCCTATAGCTCGTACCCCTTATCAACTAGCCATAACCGAACTAGAAGAGTTGTCTACGCAATTACAAGAGCTACTGGACAAGGGTTTTATTCGTCCTAGCACGTCACCCTGGGGAGCCCCCGTACTTTTCGTCAAGAAGAAAGGTGGCACTTTTTGCATGTGCATCGATTATCGCGAACAGAACAAAGTAACCATCAAAAACCGTTACACACTCCCACGCATCGACGACTTATTCGATCAGCTGCAAGGATCGAGTTTCTATTCATAGATTGATCTAAGATCCGGCTATCACCAGTTGAGAGTCTGAGACGAAGACATCTCTAAAACGGCATTCAGGACTCGTTATGCCCATTACAAGTTCCTTATTATGCTATTTGGGTTGACTAATGCACCAGCGGTTTTCATGGATCTCATGAACCGAGTGTGTAAACCTTACCTTGATAAGTTTGTAATCGTATTCATCAATGACATCTTGATATACTCGAAGAGCCAAGAGGAACATGAGCAACACCTACGTGTTATTTTGGGAACTCCTATAAAGGAACAACTCTATGTCAAGTTCTTGAAATGCGACTTTAGGCTTCGTGAAGTCCATTTCCTTAGACGCGTGGTGACTGAAGCTGGGATTGTTGATCCAAATAAGATCAACTCTATCAAGAACTTTCCTGCACCTAGAACTCCAACCGAAATCCGTCAATTCTTGGGTCTGGCAGGTTACTATCGTAGATTCATCGCGGGTTTCTTGAAGATCGCTCAACGCCTCACAACTCTAACCCAAAAGGGTATCACCTACAAGTGGGGTGATGCTCAGGAGTCTGCCTTTCAGCGACTAAGGAAAAACTCTGCAACGCACCCATTCTTTTGTTACCTGAAGGCATACACAATTTTATTGTCTACTGCGATGTGTCTATCCAAGGACTCGGTTGTGTGTTGATGCAACGTGAGAAGGTCATTGCTTACGCATCACGCCAACTCAAAGTTCACGAGAAGAACTACACTTTGCATGACTTGGAACTCGGAACTCTAGTTTTCGCACTCAAGATATGGAGACATTACTTGTACGGTACCAAGTGCATGATTTACACCGATCACAAGAGTCTCCAGCACATACTTGATCAGAAGGAGTTAAACATGCGACAACGTCGATGGGTCGAACTTCTAAACGATTACGAGTGCGGGATTAAATACCATCCGGGCAAGGCAAACATCGTAGACGACGCCCTTAGCCAAAAGGATACCAAACTAAGCGTGTCTGTGCGCTTCAGCTTACCGTTCATTCGAACCTTCCTGAGCAGATTCGCAAACTGAAGGACGAGAACCTTCTAGCTGAGTCCATCCGGGCAAGGTGATTAGGAATGAAGAGGAGATCAAAAACTACTTTTACACATGTAATAAAGAAGTTTATTTGTTTGAACAATGTCTTTTACACATAAAAACTATAAGATTCACTCACCAACCTTTGTTGACCCGAGAACTACTTTTACACATGATACAGTGATCAGGAATGAAGAGGAGATCAACATAGGATTTGGGGCCTTAGTAACAAGAATTTGAAATAAAGAAGTTTATTTGTTTTGAACAATGTCTTTTATGTATTTGACGTATTTCGGATTATTTGTTATGTGAAATTCTTTCATATTGAAATAAATGAATATTTGAACATTTAAATGGCAAGTCATAAGCTTTGGATCAACCGGTCATGCCCCGGTCACCTATTTCGCTACGGGTCGGGGTGTGACAATAGACTCCTTCTGGATATTGTAATCAGCAAGAGTCCTCCCATCTTCAGGCTGCTTCCCCATAAATATCCATTGTAATGTCTTCCCCGTCGACGTCTTCCCATTATCAATCGTATATGAACTCTCCACCTCCAGCGTAATCGTTTTCCCGGTCAACGTCTTCACAAATATCTGCATACCACCCCTCAACCTCAACACAAGATGCAGAGTCAATTCCTTTTGAATATTGTAATCTACTAGCGTACGCCCACCCCCAAAATCCTGACCATTCATGATCTCTGGACCCAAATCACAATCGCGTCAACCCCCTATCACCAAAAGGTAAACAACCAATACGCTTAGAATTTGAAAATAGATATGTTGGGAAAACATTGTTCGTTTGATACAATGTGCGATGTGATTAAGTCGATGAAACAGGAAGGGATGCTTTTGTTAGCCATGTTTGTGTCGGTTTTCGGTAGTTATGTGATGGCGGATGCTAGAGATTTTAATTCTAGACCATACCGTAGTCGGTTTTCCAACGATGGTGGGGTGAGGTGGTGGCAACGAGGTGGAGGTTTTACGGTGGAGGGTTTTCCGATGATTTCGGGGTGAGGTGGTGGAGGTGTTATGGTGGGGCGTTTTTCAGGCGATGGTGGGGTGGATTCGTTGTGGTGGTGGAAGGTGATTATTGTTCAACAATTGAAATTGCAGACAAAAGATGGAGAAGAGAGAAGGGGGTGGAGGTGGATAGGGTGTGAGTTTACGTCTTAAAAAAATAAAGGGACCCACTAAAAGATTAATTATTAATTATACCTTTTAAATTTTAGTTGTATTTCTAATTAGTAAAGGTATGTAGACAAAACCGAACAGAAATCAACCAAAAACCAATTAACCAAAACCGACTTAACCAAAACCAATTATTAGCGTTTTTGTACTATCATTTAACAAAAATTATTTTCTGAACCAAATCGAACCACTTGTATTTTCATATATTTCTAGCTTTTATACATCGAGTTCATATATTTCTTATTTTATACCTCTATTTCATGTATTTTTACTTCCATATAATGTATTTATACCTTAATTTCATATATTTCTAAGCAAAAGTTTTAGCCAAAGTCTGGTTTTAACTATTAAACAAAAATAAATTAATCGAACAAAAAACCATTAATCCAACCAACTAAACCAAATTGATTAAGCGAAAACTGATTGGTTAATAAAACAGATTAACCAATGACTACGGTTTCAGCTTCAGTTGAGGATAACAACCAAACCGACCGAATCATGCACACCACAATAAAATGAACTAACCAATGAATTTGCGAATGACATATATCCACCACAATGATACTACAATAAATATTATATGAATAAGAAAAGTAATAGAAACGAGTAACACAATGAAAAGTGTTGCCCACGCTTCATCACATGGGCACCTTACTAGTATATGTATATATATGTGTGTGTGTGTGTGTTATGATTATAAGAGAACTGCTAAGTTACTTGAGAACTTAGGAGAACCATCTATCAGCCAAGCAATTTTTTAAATATCATTTAAAACTTTTTTTATTAAAATATTATTATTGTTAAAATTATAAGAAAAAAATATATATGTAGATTAGCCAACTACGTAAACGTAGATCGATGTAGCTCGTGAATGTACATATAGGTAGCTCATCTGATGTGTGTGTATATATATGTAGTTCACGAGCAACGTATATGTAGTTTATCGATCTACTTTCCGTAATGATTAGTGATATGACGTAAACTAAACATGTTTTTATACATATTTATCCCCATATATGTCATATTTGAATGAAGTTTGTCGATCTACTTTCCACAATGGTATTTGGCGTACATGTGGAGAAAAAGCACAAAATGAAAAAAAAACTACCAAGTAAATCCAAGTACGGTCGTGAATCACATATGCACACCCATACTTCACCAGAGAAATCGTATAATAAAGGAAGAAACTTAGGTGTGCTTAATGAAGCATGGATGGGCAGAAAGAAGCACCTGCACGAATGCTGGAGGAAGGACTGGGTGTGCAAAAGGAAGCATGGTCGTGCAAATTGAAGCAAGACCATGCCAACTCAAAAGGGCCTCATAAATGAACTCAAGGTGCATGGGACGTGCCGACCAGTTCCGAGGAAAAAATACAAGTACGAAGGGGACAAAAGGTTATAGCACAACCGTGCAACAGAGAAGCAAAACCTAAAATCAAGCTATAGAGAGAAGCAACACCACCAAATTTCAAGGCATCCATCAAACTTCACTCCAGCTAATTGTTCCATCTAGGGGACGGTTATTGTGCCTCGTACTACTCCATTTTACCACCAAGCAATGAAGGTTGTCTAATTTTGATCGAGAAGTATATTTTTGTGCTAAAAATTTGTCTTAATTTTTTTCAGAAATTTTTGCGTTTGATTTTTTTACTCGATTTTTTTGTGCTGGATTTTTTTTGTACTAAATTTTTTGTACTATATTTTTTTTGTACTAGATTTTTGTGCTGGATTTTTTTGTACCAGATTTTTTTGTTGGATTTTTTAGAAAACAAAAGGGATGCCACATGTCATCTTGACACTCCTACTTATAAGGACAAAAATGTTTTAGTACCAAAATGCCCTTCAGAGTGTCACATGTTATCATCACAATCATTTTTAGGCTACTTAGGCAAAACCCACTTTTTAGTGGATCCTTCCCTTGTATATATATATGGTGAGGATTTATGGAAAACGCATAAAAGTGTGAAAACATTGAGAACGCCCCTCATCCGTTGGATAAAAACAATCTATGGATTAAAATGGCGCGGTGGCATTTTCGTAAATAACATCAACTTTATTACTTGGACGTGCTTCATTAAGGGTAAAAGGGTCTTTTTATTGCTCTAATATAAATCACCACACTAATGAGTAAAACGCCATTCCCGCGTTAACCTACATTCCCAGATGAAACGACATATTTATCTAAAACGCCATTGATACAAAACAATAACTGAAAGTTAATTATTAACATTTATTACAAAAATTTCCCTCCTAAACTACGCGCCAAAACATCATTATATAAACGACCTTACCATGCCTTCCATAGATCATACTAAAAAACGCCATATGTACCCAAAACGCCAAAATTCAAAAAAGAAATCTAAAAAAGGCACAAATGGCAAACATCGTTTCATGGAGATTCAACACTAGAATCAATAGATTTGTACTCCTCTTGGACAACAGAAGAAGAGTGTTTGTGGAAACCATCAAAGCCATAATAAATTTGTCCGAATAAGTACAGAGGGGGATCCTAGCACATGGCGTCCCTCTTGATAACCTCTGTGAGAAAACACAGACGGTTATACGAAGATTAACCAAAAATTTTGGATCGAACAATGCAATTAGAAATGTGGACCCAGTAATCCAATCATGGGACACTGACATGGTCACTGTTATATGTGACAATGGGGAGCAGGAAGACTACACGGTTGATAACATCATGACCAAACAGAGTCTAAGGTTCCTAGAGGAGTTAAACAACGCAACATGTTTGAACACAGACATGACCCTAGATTTGGTGTTGTTGCATGACAAATTTATATGGAGGTTTCAAAATCTTCAAGGAGAAGAAACCGATGAAAGTGAAAGTTTGGATGAGAAACTGGATGAAGAATCAAAGAAGAAGACGAGGGGAGCATTGGATACTTCTCAGACAAAATCCCTTCGGACAAGGAGATTTTTTTGTGTCATTTTCTTTGATTTGTTATGTACTTTTTGTCTTTTCCCTAACAAAATACTACATCTAAAATGCCAAAATCCCACCAACGCCAAAACACCAACAGTTAGTTATCTAAAACGCCATTCATGCAAAACGCCATTTTAAAGATGTGACTCTTGACAGCTTTAACATATAAAGCTGAACAAACAGTAACTGAAACAACGGATACTTTATTACTAACATTTATTAAAAATAAAATCCCGCCTAAACTACGCACTAAAAACATCTTACACAAAAAAAAAATCTCAGGAACCTCAATTGATAACACCCAAAAACAAACGACATGTTTTCCTTAATACCATTCACTTTAAAAACGCCAAAAAAAGTTAAAACAACCATAGATGGCAAAGGTCGTTTCTTGGAGATTAAGTATTGTTCTCCATGAAGTTTCGCTCAATGGATTCTTAGGTGAGGGGGATAACTCAATAAGATTTTGCTGAATGAGATAGACAAATCTTCAAGAAAAAGTCACTGATGATAGTGATATGTCATTTTGTGTGTTTTGTTCTTGAGCAAGGTTTGGACGAAAGAAGAGACCGATGCTAGTGTAATTGCTATTTTGGACTCCATATGAAGAGTGGGATGAGCATGTAGATAATGGCCAAATATCAACCAAGCGAAAAACCCACTCGCAATCACACCCCAATAATAGTATCCACACCTACGGCATCGATCTATGTCTCCAACATCCAAAAAACCACTTCAATAAGCAACAACAATGGATCACACCAAAAACCAAAACGCCATATTTTACTAAATGATCAGCTTCGTCTAGAGCAGGGTGACGTCTGTCGTTATGAACATGCAAAAACCGAAATAAACGTATCGAACCAGAGGAGGATTGTGGAGAGTATGTACTGTTCAATTTCAACTAATTGCTTAGAAAAAGTAATTTTAACTTGAGTTTGCTTGCTTGATTAACTAAAAACTAAGAAAATTGAGATTTAATTCAATAAGAGGAAGAATGGTTCCTCCGGAATTCAGGTTTTGCAGTTAAATCCAATTACGTGTTCAATTGAAACACCTACATAGACATAAGCGTTAAACCTAATCAACCAATTGTGATAATCAACGACTAAGTACTCTGGTTAATACATAACGAGAGGTTATCAAATGATTATCAATTGCAATTACCAACCCTAGTCCCATAGCAAATATATCCCAATTGCTTGAACTCTCGAGAATTGAATGATTAAGAATCAAGGTTTAAATAAAATGCAACAATTTACAATCAGTTAATCAAAACAATGGTGAAAAGCATCGAATGCTTAGATCACCAAGTCAAAACAATTGTCACGAACACATAATAGTATCTAACTTACAAAAGCCCTCCATCCGGAGGAAACCAAAGAAGTTTAGCCGCTCATCTCACACATGAAATCAATAAAAGCTTGAGTAGATGATGAAATCACGATTAATCCGGTTATTAGATGTGAGAATATGATGCTCGGGGGTGAAAAGCCTTCAACTTGGTGCCCTAGGAATGCCAAACTTCGTGATAGAAGATGAGATAATGAATTCTCGCTTTTGCAAACCCTAGTATACCTTAATACAACTTCCCCGCGTTTTTTCGTCAAAGGAACCGTAAGCTACGGTTTAGACTTTCTGTTTCAGTTTTACAACCTAACCGTAACCTACAGTTATGAACCGTAGGTTACGGTTCACATTCTCTTATCACATTTTTGCCAATAACAACCAACCGTAACCTACGGTTAGTGAACCGTAGGCTGCGGTCGCACCAGCGATCTTCTTTTCTTTGATTCTCCAACTTTCATCAAATAACATTCAGGTCCCTTTGCTTCACGTTTTAAACACTTTTAGCCATATATCAACTCCCAATTGATTACCAAACACCCCTAGACTTCGTTCTTTCACGCTTCTTGCAACTTCAAGCCATATCTTCAACCAAATATGTTCCATATAAATACCGTGAGCTGCAATTGCCATCTCTAAGCGTTCCACTTCATCTTTAACTACTTTAACTTCACCGATTTACGTGCTTACCCTGCAAAACAATGATTTCTCGTTGTTATCTCATTCAAGGCATGTAAACACATAAAACACATACAAAACTCAGGAAATAAGCACTTTAAAGCTCGGGTTTCACCTTCTCCATCACATTCCTAGACTTACCTTTGATTGTCCTCAAGCAAACCAACTAGAATTACTCACCAAATAACAACACTTCTAAGCCCCTTGACCGAGTCAACATGTTAAGTTCCCAAGTCATACCCGTCCCATAGACTAACACATTCGAGATTGACAGTCTAACAAGCAAATCATGCAACTTTAAAACTTGTCTATCCAAAACTAACATGTTTATAATTCCAACACATGCTACACGCCCCTCACAATGTACTCTCCTCTCGGGTTAATATCTGAACTAGCGTGTAATGTGCTAGTATATAAACACTCAATAAGCAAACATGAAATCTTGCAATCATAGGCTTGTATGAAAATCACCTCCAATGTATCATAGAACATGGCACATATCAAAAGGACTTTCGGGTTTTGGGCTTAGGCTAAGGAAGGAAAGTTTTGGTTTTATTTTTATTTTCTTTTTATGTGGCTAACAAACAATCAACCAAACCGTGGCAACTTTATTCAAACACAACGACTCATACCTTTGGGTTGGTTTCTACCCAAACAAACACACATCATTCCAACAACTCTCTTTTCGTTCTTTTCATTTTTTCTATTTTTTTCTTTCTTTTTCAAAACTCATAACATTATCATTCACGGTTGGGCTTCAAAATTCATATCAGGTGGACAAATGAAAGGGAATTAGGCTCAATAGGGCTACTAAGGGATATGGGTGGTGTAATGGAAATACTAATGCCTTTATCATATACGTGCACATGTCAAATCCACAATCTCGGCATGTATCAAATCACACAAATTCTAACACGGAATATCATGTAGACAGCACTCAACAAACAAATTCATCATATAAATCATCCTATCAGTTCTACAGGCTCAAGATCTCACCAAGAGAGGGTAAAAGGGTTACCAACATGTAGCATATGCAATTTAAAACATGTTACCCCTAGATAGACATCTCTTTTCAACTCATTTCTATAAAACAAATGTCAGACCTACTCTCATGAAACTTAAAGGGACAACCATGACATGGGACTAAGTTAGTTCACTACCGGTAAGGAACCCATTAATGATTGAAACTTAAGGTTTTCATATCCAATTAACTTACTTAAGGCGATGAAAATTTTAAAATTTCCAAAATTTTTATTTTTTTGCAATTTTCATCGATTTCAACCACTATTTCAATCTCTTCAAGATTTTATCCACAAATCCCTTCCCGGGTTCGTACATCCCCACACTTGGGATACATTGTCCCCAATGTATGGTGCTTTTAAAACTAACCTGGGAATCCAACCAAACAAACCATAACGGCTAACTTCAAACACAATTAGGCTAAACACATTCCTTTAACAAAATAAAGTTTTGTCACCACCAAAAACACAAAACACATAAAACGCAGGATAGAGAGACACATTCACCTGATTAGAAATCAATGCATGTCAGTGGTGTTGTAATTGTTGCGCTTAAACCGGAATAAACGTATCCCATGAATTCTTTGGTATCCTGTCGGGATGTTGCCAAACATCCCCACACTTGAATACTTGCATCCATGAGGGTTGAATCGTATAACCCTGTCAACACACAAACACACACCCAACGAAACCAACGATACAAACTTTACATCCTCGGGCTACCTCCCGAGAGCGCTAAGTTTAAAGGTCTTCAGCTAGACCATACCTGATCTGCTTAGGGTGGTTCAGATGAATGCTTACCCTCCCATTTTTTGCTGTATGTTTCCATCCAGTATTTGGGAAGAGTCATAGTTCCACGCCTGTTGGAGTTATACTCAGCTTCATCACCTTGTTGAAAACCACCTGGTGGTTTCCCATCGGTAACTCTCTTTCTCACATTTACTTTCACCTCCTGATTTTCCCCATACGTCAATGCAGACCTGCAAGACTCATCATGTAACACCTCGTATTTCCATTTTAATGTCATTTTCTGTGAATTGTTATCTAATTTTTCACTAATAAAATATATTATTTCTCTAATTACTTATAAAATGCAAAAATGCCACAAACGCCAAACACCAAAACTATAAGAAAATTTCTTTAATCATGTATTATTACAAAACTCCAAATAATTACTGAAATGTATAAAACAAAAGGTGCAAGAGAATAGAACAAAAAGGGTGCCCTACAAAAGTTTTATTTTGCCATCTTTATCTAAAGTGCCAATAATATAAAACGCCAAACGTAGTAACTGGACACATTACAGCCTTAACAGCAAAAGCTGAATAAATAGTAACTACAAAAAGTTACTGAAACGATGGAAACTTTATTACTAGCATTTATTATATTAAAAACCGCACCATAGCAATTAAATTTTTTTATATTTTCAAAACGTCATAATTACCTGTCATATTTTAGGTCTGCATCCTACATCACTTGACAAAAGATACAAAAAATACACATCAAAAAACATATATAGGTCTGCATCCTACTATTGTTTTTGGGCGCCAAAAACATATATCTAACTCCCGCCAAAAAAAGGTCATTATATAAGTAGAACAGGTAAACAAACTTAACACGCGACAAATTGTTTAAAACGTGATACAACTTAAAAAATTGGCTCTGGTTATTGCATGGAGGTTTGAGAGGTCGGAGAGACCTTTCGTCCTAAAGTTCTCTGACAGGAGAAGGGTGAAGGTCAAAACCATCAACGCCATACTTAGTATGGATGAAGCCGTTCAGAGAGATATTCTGGCCCTTGGGGTTCCAAGGGCCAACGATTGTGAAAAGACTCAAACGGTAATAAGAGATTGAAAAGAAAATTTCCAGATGATGATAATGATGATGACATTACTGATCTACCAACAATTACCAGTTGAGTTTGGATGAACCATCAAGAACGGTGAAGTGACTTATCAAGACGGGATGGATTATTCATTGACGATGGACGAAGTGCTGAACACAGATAAACTACACCTTCTTGAACAACTCTGTGATTTAGCACCTTCGAACGATACAACATCTAGGGTTGTGATGATATTTAAATATAGGATGCAAGAAAGGCTAAACGAGATTATGGCGTTATACGCCAATGAAATAGATGTCACACCCCGACCCGCAGCGGAAAAGGTGATCGGGGCATGATTGGGTTTTCATCAAAGCTCATGACATTTATTATAATGTTTCATATTTATTATTACAATTTAAAGGAGTTCATACAATCATATCATACAAGTTCAACATGTTCTATACATCTTTCTAGGCTTCATTATTTTTCTTCTAAGGCACTTTCCTATGTGTTCCTTGCTTCATCCTGTCCACCTGTATCATGTGTAAAAATGGTTTTTGGATCAACAAAAGTCAACGAGTGAACCTTGTTAGGAAACATTTATTATTTATTTCTTGTTGCATTTAATATGGAAAATTTGTGCAATAATCATATGTGAGCAAACGTAAATTAACACACAATAACAATAACAATAACATACAATAACAATAACAACCCACCTTGCATGAATATATAACATGAATGATAATGTAAATGTTGGCAACGTCTCGTTCACGCTCATAGGTAATGGTGAACGGCTCACGCTCATAGGTAATGAGGAGCAGACGGCCTATGATGAAATGTATGTGTGATCAAGGCTCAATCAAACGGAGCCGATCGGATGTTGGCAACGCCTCGTTCACGCTCATAGGTAATGGGGAACGGCTCATGCTCATAGGTAATGGGGAGCGGCGGCCTATGATAATGTGTGTACTGAATATGATAAATATAATCTAAACAATAACCACACAAGCAGTTGATACATGTTGAATACACATTTGATCATGGATATGATGGATGCACAAGTGTTTAAATGTAATAAATAATAAGACACATGATACACCCCAAAAACGTGATTAAAACGGGGAATTTATAGAGATTCACTCGCATTGGGTGCGTTCTCTTGATGATGTTGAATGCGCACGAGTTTAGAGGATTGATCGACGAGGAATAACTAACCTAATTAATAATGAAAAGGTACGGTAAATAAGTGGATTTTATTAACAATTTTAATAGGATTTTTGGATATATTTTTGTGAGTTTAAGGCTATTTTCTAACTTTAAAAACGTTATTTTTAAGTATTTTTAATTGATTTTTAAATTAAATAAATAAATAAAAAATGTTGACTTTTTGACTTTGACCGTTGACCATGACTGTTGACCGTTGACCGGTTCGGTCGTGTATATAATTGCACTGAGTGAGACTCGAACCCGTGACCTCCCGTACGCGTGCACGCAGCTCTACCAACTGAGCTACGTGTCTAACCCGAAATATTTCTGTTTTTAATTATATTTATACACTATTTAAGTTAATCAGAATTCATTTATTTTAAAAAGATTTTAATTGTATCGAACCGGTGCCGTCAACAGGTCTCGAACCCGGGACCTGTGATTTAGTGTTGCACACAGTCCACCGCTGGACTGTGTGTCTAACCCGGTTAATATTCTGGTTTTTATTATACTTAACATCATTCAGTGAGTTATCCCGGTTCAGGTTTAAAAAGGAACACTTTTATTACAGAGAATGAGATTGTGTCAAGGATCGAACTCGGGACGTGTGTTAATCGTTTGCACACAGTCCACCACTGAACTGTGTGTCTAACCCGTTTATATGTCTTGTTTTAATTAATCATATACAATAGGCCGACTTCATCTTCTTCGTTCAAAGATACAGACGATGGTTAATCAACTGTTTCTTGTTAAATTCAGTTAACGAACTTATAGGTGATTGAAATGTGATGAACAGAGAGGGTTTGGGGAAAGAATGTACCGGAACAGATTGTCTTTCTCAGAACTCCGGCAAGGATCGTCGGCTCTGTTTTGTGAACTCCGTCTGTTCGGACCAATTAACAGTTTTGATTGATTAGATGTGAAATTGAATTACTGAGCAACGATTATCAGGAGGTTTAGATGATCATACCGATTCACAGCGTGATTCTGGAAATTTCAGAAGTTTTCCGGCGAAAGAAGAATATCCGGCAACGTCGTCTGGGATTGATTCTGAGTGATGGATTGATGTTAGTAATGGTCTAACAATGGATTGAAACAGAAAGAGTCGAGGTATTTACCGTTTTGAGGTGAGTCTAGGTTTTCCGGCGAAAGTCCGGTGATGGCAGAATATTTCCGGCGAGTGAAATTGCTTTGAGAAATGGTGCGATTTTGAGCGAAAAGACTACCAGAGGCTTGGGTGTGTATTTATAGGAAAGAATATCGATGAATTGGGTCCGATTTCTGTCTTGATTCGCTGGTCAGCCTTTCTCCGGCGGTTATGACTGATGTCGTGGAACTAGACATCGGTTATAGCCGATGTTGATGTTAATGCGTACGTTAAGTCAAAAGAAACCGTCGATAATTGGCGCAATCGTCGGATTTTCCGGCGACTGCGAAATGGGCGCGCTGTTGCCTGGGTTTGACTTCGAGTTTTGTTATATGTATTAATTGTTTCTATATATTATCAAATAACACAAGTGGCAGAGTGGCTGGATGTGTGTGAGTTAAGTCTTTGAAGATTCACCCGGCTGACCCGGGTTCGAATCCCGGCAGCCTGTTTTCCTTTTTAATTGTTTTATTTTTACTTTTCTCAATTATAGTTTATAAATTCTAAATTGTTTATTAATTATGTATCGTTTAAAATTAAAATACGTCATAAATACGCAACGAAATTTTTGACTGGATGTTCGGTTAATAAACGAGCGGGTTTGGTTAACCCGGTTTTTGACGGATGTTACAGTATCCCCTACTTTTAGAAATTTCGTCCCGAAATTTAAGTAGTGGCATGTTTGTCTCAAAAGGATGGTGTTTTAATTTGACAATTGCATACTTAGAAGGGAGTAAGAGTTTAAATTTTGTTTGAGGCGGTAACTTTCCTTGTAAGGGTTGAATACCCTGCTACAGGAATCGCTTTTTGTTGCCTACGATAAAGAATATTGATAAACGGAGTTGATTAACTAAGTATGATTTCATGCACAAGAGTTTTGATACGTTTGGAAAGATAAGGTTATATCCTAAAACAAAACTTCTACTACTAAAACCTACATGGAACCTCTCATAACCGCCTGACAATGCCTCTGACCCTTTGCCAAGAATACTTATATATAGGAAGTACCAGCGGCGTATCCACCATATTCTTGTCAAATTTTCATTGGTTTTATCAGTAAGTTATGATTAGTTCTATGATGTGACTCTAGAACATAAACAAACACAACAACCAAAACCTGAGTCTTAATTCTGATAGTATACATGTTTGAATGATGACAGTACCTCTCTCGTTTGTTTATGAGAGAGGTTAGTCTATGTAGAAGTGAGACATAGCCCAACTTCTTTGAATGATGAGATTGAAATACGTTGAGATGTATGATGATATGAATGCTAAATCAGTGAATATAAAACAAACTTCAACCAAGACATTACTAAATCCTACATGGACCTTCTCATAACCGCCTGACAATGCTTTTGATCCTTTGGCAAGAATACTTATATATAGGAAGTACCAGCGGCGTATCCACCATATTCTTGTCAAATTTTCATTGGCTTTATCCGTAAGTTATGATTAGTTCTATGTGACTCTAAAACATAAACAAACACAATCAACCAAAGCTTGAGTCTTAATTCTGATAGTATACATGTTTGAATGATGACAGTACCTCTCTCGTTTGTTATGATGGAGAGGTTAGTCTATGTAGAAGTGAGACACAACCCAACTTCTTTAAATGATGAGACTGAGATATGTCGTGAAGTATGATGATATGAATGTTAAATCAATGAGTATAAAACAAACTGAAATAGTAATTCGCATTAAAATTCTTGGATAAATTTCCAATTTATAATTGAGATACGTGAAAATTGAGATAACATAAAGAAACACATAAAAACTAAGCGGTTGGAGTTGAATCTTGATTTTTGGTGAAGGAGACTAGTTGGGTGGTTCGTCATTATCTTCAACAGGCTTGGCGTTGATGTTGAAAACTCTTCCTCTTGCTGGTGGCCTAGTGGTTAGGTTTTCTTGATTTGCTTGGTTAACTGGGTTTGCTTGAGCTTGGGCGTTTATGATGTTAACCAATCGAGGGCACGTGTTTCTAAAATGGGTAGGGTCGCCACAATTAAAACAAGCTCGAACATAAGGAAACATGGGGTATTGGAGTTGTTGATATGTTTGGATCATGTTTTGAGTAGGGGGTGAGGTTTGGTTTTGAGGGGTGCGGCAAACCTTGCTCAAATGACCATAGCGTCCACAATTCGCGCATAGTCGACAAGGTAAGGTAGATGGATGGTGATAAAAACAGGTGTTACATTGAAGGTGAGGTCCAAGGTAAGGTTTCTTATTTGGGTAAGTTGAGTTGGGTGCTACTTGAGTGATGGGGATAGCTTGGAGGGGTACGGCTTGTGAGGCTGGTTGATTGCGTTGGGTGATAGCGAAAAGTTGCCCATCTCGTTTTCTCTTAGAAATGGGTTGAGAAGGGGATTCGGTTTGGGTGGAGTTTGAGGTTTCAGTTGATGCTTTATCCTTCTTCTTCTCCTCCTTGAAGTCTTTATTCCGTATGCGGTTTTCGGTGAGCTCTGTAGCTAACTCCATGGCTGCTTCCAAAGTTGCAGGATTTGAAATGCTTGAAGGTGCATTTAGTGGTATTTGGGGAGGGTTGATAACATTTTGATCTTCTTTATTGATTTGGTTGTCGGGATTAGCGGTAAGGGCTTGTTGAACTTGAACTACGATGCTGGGTATTACGGCCGCCATTTGTTGAGCGATTTGGGCAGCCATGCGCTCGCGGGATTTTCTGATTTCATTTTCCTACTAGTGAGACTAGAATCTACAAAGAATACGTACCAAGAGTATGAGTTGGATGTTTTAGAGATCATGTATCGTATTTTAGGAATGAACATTCATAAAATAAATATAGAATAATAAATCTACTACATCCATAGGATGTCTTGGGCTTTGCTCGTAATTGGGTCTTGCATGCCGCCATACTTCACCTTCGTAATCATGTGGGCCCCCATGATTACCGGGTTTTTCATATGGTTCGCATGTGTTAGCCTGGTTACGTACACTAAAACCCGGAGAAAATCGAGAAATATGTATGTAACTTATGATATTCGGAATGTATCCAGGTGTGGACACGGTGACACCTCAAAGTGGGGTTAGTTTGAACGACGTTTGGTGTGGCATGCTTTGGCCTAATAGGTCCTTCGTACTCTCATCGTTGGTCCCCAGGTAGGCAAACGGGTCCGTTATATTGGATTTATACGAATGCCAACCTAGACAGGACGTTCCGACTACCGGTACTTGTACCCTTACAGTTACTACATGCCCGTCGCAGAACTCACTTTGATGAGATTTGAAAAATGAAAAATGCGACAAAATCTTGAATAACGGAAGTATGAAGATGAATTGAATATGTGAACATTAAAATATGTATGATGAATGTGTATGTAAGTATGTATGTTTGACTGTAAGTATAATTCACTATGTACCACAAAATGTAATATTGGAAGTGTTTGCATGCATTTGTGTATGTAATAAATATGAAAGAAATAAACATCATGAGTTTGCATGTAACCACATAAACAATTAAAATCTAATCAACTATAGTATAGGCTCTAAGGGTCTAATAAACTATCATATATCCCTATAGTCAAAAGCTCTGATACCAATCTGTCACACGCCGACCCGCAGCGGAAAAGGTGATCGGGGCATGATTGGGTTTTCATCAAAGCTCATGACATTTATTATAATGTTTCATATTTATTATTACAATTTAAAGGAGTTCATACAATCATATCATACAAGTTCAACATGTTCTATACATCTTTCTAGGCTTCATTATTTTTCTTCTAAGGCACTTTCCTATGTGTTCCTTGCTTCATCCTGTCCACCTGTATCATGTGTAAAAATGGTTTTTGGATCAACAAAAGTTGGCGAGTGAACCTTGTTAGGAAACATTTATTATTTATTTCTTGTTGCATTTAATATGGAAAATTTGTGCAATAATCATATGTGAGCAAACATAAATTAACACACAATAACAATAACAATAACATACAATAACAATAACAACACACCTTGCATGAATATATAACTTGAATGATAATGTAAATGTTGGCAACGTCTCGTTCACGCTCATAGGTAATGGGGAACGGCTCACGCTCATAGGTAATGGGGAGCAGACGGCCTATGATGAAATGTATGTGCGATCAAGGCTCAATCAAACGGAGCCGATCGTATGTTGGCAACGCCTCGTTCACGCTCATAGGTAATGGGGAACGGCTCACGCTCATAGGTAATGGGGAGTGGCGGCCTATGATAATGTATGTACTGAAAATGATAAATTTAATCTAAACAATAACCACACAAGCAGTTGATACATGTTGAATACACATTTGATCATGGATATGATGGATGCACAAGTGTTTAAATGTAATAAATAATAAGACACATGATACACCCCAAAAACGTGATTAAAACGGGGAATTTATAGAGATTCACTCACATTGGGTGCGTTCTCTTGATGATGTTGAATGCGCACGAGTTTAGAGGATTGATCGACGAGGAATAACTAACCTAATTAATAACGAAAAGGTACGGTAAATAAGTGGATTTTATTAACAATTTTAATAGGATTTTTGGATATATTTTTGTGAGTTTAAGGCTATTTTCTAACTTTAAAAACGTTATTTTTAAGTATTTTTAATTGATTTTTAAATTAAATAAATAAATAAAAATAATAATAAAAAATGTTGACTTTTTGACTTTGACCGTTGACCATGACTGTTGACCGTTGACCGGTTCGGTCGTGTATATAATTGCACTGAGTGAGACTCGAACCCGTGACCTCCCGTACGCGTGCACGCAGCTCTACCAACTGAGCTACGTGTCTAACCCGAAATATTTCTGTTTTTAATTATATTTATACACTATTTAAGTTAATCAGAATTCATTTATTTTAAAAAGATTTTAATTGTATCGAACCGGTGCCGTCAACAGGTCTCGAACCCGGGACCTGTGATTTAGTGTTGCACACAGTCCACCGCTGGACTGTGTGTCTAACCCGGTTAATATTCTGGTTTTTATTATACTTAACATCATTCAGTGAGTTATCCCGGTTCAGTTTTAAAAAGGAACATTTTTATTACAGAGAATGAGATTGTGTCAAGGATCGAACTCGGGACGTGTGTTAATCGTTTGCACACAATCCACCGCTGAACTGTGTATCTAACCCGTTTATATGTCTTGTTTTAATTAATCATGTACAATAGGCCGACTTCATCTTCTTCGTTCAAAGATACAGACGATGGTTAATCAACTGTTTCTTGTTAAATTCAGTTAACGAACTTATAGGTGATTGAAATGTGATGAACAGAGAGGGTTTGGGAAAGAATGTACCGGAACAGATTGTCTTTCTTAGAACTCCGGCAAGGATCGTCGGCTCTGTTTTGTGAACTCCGTCTGTTCGGACCAATTAACAGTTTTGATTGATTAGATGTGAAATTGAATTACTGAGCAACGATTATCAGGAGGTTTAGATGATCATACCGATTCACAGCGTGATTCTGGAAATTTCAGAAGTTTTCCGGCGAAAGAAGAATATCCGGCAACGTCGTCTGGGATTGATTCTGAGTGATGGATTGATGTTAGTAATGGTCTAACAATGGATTGAAACAGAAAGAGTCGAGGTATTTACCGTTTTGAGGTGAGTCTCGGTTTTCCGGCGAAAGTCCGGTGATGGCAGAATATTTTCGGCGAGTGAAATTGCTTTGAGAAATGGTGCGATTTTGAGCGAAAAGACTACCAGAGGCTTGGGTGTGTATTTATAGGAAAGAATATCGATGAATTGGGTCCGATTTCTGTCTTGATTCGCTGGTCAGCCTTTCTCCGGCGGTTATGACTGATGTCGTGGAACTAGACATCGGTTATAACCGATGTTGATGTTAATGCGTACGTTAAGTCAAAAGAAACCGTCGATAATTGGCGCAATCGTCGGATTTTCCGGCGACTGCGAAATGGGCGCGCTGTTGCCTGGGTTTGACTTCGAGTTTTGTTATATGTATTAATTGTTTCGATATATTATCAAATAACACAAGTGGCGGAGTGGTTGGATGTGTGTGAGTTAAGTCTTTGAAGATTCACCCGGTTGACCCGGGTTTGAATCCCGGCAGCCTGTTTTCCTTTTTAATTGTTTTATTTTTACTTTTTCTCAATTATAGTTTATAAATTCTAAATTGTTTATTAATTATGTATCGTTTAAAATTAAAATACGTCATAAATACGCAACGAAATTTTTGACTGGATGTTCGGTTAATAAACGAAGCGGGTTTGGTTAACCCGGTTTTTGACGGATGTTACAATAGATAATGAAGATGAGTCTAAAGAAAGTGATGATCAAAGCGATGGGTACGTCTCTGATGTAATACCATCCACATAAGACTATTAGTTCAGTTTGATTTCGTCTTAGTTGTAATGTTTTGAATTATTAATGAAATATAATGAATTTAGAAACGCCAAGAAAGCCAAGATATTTACCTTTGTAAGATATAAGAGATTAATTCAACTTGACAGATCTACAAAATAAAGTGGTTGCTGAGACGAAAAAAAGTGAAAACGCCATAATGAACAAACCATTGGTTGAATAATAAACAATTAGAATAACAGATTTACTATAAAACCTAAAACATTTTAATGAAAACGCCTTAATTCAGATATGCGTAACAAGGTGTAAAACGCCATTGATGAGTTCCAAATACTGAAAACGCCGAATATTTATTCTAGGTTGAACAACATAACGACATTTTCCAAAAATATTGGTTTGAAAATAAATTTGAAAATAAAACGCCAATGAAACAAGAATAAAGAACAACACGCGATATTTGATGGACTTTTGTTTGAAAATGAATTATAACGTCATCTATTACGCAGACTTGAACAATGACAATCGTACCCCGCGTATCATTTAGCGCCCCTGCCACGTGTTCGATCAGGTTCCATTCTCACCATTTTCACACTTCGAATTGTTTTCTCCTGATCCCGTTTCTCTCTCTCTCTCTCTCTCTCTCTATATATATATATATATATATATATATAGGTTCATTTGTAAACTTCCCCTATTTGTGAACTAAATAAACCAAAGTAGACCACTCATCTTGTTGACTTTTTCTTTTTATTTTTTATTCAAAAGGGTGTTATAGGAAGTAAAAAATATCATTTTCTTGATTGTTTTTTACTTTTAAATAAACTTCTCCTATAATTTTTAAACGACCATAACCTTTTCATACGTTTATATTTTTTTAAAACTATTACATCATAAAAACCGAGCATTTTATTCTCTTTAATTGTAGTATGGTCTTGCTATAGTTTTTTTAATTTAAAAAGTTAAAGGTGTCGATGGTGTATAGTAGTTGTTTGCATTTTACACACACATGTATAATTGTTGTTCGCTAAGCAATTTGGGTTTTATACACATGTGTATAGTGATTGTTTGTTGATCGCTGAATAATTTGGGTTTTATACACAAGTTGATAGTGAGTATTTGTTTTTATACACATGTGTATAGTATTTTTTTCTTTTTTATACACAACAACCAAGACATACTATTAGACCAAACTCAATGTTACATATAAATTTTTAGAAGAATTTTTACCACATCACCATGTTATAGATTTTAATTTCTCTTTTCTTTCTTCATTAATTATCTACACACTCACAATTTCATTCCTCTCTTTAAATGGTAGCACTTAGACACATACCTTTTGCTCTCTCTCTCTCTTCCAAATCATCATCCACCTCATCTCACACTCATCAATGCATGGTAAATGTTATTCATTGGTGATGGTCTTATTGTACATGTATTTTTCATACCTATGTATATAATCGGAGGGAGAAAAAAATAATTCTAATTGGAAAGAGAAAGTATTTAAACTTTATTATTATATCATTTCTATTTATTTTTTAATTTATAAAAAATAAATGGCCCAGACTGGTCCATTGTGTTTACAAAAAACCATTAGGTTTACTCTTGAACCCTACCATATATATATTAGGGTAAGGTTCATGTGAGAAAAATTAGACTAATTGAGAAACTTGAGAAGCATTTTGGACCACACAGTTTCCCAAAGCTTTTTGTAATATATACATATGTATAGTTTAAAATTGACTATATATATGTGTATAATTCAATATACATATATGTATAAAGTCAATCTTAAAATATACATATGTGTATATTACGAAAAACTTAGTGAAATGTATGGTCCAGAATGCTTCTCAAGTTTCTCAAATATGGTGGACTTCTCTTAGGATCCCTGCCATCTATATATATCTCCTCTGACTCCATTTACCTTAGAATAGGCGGCGAAACCGCCACAACATATATCTTGTTCCGTGCTATTGAGATATAGGGGACAAAACGCCCTTAGACCTATATCGGCGGGGAGCAGTGGATACACTTCAGAGATAGGAAAAAGGTTCGAAGAAAAAGGATGTCAAACTCTGCTTTGATCCACCACTAGTATCCCTTTAGAAGTAGTCTTTGAAGCTTTTTCAGGCTGTTGAAAGCTGGTTTGTTACCGGCCCGCCTACGATTTAATTTAAAAAACCTCTCCGGGCAAGGGGGCCCAGAGGTCGTTCAAAGCATCCAAACCTTTTTCTTCTTTACAAACAAAGATCCATGAACACAGTCATATAAAACGAATTCTATGGTAACTGTAGGCCCTTAAAAAACTGTTTAGCAACTTTCATGAGTGACTGATTATACCTAAATCAAACTTAACAGCAGTTCACAAGTACAAGATTTGGATCAGCAACAGGAAAGTATATATATATATATAATAATAATAACCACCTTGAGTTGTGATAATCGTATGAATCAATACTAACCATTGATAAAAGGTTTTTGGATGGATGAGATTAAAAAGACAATAAAGTAAGTAATGATTGTACTTGAATTAATGAGATTTTGTTTTTAGTGAGATAAGGACAATTAGGTTTTTTACTAAATATTTTAATAATTGTTCTTATTAATATGATTTATTTAATGTCATTAATATAATATGATTTGATTAAAAAATTTACAGTAATTCATCAAAAACATTTGATTTAATTTTTACAATAAAATTTAATAAATCAAAAAAATAATATAATTCAATTATGTGATTTACGCGCCGTTATAAAACTTTTTTTACTCGTTATTTTAAACTTTTTTTACGCGTCGTTTTAAAGTTTTTTTAGACGCGGTTTTAAACTTTTTTTACGCCCCGGTTTGAACTTTTTTACGCGCCGGTTTAGAACTTTTTTACGCCCTGGTTTTAAACTTTTTTACGCGCCGGTTTAAAACTTTTTTTACACGCGGTTTTAAACTTTTTTTACGCGCGGTTTTAAACTTTTTAGGCGCCGGTTTAGAACTTTTTTACGCGCCGGTTTTGAACTTTTTTACGCGCCGGTTTTAAACTTTTTTTGCCCGTCGGTTTTAAACTTTTTTTACGCGCGGTTTTAAACTTTTTTTACACGCGGTTTTGAACTTTTTACGGCTTGGGTTTTAAAAACATACAGAGCAAAAAAAATAGATATCATTTTCGATAATTTTGTATTTTCTAATAAACAGATAAGACAAATATAGCTTGTATTTTATAAAGAGCATTATGACATAATTAGGGAAAATAGAGGAAAAAGAAATTGATATTATTTTAGATATTCTTGTATTTTCTAAATTTCGTAATATTTTTATTGTTTTAACATAAAACCTAAGATATTTTCTTAATTTTAAATATAAAAAATTATAAAACCTAAGATATTTTTGTATTTTCTAAATTTCGTAATATTTTTATTGTTTTAACATAAAACCTAAGATATTTTCTTAATTTTAAATATAAAAAATTATAAAAGAGATGAAAAGACTAATATTAATATGATGTGATGTATTTTAGAGATAAGAGAGAGGTGATGTGACATTGAGAGAAAAAGACTAAAATATCCTTTTGAATTAAAGTAATTATAGGTTATGTGTTAAAATTCTATTGGATGTGATGAGTTCTCATGGTTCTCGCAACTGAAGGTGATTTCCATTTGAACCGGATCTTTTATATATATATGTGTGTGTGCGCGCGCGCGCGCGCACGTGTACCATATCATAATAATTATAATGAGAATAAAAGGGTATTTTTATATAATTTTAAAACTTTATGTAATTACAACATTCAAAACATATGATAGAACATATATTTTACTTTTAAAATTAACTCCCTTCATGTTTTTTAAAGAACTATAAGTTTTTCTATGTTAATATTTTTGAAATTCCACCATAAAAATAACATTTTATTCTATTTAATTTGAGCATGGTATTACCATTTTCTAATTTAAAAAGAAATTAACATGTTACATGATGACCCATGTTTGTGTTTCTCGCTGCATTGCATGGACACTCCTCTAGTGTATAACAACAACCATACCCAGTGAATATCAGAAATAACACAGTTATCGATAGGATCTGAAAAGAGTGAATAGAGAGACTATTTTCAAAGATACTCTCAACTCCAAAAGACAAATAAAAGAAGATGAGATATAAGAAAGGCTATCAAAGACTACATGATAAAAATACACAAATATATCATCATAAACAACCTAGAAACATATTTACACACCCCTCAAGTATGTGTAGATATACAATATTTTAATATTTTTGTAATTTTGTGTATATATAAATATCTGTAGTTACGTAAACCAATAATGAATTTACCATTTAAGTTTTTAACATCACTATATAATGTTGTTGTGTGTGAATCAAATTTTTTTTGTTTAACTTTTTAGAAAGTCGCATATGTTCTCAACTGTATGCCCAACCATAACACTTTTGATTTAACATTTTAACTGTTTGTCCTAAACCGTTGCATTCCATTTGTTGTGCCTCAACCACCCTTCCTTCGTTTTCCAAAAAATGCGGTTTAATGTGTTTAGTTTGGAATTACAGTCTCATCATAAAGGAAGTCCGACAATCCTATCCAAACGTGCTCACCCGTCTCGACTCTCCTAAACTCATCCCTACTAATACCAACCTAGTTCCAACCATAATTCGACGATCCCGCAACCCAACATAAACACCACTTACAACTAGACTAAACGTATCATTGCGTTTCTCTACTCTTAATTGGTAATTCATCACCACGTTAGATGTGTTTTTTTCATATAAACTACTTCCAATGCTTAAATCGTATGATTTTTTAGCCAAACAGAACTTTCCGAAGATGAATATGGAACCTTTGAGTTATATTGAACGAATCTTCAATTATATGTGGCTTAGGTGTGGGATTAAGCTCGCAAACTACAGATTCTAGACATGGATTAAGGTTAAAAGGATCATAAGGAACGAAATCTAAAGCAATATGAGCGTTAAAGGGATTTTGTGAATAATCGGTTGTGAATTAGTGAATAATTTGAGCGTTAAAGGGATTGTTGAGGTTTAGAGCATCCTCAATTCTAGTAGTTACAAACCCCCCGTAATGTTAGAATTTACATTTAAATAGCATGCCACATCATATTTTAAATCTTACTTAAAACCTTTTATTTTTCTGACAACACCAAACCTCTACAACCTCCACATCATCACCTACTTTTACATCTTTACTTTATCCATCTTACACTCCACATCGTTACCTACTTTTACATTTTTCATTCAAGTTTTACATTAAAAGGAGCTTGGTCCCACATGAGAAGTCCATTTGAAGTGCGTAGACACGGACCACCAAGCTGGACTTAGTGTCTAAACTAGTCTCACAACAGAGGTAGGTCTGCGGGGGTTGCGTCTCCAAATTGCCATGTGTCAAGTTGAGTCTCCAAATTGAAAACTTGGCTTGTTGAGTCCTCAATCATGTAACATCGCTACGATTTGGTCAAAATAACTAAGAGCTGACAAAATGACTCAAATCGTAGCGAATTTACATGACTGGGGACTCAACAAGCAAAATTTTCAATTTGGAGACGCAACTTACACCAGACACTTTATTCACGAATGCAAATTGCAGTTTACTCTTAAAACAATAATCACACACATTTTTATTCATTATAACCACATTATTCATATCTTTCACAATAAATTTATACAAAAGTTTCTTTATGTAAACATTTGACATATTATTAAAAACTAGACTCTTCATGCATCATCTTCATCCTTCAATTGCCCTTGTAACATTCAACAACTGAAGTAGCAAAAGCATGCCCTTCCCACACCTTGACGATGACAAGCTCCGTGGGCTACCCTTCCATTCCCAACATTATTGATCACAATGCTTTGGGTCCCCACAGTATCCCGACCATATCTTGCTTCTCCTCTCACATAGTTTATATGTCTCTTTGTTAGCCGCCACCATCATAGCTGCAATTGTTCTTAACAACTTAATAGAAATCGAATTACATATTTTCATAACTAACATCATCACTAAGTTTATTGTAGATGTGACAATTTGAGCAAACAAAAAATGTATTGACATATTTGAGCAGGGGCGGACCTACCCACAACGGTGGGTGGGTGGGTGGCCGCACCCCTTGAAAAAATAATTTTTATTGTTAAATTTCTAGTAAAATCTCGATCTCACCCCTTGGGATTGTTCACCCGCACCCCTTGGAAAATTTCAACCGTCCTCCTTAAAAAATCATATTTTTAGTTTATAAAAATATTGTAATAAACGCTAAATTTTTATAAAAATATAACCTAAACACTGATATTTATAAAGATATAACATTATTTATTAGTTTGTAACCCATTCATTAACCCAAGCCCACTTACCTCAACCCAACAAAATTTGAACTATATAAAATAACCCAACCCATGGCATTATAACCTTGTGGCATCTTGGGGTGGGATAAGACTAGGGATCATAGTCCTGGATTCAATTCCACACAAGGGGGTTTTCCCAAATTTATTGGGTTTTCCACTGAATTTGTGTATATGCATTATTGGCTAGTGGAGATAGATATGATCAGGTGGTTCCGCTGGTGGCATGATGATAATCCAGTGGTCCGTCAGTGATCCAAATTTACCGTTAACTAAAAGGGCAATTCCGCCATATAAAATGACCGAGTTGCCCTTCTGGTTAACAGAAAAAATGGATGAAGTCAACCCAGTGGACTAAAATGGCAACGGTGAAACCTTTTTGGAACCACAAGGGAAAAATGAAACCTTTAGACAAAATTGGCCAAACCACAGGGACTAAAATGTCATTTAACTCAAAAAATAAAATAAAATAAAATAACCCAAACCGCCCCTTCCTATTATGTATTTTGATGTTTTGTTGGTTGTTCTAGACTTTAGTATGTTGATTTTGTTGTTTGTATGAGTTTTTGGTTGTTACAACTTACAAAGTAATCAACAATTAGTAGGGTTTGAAAAGTAAAAATGAAAATTATGGAGCGATTCGTATGTTTAGTACTTTAGTGTTGTTTTATGAACTTATGGATCGATTTATATGTTTTGATGGATTTATAAATTGAAAAGTAACACTAAATGATATTTTGGATAAATTTCAAAAATTGAAAATCCCTAAAGCGACATTTTAAATATGTTTGTAACGACGTTTGACGTGTTTTTGATGGTTATATTAATTTTAGTTGATGTTATTTTGTTTTACGTGACCCGCTCGAACTGAACTGACCGGATCCGACCCGATATGAACCAAATTTTTTTATATACCCACGGGTCTAAAATCTTTAAAAATATTTCGCACCCCCGTGAAAAAATTCATGGGTCCAGTGCTGTATTTGAGCAATTATAAAATATATGTTTGGCAGATTTCTTCCTATAAATATGAATTCTGGACTTAAGTTATTTAATAAAATTAAATTCTACTACACTTTAACATGTACTCTAAATACAAAATATCTTATATTGAATCGGACTTAAACCGATATTGATCCATTCAAAAACTCAATTAATCTAGGTAGTTAGGATAAGTATGATATTATATTCACGTGAAACAAGTGGTTAATATTGCACGTATCATTCGATTGTGAAAAATAAAAGAAGCAATCACGTTCAAAAGACACGCTAGTTATAAGAATTTGGGTCAGGATATACTAGGAAGTTTCTATGGGTAGGAAGGATAGGAAGTAATCTTGACCATCTATCTACTAATCAATGGCAAAGATTAAATGAGTAGAATTGAAGGAAGAAAAGGAAGCGCGTGAGTTTGTTGAGGGGCATTGTAGTCAATCCAAGATATTAGTTTCTCTATCCTCCAATTCCCCCCATTTTTTAAACGTTAATAACTCATTCATACGACATTATATTTTTTATAAAAATTGCACCATAAAAACGAGCGTTTTTTATCTTTAAAACGAGCACACTATTGCTATACTTGTGAAAAAAAAGTTTTCGATAACCCAGATGCGTAAAACGCAATGAAAAAAAACACAATTTTTTTTCCATTTTTATAAAACACAGTGGACTAAAAAACACAAAATAAAGTGTTTTTTCTAAAAGGCAATGGACAAAAAACACAAAAGAAATGTGTTTTTATCTAAAAACCAATGAATTAAAACACAAAACAAAGTTTATTTCTAAAACGCAATTGACTAAAAATATAAAAGAAAGTGTTCTTTCTAAAACGCAATGGACTAAAATCACAAAAGAAAAGTGTCTTTTGTAAAACGCAATGGACAAAAAACTGTGTTTTTTCATTATTTTGTAAAACGCAATAGACAAAAAACATACAAAAAATGTGTTTTTCATTCTTTTGTAAAACGCAATGGATAAAAAACAGTGTTTTTTCATTTTATTTGTAAAACGCAATTGACAAAAACACCCAAAAAGTGTGTTTTTTCATTCTTTTGTAAAAACGCAATGGATAAAAAACTGTGTTTTTTCATTATTTTGTAAAACGCAATAGACCAAAAAACAACCAAAAAGTGTGGTTTTTTCATTCTTTTGTAAAATGCAATGGAAAAAAATTGTGTTTTTTCATTATTTTGTAAAACGCAATGGATAAAAAACACCAAAAATATGTTTTTTTTTCATTATTTTGTAAAACGCAATGGATAAAAAACACCAAAAATATGTTTTTTTTTCATTATTTTGTAAAACGCAATGAATAAAAAAAAAATGTTTTTTATTATTTTGTAAAGCGCAATGGGCAAAAAAAACACCAAAAAGGTGTGTTTTTTTTAGTTTTTTTTGTAAAACACAATTTTAAATGAAAGTTTAAACTGAAAGGTGTTTTGTAATTTTTCTTTGAGACATTTTGTCAAACACCTGGTGTGCAACTTTATTAATGATTTCTCAATGAAATTGGAACTAATGAAGTTGTCCAAACGCATGAATACATCAAGAAAAAGAGTAGAATCAGAGATATTTTCACTTTGAATATAAAATGTTTGAGAAATTTGAGAAGAGAAGTACCTTTTTTTAACAGAAATCTCATGTTCCATCGCATCATGTTAAATTTGACAGAGTGGTGAGGTTGGGGAGACGATTCTGGTGGTGGTGGGCGATGGAGTGACGACGGTGGTGGTGGTGGTGGCGGTGTGGTGAGATGTATCGTGAAAGAAAATGACATACTGGGTTTTTGTTATAGAACTGGGTTTTTATCTTATGGTTGTTTGACTAAAATGCCATTCCAATGTTTTTTTTTAATTTTTGACACGTGTCACTCTATTATTGCTTCCTATCCTTCTTAGGTAAAGTAAACTTCCTATTTGATCTTTACCCATAAGAATTTTGATTGCTTGTGAATATGACTAATGGTAATTAAGTGCAATAAAATTAAGATAAATAAACAAAAGGCACTATCTAGCGCGGGAAATCAAACACACATTATTCAAAAGTGATTTAAAGCGAATAAGGAAAACGATGCAATGACATGATAAAGAGTTTGGCTATTCAACAAACAAGTATACGATATACACTTAAGTTATCAAGTAATTCAAATTACTAAAGCAAGCTCGTGTCTAGTGTAAAAATTGAAAGTCAGATTGAGTACAATGACAATACAAACCTTACATCCGGTTGTGATCACAACTAAATTTATCCAATTATTATAATAATAAAGAAATCGAAATACTCTCAATGTTAAATCTTTCCTTGAAACTGATTAATTAAATATTTGGTTTGCTCATACTAAATTAGGCCACGTTTCTCAAGTCTTTATTAACAACGCTATGTTGGGCACCCCTTGGCCGATTTGTTTCTTGTCTCACGCGTGTTTGCTTTTTTGGGCTTCTCCAACCTACAATTTGGCCCATACATGTATTACGAATTGACTAATTGTGTTGTTCTAGAATTGTTAAACGTAATTTCAAAATTGTTGAACATTATTGTAGCACCCCAAATTATTATAGAAAGTTGGTTTTTTTTTATAATTACACCTTATGATTGATGAGGTTTAAGGCCCAAAAGTGGAATTATAAGTGGAAAGCCGATGGGTGTGTGTAGGAAGGTTCTTTTCACACGTTCAGTTTGATGTCCGTTCTGGTTATGAAAACATTGGATACCGATATCAGTATTCATCAAAAATGATATTGATATTCGTTTTCATGGTTTTCGATCGATGGAAATCTTTTGTCGATATCCGTTGGTATTCGTTTTTATGGTGATTAGTTTCAATACGAGTTAGTTGAATTGTCGCAACATGTGGCATAACCCACTAGACTTACATACAAAATGTAACATCCAGGATATTTCATATATTTTGTCATCCATTTTCTTTTCCATTGTACTTGAACCCCCATCTCAATTAATAAAACACCACGTATTTTTTATATTAAATATTATTCGGAGAAGTTTATTTTATATATATATATATATATATATATATATTATATAAATATAATTCCGTCGATTTGAATGTATAATACACCTAAAATTTTACTAACGCGTGTTTTAGACTTTTATAAAATTTTAAGACGCGATACGTCGTCTAGTATCTAATAGAAATATTGTTTGCTAAATTTTATAATATTTAGTGTGTAGTATTTTTTTTTCTTTGGCATATTAGTAAAAAAACTCCTAAACTCACACCAAACTTTTATGAAATATACCAAGACTTGTATAAAAACTGAAGATTTTTATAATAAGGGGAAGAATCTTCCATGCCTAACCTTTTCTTCTACCCCTTGTTTGAAGACACTTTTTTTTTTCAAATCACTCAACACTTGTCTTGCCCATGTTAACACCTAAATCAAAATTTGTCATACTTCTTCTAGTGTTGACACCTCAATAGACATTAATTAAATTCTAAAGACCCTTAGGGACACTTGTCCTCTTGCTCATGTTGACACCTAACTCAAATTTGGCCACACATCTTTTAGTGTTAACACCTCATGGACACTAATCAACTTTTAAGAACTTTAGGGACACTTGTCCTCTTGCCCATGTTGACACCTAGCTTAAATTTTGCCACACATCTTATAATGTTCACACCTCAATGGACGCTAATCAACTTCTAAGACCCTTAGAGACACTTTTCCAAGCTTAGAGCACCCACCTTTCACTATAAATACCCTATTTGATCACTTATTTTACTCACACTAACTCAAACACAAACAAGTCTAAAGTGTGAGCATCTTTCCCTTTTGTTTTGACAAGCTTCGTCTGGTCCTTTGAAGTTATCCTAAGTAGTAGTAAGTCCATTAAACTCTTTCAATAGCAATAAGATTTGTAGCTTAAAAGTCCTAAAAATGACCAACGGGAACACATAACAGTTCCTCTCGATTTTGGACAGATTATGTGTTGTCACAAAAGACGACCATAACTTGGTCAAAACATATCCAAATGAAGTAAACTCCTACTTCATGATTAATTACAACAAAATATGGTTTCAAAGTTATATAATACGCTTAAAAAACCATTTAAAAACTGAACGATTTTGGTAAAGATTCACAATTTTGACCATTTTTCGGGTTCCAAACAGAAAAACTTTCTAAATGAAAGTTGTAGAACACATTACAATTTAGTTGATTGGAAATGTTTATCATTTGACAATGCCGTTTACTATTTTTAAAACGTACAACGAAAACAAGACAGAAGCTGTCAAAATTTATATTTTCTAAAAAACAAAACGATTACGATTTACCAAGGGTTATTTTAACCTATACCATCTACAACCACCATCTTAACAAATACAAAACCTTAATGAACAATGCTTATTATTAGGATTTACTTATAATCAAGGTGAGTTACAAAGCCCTTTTTCTTTAAACTTTTGGGTGAAACATCTTTACTTTAACATTTGGAATTACTTATGTCATAACTTTTATCTTTATACTTCTTGTCTTAAACATTACTTTAGGAACTCACTTTAAACATAGTACAATCATTAAATTTTATCAAGCCAATTGCAGTAGATTATAGTGCTATAGGTCTGACAAACTGATATGAATGTTTGGATGATCGAAACAGACATTATTCTAGATTATTCTATGGTTAATTGTACACCACATTCGTTCCAAAAGGTTTGTTTTCACAAGATTATTCTAGATAAACTATGACATGTTAATCGCTTAAACTTATTTATTTATACATAACCTATGTACACTCGCCAACTATTTGTAGTTGACCTTTTTATCTTAACATGTTTTAGGAAATAATGTAGGAGATCGTTGAGCTTGGATTACGTAGGAGTCATGGACTTAGACAATAACTTAATTTGGTTTTTTCTGTTGAACAAGTTGTTTTGTTTTCATGTACGGATCTTTAAATTTGATTAAATAATTTCAACTTTAATACTGCCATGTGTTTTGAACAATCTATCCACGTGACGCCCCAGTTTCCGTCATCGGTTGGGGTGTTAGTAGTAATGAAACAACAGTCACCAGATGAGTCAATTTCCTCCTTCTATATATTTTTCTCGCTAAAATAACAAATCCTATCCATGGACGCCCCCAGTTTTCCAATGCCCCCATAACCTCTTCCTTATAACGTCATCATCTTTCAACACTCCACCACCATTTCTCACAAACTTTGAATTTTGAACAACCTAACGCACGATCACTTGTACACCTCGTAGAATCTAACCGATTAGATATCTTAAGTTATGTTTGAATCTGAGGTTTTTGATCGAATACTGAATGTTTTGACATTTTGTTTGTGTGTTGTGATCGATTGTCTTATCGGCTTCGTTTTTGCTGCAGATGTTGTATTTGTCGTGTTTAGGTGAGTTTAAAAGTGTCTGTACAGTTTCATCTCCTACCGACTTACAGAAAGTTTTTTGTATTCTCGGTTAATGATTTGGACCATAATATAAATTATATAATATCAAAAGATTCTTAAATCGGGTTCAACCAGTCTGACCAATGGACCAGGAACACGTCCGGTTCGTTTCCCAGTCCGATTATGAAAACATTGGTTACTAGTATTGGTAATTATCGAAAACAGTATTCAAATTTGTTTTTATGGTTTTAGATCGATATAAATCATGTGTTGATATCCTTTGGTATTCATCTTTTTTTTTTGTTTTAATACGGGTCTACTAAATCACCGCAATGTGCGACATAACCCACTAAACTTACATACAAAATGTAGAAGTATCGAAATAGTGATCATCAAATTACATCTTTCTCTTGGTTTTCCAGTGCCGCCACCACCTCCTCCTTATAAGTTATAACCTCATCATCTTTTAACTTTTCAACACCGTTTTTCACTAACTTCGAGTTTTAAACAATATAACAAACAATTTATTGTATATCTCATAGAATATAACGAATTATATATCTTAAGTTATGATTGGATATAAGGTTTGTGATCGAGTATCGAACGTTTTGATGATATGTTTGTGTGTTGTGATCGATTGTCTTATCTAGGGCTTCATTTTCGTTGAATAGGTTGTATTTGTCATGTTAGGATGTGTTTAAAGACGTCAAAAAAATCATCTCCTACCGACTTGTAGAAAGTTTTTCGTATATACAGTGACTGATTTGGATCATAACATGAGTTATATAGTATCAAAAGATTCTTAAATTGGGTTCCACCAGAATGAATGGTCCGATCAGTGGACTAGTAACACATCCTGGTCGATGCCTGCTCCATTTGTGACAACATTGGTTTACCAGTATCGGTAATTATCGAAAATGGTAACATTCGTATTTATGGTTTTCCATCGACATAAATCATGTGTCGAGGTATTCAATTATTTTGATTTTGGTTTCAATAAATATATGTTGAATCGCCTTAACGTATGGCATAACCCACTAGACTTACATACATAATGAAAAGGTGTTGAAACAATGATCGCCAGATGAGTCAACTTCTTCCCTCTACATCTTTCTCTCGATAAAACAACAAATCCTATCCATAGCCGCCCCTGGTTTTCCAATGCCGCTACCACCTCTTCCTCATAACCACATCATCTTTCAACTTTCCACCACCATTTCTCACTAATTTCAAATTCTAAACAACCTAACACAAGATTGTTGTATATCTCGTAGAATCTAACCGATTATATATCTTAAGTTGTGATTGGAAATGAGTTTTTTCATCAAGTATCAAACATTTTGACGTTTTGTTTGCGTGTTGTGATCAATTCTCCAATTCGGCAACTTTGTTTTCTTTGCTCAAGTTGTATTGTTGTGTTTGGATGTGTTTCATGGCGTCGGAACTGTTTCCTCTCCAACTGATTTGTAGAAATTTTTCTATATTCTCGATGAGTGATTTTGACCATAACAATGATTATATAGCATTAATAGATTCTGAAATCCTTTCTAACCGGTCTGAGTAGTGGATCAGTAACGCATCCAGTTCGATTCCTGGTCCGGTTATGAAACAATGGTTACCGGTATCGATAATTATCGAATATGGTATATATATTCTTTTTTGTGATTTTCGATCTATGTAAAGCATGTGCCGATATCCTTTGATATTTATTTTATTGGTTTTTGGTTTCAATACGAATATGTTGAACCCCACAACATGCGGCATGACCCACTAGACTTACAAATAAAATGTGGAAGTATTGAAACAGTGGTCTCTAGATGAGTCAGCTTCCTCCCTCTACATCTTTCTCTTGCTAAAACAACAAATCCTATCCATGGTCGCCTCCGGTATCTAATGTTGCCACCATCTCCTCCTTATAGCATCATCATCTTTCAACATTCCACCACTGTTTTCTCTAACTTCCAATTTTGAAAAAACCTAATACACGATTTGTTGTGCATCTCGTAGAATCTAACCGATTATATATCTTAAGTTGTGGCCGAATATGAGGTTTTTGATCTAGTATTAAACGTTTTGATGTTTTGTTTGTTTGTTGTTATCAATTATCTTATCTGATAACTTCGTTTTCGTTACAAAGGTTATATATGTCATGTTTGGATGTGTTTAAACTCATCGAAACTATTCCGTCTCCTACCAACTTGCAAGATGTTTTCTGTATTCTCATTGATTGATTTAGGTTATATCAAGAATTATATAACATCAAAAGATTCTTAAATCGGATTCAACTAGTTTGACTGGTCCAAAGTGGATTAGTAACACACCCAGTTCGATGCCCAGTCCGGTTATGAAAACATTAGATACCAATATCGGTATTTATAAAAAATGAAATTACTATTCCTTTTTATGGTATCGACCAATGTAAATCTTGTATCGATATCCTTTGGTATTCATTTTATGGTTAATGATTTCAATACGAGTTTATTGAACCATCGCAATGCGTGGCATTACCACTCGACTTGCATACAAAATGTTGAAGTATTGAAACAGTGGTCACCAGATGAGTCAAATTCCCCACTCTTCTTTTTTCTCTCGCTAAAAACACAAATCCTATACATGGACGTCCTCGATTTTCCAATGTTGCCACCGTCTCTTCCTTATAACCTCATCATCTTTCAACATTCCACCACCGTTTTCTCACTAACATCAAATTTTGAACAACCCGATACACGCTTTCTTGTACATCTTGTAGAATCTAACCGATTATATATCTTAAGTTGTGATCGGATATGAGGTTTTGATCGAGTACATATCGAATGATTTGATGTTTTATTTATGTGTTGTGATTGGTTGTCTTAACCAGCGGCTTCGTTTCTTTTGCAAAGGCCGTATTATCATGTTTGGATGTGTTTAAAGGTGTTGGAACAATTCCGTTTCCTACTGACTAGTAGAAAGTTTTTGTATTCTCGGTGAGTGATTTCAACCATAACATGAATTAAATAGCATCAAAAGATACTTAAATCTGATCCCATCAGTGCATCAAGTGGACGAGTAACACGTCCGGTTCGATGCCCGGTCCGGTTTTGAAAACATTGGTTATTGGTATCGCTATTTATCGAAAATGGTATTGATATTCGTTTGTATAGTTTTCGATCAATGTAAATCATGGGGCGATACCCTTTGGTATTCATTTTTTTGGTTTTTGGTTTCAATACGAGTATGTTGAATTGCTGCAACACTCAGCATAACAAACTATTCATACAAAATGTAGGAGTATCGAAACAATGGTCGCTAGATCAATCAACTTTCTCAAGCTACATCTATCTCACTAAAACAACAAATCCTAGCCATGGTTGTCCCCGATTACCAATGCCGCCACCACCACATCCTTATAATCTCAGCCTATTTCAACTTTCCACCATCGTTTCTCACTAACTTTGAATTTTGAACAACCTAACACACAATGTGTTATACATCCCGTAGAATCTAATCGATCATATATCTTAAGTTGTGGTCGAATTTAAGGTTTTTGATTGAGTATTGAATGTCTTGATGTTTTGTTTGTCTGTTGTTATCGGTTAGCTTATCTGGTAACTTCGTATCCTTTGCAAAGGTTGCATTTGTCATGTTTGGATGTGTTTAAAAGTGTCGAAATTGTTTCTCCTACCGACTTACAATAAGTTTTATGTATTCTTGGTGAGTGATTTGGACCGTAACTTGAATTATATAGCCCAAATATTCTTAAATCTTGGAACGTAACATGAATTATATAGCATCCAAATATTCTTAAGTTTGGTTCAGTCGGTCCAACTCGACTGCTAACACGTCCAGTTCGATGCTCGGTCCGGTTGTGAAAACATTGGTTATATGTATTGACATTTTTAGAATTGGTATTGATATTCGTCTTTATGGTTTTCGAGTAATATAAATCATGTGTCGATATCTTTGGTATTTATTCTTTTTGGTTTTTTGGCTTCCACCACCGTTTCTCACTAAATTCGAATTTTGAACAACCTAGCACGCGATATGTTGTACGTCTCGTAGAATCTAACCGATTATATATGTGATTAAATATGAGGTTTTTAATTGAGTGTCAAATGTTTTGGCATTTGGTTTGGTTTGTGTGTTGTGATCAATTGTCTTATCTTGTGGCTTTGTTTGCGTTGTATTTGTTGTGTTTCGATGTGTTCAATGGCGTCAGAATTGTTCCGCCTCCTACCGACTTGCCATTAAGCTTGCTGTATTCTTGGTAAGTGATATCTTCCTTTTTTAAATTAATTTATGACATGTTTGTTTTTAATTATATGTTAAAAAGTTTATTGCTAAAATTGTTGACACCGTTTGGATGATTAGTGATTTGTTCATTTGAATTTTATTTACCAATTAACCAAACTTCTATTTTCTGAATTAAATAAAGAAAAATTTTAAAGGACACGTGTTACTATCTGGTCTATTCTAGCCTTGTATTTTTCCGCGTATCTCGTATGTTAAAAAATACTAATATTAAAAATTTGTAGATATTTAATATAAATTTAATTGTGGGCTCTTATTTTTAGTTAATGATATCTATTATATCATTAACCTAAAGAATTCAATATGAAATTAGTAATGGATAGTTATAATATCCTACATTACTTATCAATTTCAAAAAAATTAGTTGTATTATGGATAGTTATTATTTGTCAACTAATAAAAAAATAAGTGGTATTAAAAAAAATCAACTTATTGTGCTAAAGTGATATTCGAAAGATTATGTATACTTTACTTGAAATAACATTTATCAGTTACTTAAAAAATAATATCCAGTTGAAAAAAAAAGGTTTAAAAATTAACTTGACAAAATATATAACTTCGCGTCAAAGTTAACTTTTTAAAGACATAATATGGTGATTGTAAATGTTAACAAATTATACTATATTGTATTGAACCCATGCAAGGGTCAGGATATACTAGGAAATTTCTATGGGTACGAAGTATAGAAGTAATCTTGACCATCTATATAGTAACCAAGGGCCAAGATTAAATGGGTAGAATTGAAGGAAGAAAAGGAAGCGCGTGAGTTTGTTGAGGGGTATTGTAGTCAATCCAAGATAATAGTTTCTCTCTCCTCCAATCCCCCCCCATTTTTAAACGTTAATAACTCATTCATACGACATTATTTTTTTATAAAAATTTCAATATAAAAACGAGCATTTTTTATCTTTAAAACGAGCACACTATTGCTATACTTTTGAAAAAAAAATTTCGATAACCCAGATGCGTAAAACGCAATGAAAAAAAACACAATTTTTTCAGTTTTATAAAACACAATGGACTAAAAAACACAGAATAAAGTGTTTTTTTTTCAAAAAGGCAATGGACAAAAAACACAAGAAAATATTTTTTTATCTAAAAAGTAATGAATTAAAACACAAAGCAAAGTTTATTTCTAAAACGTAATTGACTAAAAATATAAAAGAAAGTGTACTTTCTAAAACGCAATGAACTAAAATCACAAAAGAAAAGTGTCTTTTGTAAAACGCAATGGACAAAAAACTGTGTTTTTTCATTATTTTGTAAAACGCAATAGACAAAAAACACAAAAAAAATGTGTTTTTTCATTCTTTTGTAAAACGCAATGGATAAAAAACAGTGTTTTTTCATTTTATTTGTAAAACGCAATTGACAAAAAACACCCAAAAAGTATGTTTTTTCATTCTTTTGTAAAACGCAATGGATAAAAAAATGTGTTTTTTCATTATTTTGTAAAACGCAATAGACCAAAAAACAACCAAAAAGTCTGTTTTTTCATTCTTTTGTAAAACGCAATAGACAAAAAACTGTGTTTTTTCATTATTTTGTAAAACGCAATGGACAAAAAACACACAAAAAGTGTGTTTTTTCATTCTTTTGTAAAATGCAATGGATAAAAAAACACCAAAAAATGTGTTTTTTTCATTCTTTTGTAAAACGCAATGGATAAAAAACAGTGTTTTTTCCATTATTTTGTAAAACGCAATGGACAAAAAACACCAAAAAGGTGTGTTTTTCCATTTTTTTTTTGTAAAACACAATTTTAAATGAAAGTTTAAACTGAAAGGTGTTTTGTAATTTTTCTTTGAGACATTTTGTCAAACACCTGGTGTGCAACTTTTTATTAATGATTTCTCAATGAAATTGGAACTAATGATGTTGCCTATACGCATGAATAAATCAAGAGAAAGAGTAGAATCAGAGATATCTTCACTTTGAATACAAATGTTTAAGAAATTTGAGAAGAAGAGTACATTTTTTAACAGAAATCTCGTATCCCATCGCATTATGTTAAATTTGACAGAGTGGTGAGGTTGGGGAGACGATTCTGGTGGTGGTGGTGGTGGTGGTGGTGGTGGTGGGGTGAGATGTATCGTGAAAGAAAATGACGTACTGGATTTGTTATAGAACTGGGTTTTTTATCTTAGGGTTGTTTGACTAAAATGCCCCTCCAATGTTTTTTTATCTTTGACACGTGTCACTCTATCATTGCTTTCTATCCTTCCTAGCTAAAACAAACTTCCGATTTGATCCTTCCCCACCCATGCAATACATGAGTTTTTTTAAAGACATTTTTTATTACTAAATATATAAGAGATAGAAGGGTAAATAACCGTGTTTTGACATGTAAGTACACGGTTTTAAGTTTTTATTATCATAAACATGATTCCTTTGAGTTTGATTTGTTCGTAGGCACCCGTAGCTTAATGTATATTTTTGGAGCTTAACGGGAGTTTTCAGGAAGCATTATGAAGGTTAGGAAGTTCATACGCAAGGCGGAAGTTGAAAAAACACGAAACCGGGCAAGAAACCAGTAACCAGCGCAAAGTGACGTTGGTCTGGCGCAACTTGGTGCCAGTTCTGGCGCAATACATTATTAATGATGTGTTGTAAAACAAACACTTTTATCCTATGTATTTTGTATAGTTTAGTAAATAATTAGAGTCATTTTTATTAGTTATATTGTATGCTTTATTATTTATTATTATTACAGGTCTCGGTGCGAAAAGTAATGAAAAAGGAGATTAAACAAGAGAAACCGGGAAAGATATAATGATAGAGTAGAGGGACCAAAATTAATAAAAGAATGAAATCTTAGAGGGTTAAACTGAATAAAGTTGAGGGTTGTTTAAAAATAGTTATTGAAACTTGAAGCTCTAAAATCCAAAAAGCTCAAAGATGAAATTATTTCATGGTATTGAACAAAAAAAAGTCAAAAGATTCATATGTGTGTTGACCGAATTTTAAAGGCAGTTGACCGATTTGTTGTGTTATTCATCCCATGTCACGATAATTGCTAAAGAAGCCACTATTGAATTCAACATATTACACTTCATGCCATTTCTCCCATTATTTACTGATTTCTTTTTGTGCAGTTGGGCCGAGAGAGGGTAAGGGAGGCTGGCCCGTTTGATGGTTCATGAGATCCGCTAGACACAGCCTAGAATCGTGAGTTAGTATTAAAATAAAACTGTGACACCATATTATTAGTAGGCGAAGGCTGAACGAGGGAGACGATCAGAGGCCCTCTTGGACGATTGGGAGAGGATCTTTAGGAATAAGGTCAAGAAGCATTGGATTGAAGATAGAAGTTTGGAAGTCAAAGGATTAACAAGTTTTGCTACTCGGTTTCTTTTATTTTCTAGTTTCTTTGTTCTTATGTCAATGAATTCTCAATTTAAATATTGTACTATTGTTTTTAAGACTATGATTCTTGGCTAAATTTCTTGGACTATCTAGGTTGTGATGAACTCTTGAATAAAGTATGGATTTTTATTATATGTTAATGTGTTTTATGGTTTTATCGTGAAAAGTAATGAACTTTGGAATAATTATTTAATGTGCATGCGTATTTAATCTTGTTTAAATCTTATTACATGTTTCACTTGCATTTTTGTGGATGTCTTCCATGTATGAATGCTAGTTAGGTCATGGACTGTGTGTTAGTGACTAGTTTATGGTGCACGATTTCCGTAGAAACTGTGATTAAGGTTTTTAATAGGATTTAATACTCTACCAATCTTTATATCCGAAAGTTGAGAGAATGTCGGTTTGTCTTTTATGTTAGATTGCTAGGGTTAGATACTTTAAGAGAAGATCACCTAGTTGCCCTTTCATTATTTGCTTACCGAGTTAATCAGGTTCTTTAGTTGTCTTAGCCTTCCAATTGAGAGGTAGTTAGTCGAATTAGGGCACTTTTCTAGATAATTAGATAACCGATGGGGAGTCTAATCAACCAGTAGTCTTAACAGCATTTTAGAGTTCCATAGGTGTCTTCCTGAAAAGGGTCGGGGGTCATGTTCGGATTCTCTTAGGGTTGAGCATTTAAAGATCCCGGTTCCATAACACATTAGCATCCGATAGAAACAGAACGATACCAACTAGGATTCCAACCTAGGTAGTTGTTCGTCATCACTGATCTGAATCTCGTTTAAGTCGCGTATTAGTTACTTGGTTTAATTAGTTTATTTCAATTGCAATCTAGAATTTTAGTACCCCCCCAAAAAAAAAATATAAAATCAATTTAGCCGTGTCAGTCTAGGTCTAGATAATTTAGTTAGCGTAATTAGAGAGTCTCGTTGTCACACCCCAACCGATGGCGGAATCATCGGGACGCGGCACTAGGCGAATCAGATTGTTTCAAGAGAAATTCCATAACAACTAATAATGACAATATTTAAAATAGTCAACTTCCCATACAATTAACCAATATCTCATATTAATTCTTACAAAACATAACATCTCTTAAAACACATCAAATTCATCTTCCCTAGATTTCTATTACATGTGTTTCTAAGATAAACCTAATCCAATTGCAGTAGTAGAAAATCCTCAACCTGTCACATATGTTAAAATAAAAGTCAATACAATTAAGTAAGGGTGATGTTGGGATTGAACCTTTGGAAAGAAACAGATGATTCAAAGTGAAAATACACCATCCGAGCTTGTTACAGTTATCAGAGGTTCAATCCTCTGATAGGCTTTTTACTGCATTCAATAAACACTCTGTTATCTATCCTCTGACAGAAGAGATTCCCAACCGCTGATAGAAGATTACAAAATCAGAGGTTGGCTAGCAGAGTTTTAGTCTAGTCTTAGTTAATCAATGTAACAGTGCTAGGCACTGATAGTTTAGCCTAGCAGTGTTTTGAGTTAGTTACATTTTGTTAGCTGTCACTATCAACCATGACGTCACTGTAAGACGATCAGTGGTTAGATAGTTTAGTATAAATAGGCGCTCAATGTAACAGTCTTACTTGTCTTCTTAAAAATATCAATTTCGCATATCTTCTTCATTTCTTACTATCAAACGATCGGTATTGGGCTAAGGGGGAGTTTGTGAATCACATGCAATAGTTTAATTACTTGAAAGCATGATGATGATGAAAACAAACGACCGATTGATTGTTGTAAAAGTTTTCCATTAATCCGCTGCATTTACTTTCTGTTTTCAATCATTTTCCATTCTTGAAACAAAAACTGCAATCAATTCAAACTTATATCCTGACAATTGGTACCAGAGCTTGATCAATCGATTTTGATCAAAAGATCTTATTGATTTGAATAGATCAGCTCTTTGTTGCTAATTTCGTTTGATAAGTTTTACTTGAATACAGAGTTTTATTACTACAAAAGTTTTTAAAACACAAATCTGTTGTAAACAAAAGAAATGACACAAAACACACCGGATTCCAATATTGGATCCATGTTCAAACCACCTATGTTGAAACGAAATGAGTATTTTATTTGGCAACGTAGGATGGGTCATATTCTCGCTCAACAAAACACCGGATGCTGGAGATCCGTTGTGTTTGGACCCCATGTTCCCATGGTTCCAAGTGCAGAGGATCCCCACACTCAAGTCCCTAAAAAAACTCGAAAATTACTCTGAACAGGATTTCCTCAAAATCGAATTGGATGCAAAGGCTTTCAGCATCGTTGCTTCAGCTTTGCCCAATGAGATTTATGCGGGATTACTTCATTGTAATAGTGCTAAAGAGTCATGGGATGCTCTCAAAGAGCAATTCGGTGGTACTGAAGAGGTGATCAAGAATAATAGAGAAGTCTTAAATCAGCAGTATGAAACAATTTGCCATGTAAAAGGTGAGTCTCTAACCCAACAGTTTGAGCGATTTAGCTGTCTCATAAGCGAATTGAAACTGGTAGATGTGAACTTTCCTAATTCGACTATCAATAGTCGTTTCTTAAGATCACGACCAGAAAAATGGGAGACAATAGCTTATGTCACTCGAACATCTGTTGGTTATAAGGAAATGACCCTCACACAGCTTCATGGTCGACTGCTCACTTATGAGAGAGAGTTGAACCAGAAAAAGAAGCTTCAAGAGTCTGGGAAAGTAACCGATGACTATACACTGGGAAACACTGCTCTCTATAGTCATGAAGAGGGGTCTGGCAGTGGAAAGGATCAGAGTTTTGATCATTACATTGACATAATTTCTGGAAAGAATTTCAGCTCTGATCCCTGTACACCCAATTTTGCCTTTGCTGAAAATTGTGAAAGCCAAACCTCTGACAATTTGAGTTTTGAGATGAATGACTTGCAACATTTTGAACCCACGGATTTGGAAGAGATGGACATCCTACACCAATTGGCACTTTTGAGTGTCAGGGCTAGTAAATTTTACAAAAGAACTGGTAGGAGGTTTCCAAGATTGCATGGGGGTTAAAAGTTGGGTTAGATAAATCAAAGATAAAATGTTTTAAGTGCAATAGGATGGGATATTTTGCCAGGGAATGCAGAACTCAGTCTGCAGGACCAATTGTTACTCATCCTGGCCCCAGTCCTCAAAGCACTGTCCAATATTCCCAGTTTGCCCCTGCACAACAACTGCAAAACACTGCTCATTTTGCAAGTCCTGTAACATCTGTTCCTATTCATTATGTCCAAACCCCTGCTCCACAGATTCAATATGTTCAAGCACCACCTCAAGTGCATGTGCAACAAGCTCCACATGTCACACAAACTACTCAAACCACTGCTACACTAGCAGAGGTTACACAACAAAGCTTCTTTACCCAAGGTTTTGTTGACTGGAGTAGTTTGCCTGAGAATTTAACTGACGAAACTTTGCTCTCATAGCCAAAAATGATTTTGAAAATGAAAACTTATGTTTTATCGCTCTTGAGACCATAGTTGAAGGTGATGAGTCTGTGGAACAGGAGTCAAAATCTGATGTAGTTGAATGTTGTGAAGCAGTGGTTACACCAGATGTTTCACCTATAGTTGAAATGAATGCTGCTGATACTGAAAAAGACAATCTATCTGACCCTTGGGAAACAAAGGAGTGTGAAGAAGAATGTGAGTGTGCTCTTATGGCTGCTTCGAAGGTATCACCTCAGATCATAAAAGATCTATGTTCTGAAAAATGCATTATTGCTTTCGCAAACATAAAACAGGTGAATGAAAACCTGAGAAACAAAATTTTAGAAGATGAACTTAATTTTGAGAAACTTGTTAAAGAGTTGAAAACAAAGGTAAGTGAAAAAGATTCTGAAATGAGTAGCCTAAGGCATGAATCAAGCATAACCAAAGATCAGCTCCAAATATGGTAGAAAAATACCAGGTTTGCAAACAGGAGCTAGAATCTACCCAGATCACTTGTGAAAAATGGGTATCATGCAAAGGTTATGAGCTTATGCTTGATGCTCAAGTCAAGAGCAACATAAAGTTTGGTATAGGCTTTAGGGAATATGACCAAACTTGTGAAAATGCTGCAAAAATTGACTCTGAGCTAGTTGAAATAGTCCCAACAAACTTGGCTGATGAAGAAATTAAAATCACTGATAAGAAAGGAAACAAAATTGTCCTTGAAAAACCAGAGGTTTCACCAAAAGAAAAAGAAACAGAAAAATATCAGTTTAAACCAACCTGGTCAGATGAATGTGATATTTTGGAAAATTTCAAGCCAATTGACTTTTCAACTCTTGATGGTATAAAAGCACCAAAAGCATTGGTAATTCCTATCAAAGATGTGCCTGTCAAAAAGTCTGATAGAAAAAGGAGAGAAAAGGTCAAACACTTGTTTGGTGAGTTTTGTGAAAAAAGAAATCATGAGGCTGAAAATTGCTTTTTGCTAAAAGCCCATGACATAAACAAAACATGTGTTATACCTAAAACTCCTAGATGCACCGTTTACAACAAAACAAATCATTTAACTCAGGAGTGTTCCTATCTCAGAACCTATGATCAAAAGGTCAAAGAGATTAGGGCAAAAGCACTTGAAAGAGAATATTCAAGCTCTGTTGGAAATAAATCCAAGCAGAAATTTGAACCAATTGAAACATCTGTCACCAAAGCTTTAAATCAAACCTCTGCTCACAGAGAAATTCAAGTAATAGATGAGCCTCCATCAAACCAGTTTCCAAGAGGTAAAAGCCAGTCTAATTACCAAAAGGTGCCTATGACTTATGAAACTTACAAAAAGCCTTCTAAGTCAAGGGTAAATAGGCATCCTCATGGTTACCAACAGTTGATAGGAGGTAGCTCACAACAGTGGTTACAAAAGTCTGAACTAATTATTTCTCATCAATCTGAAATTGAGTCTGAATCACCTGATACCCCATCCAAAGCCATTTTGGCTTTGGAGACCCACCTGAACTAATTATTTCAAAACATGTACAGGGAGCTTCTACTTGCCTTGACAGTCTTTGGTATGTAGATAGTGGAGGCTCCAGGCACATGACAGGATGTAAAGCCCTGCTCAGAGATTTTAAAGCTCATGGAGGGGGTGATATATCCTTTGGAAATAATTCAAAAGGGAAGGTGTTAGGATCAGGATGTGTCTCAGCAAGAAAACTCAAGTTTGAAAATGTGAATCTCATTGACAATCTAAAATTCAATCTCTTAAGTGTTTCACAGATGAGTGATAAAGGTTATGGTTCCTTTTTCACAAAGAAAACTTGCCAGATAGTAGGGCCAGAGGTTGTCAAAAAGATTGATCAAATCATTGCAGAGAGCAAAGCACTGTTGACTGCTCACAGAGTAGGAAATGTGTATGTGGTTGATATGGTAAAGGATAATCCTATGTCAAATGCATGCTTGTTCTCAGTTGCCTCGAGCAAAGAGACAGAGCTATGGCATAAAAGGCTAGGTCACAAAAATCTAAAAACCATCTCCACTCTCTCAAAACAAAGTCTGGTAAGAGGTTTGCCCCAAAAACAATTTACTTGTGAAGAGCATTGTGTTCCCTGTTTAAAAGGAAAACAACATAAAAGCTCTTACAAGTCAATTGAGGAGTCTAAAACAAGTCAGTGCTTACAGTTGCTCCATATGGACTTGTTTGGACCTGTAAAAATCATGAGCTTAAAACACAAAAGATATTGTCTGGTGGTAGTTGATGATTTTTCCAGGTTCACATGGACCTTCTTTTTACATTCTAAAGATGAAACAACAAACATTTTGCAAAACTTTGTTAAACAAGTTGAAAATCAATTTGATCTATCTGTAAAAATCTTTAGAAGTGATAATGGGACAGAGTTTAGGAACAAGGAGTTGGATGCTTTCTGTGAGTCAAAAGGGATTGTTAGACAATACAGCATCCCTAGAACTCCAAAACAAAACGGGGTTGTTGAAAGGAAAAACAGAACTTTAATTGAATCAGCAAGGACTATGCTTGCAGACTCAGGTTTACCCTTGTCTTTTTGGGCAGAGGCTGTAAACACTGCTTGCTATGTCCAGAGCAGAGTTTTGATAAACCCTAGGCATCAAAAGACTGCCTGTGAATTGCTTTACAAAATCAAACCTCTGATCTCTTATTTCAAAGTCTTTGGCTGCCGATGCTTCATTTTAAACATCAAAGATTCAATATCCAAGTTTGCAGCCAAAGTTGATTGTGGTTATTTTTTGGGATACTCAACCACTGCCAAAGCCTACAGAGTTTTTAACTCTAGGACCAAGTGTGTTGAGGAAATTCTAAATGTGAAGTTCAATGAACTCTCATCTTTAAAAATCCCAGCAAATGGACCTGCTGAATTGTTTGATTTATCTAAATTTACATTTGAAGATGTGTCTGTCAAGACTAACCCTGCAGGTACCCCACAACCATCATTTGAAGAGCAAGGATATGATTGCATTCTTCCAAATTTCAAAATCAATCCTACAGGCAGAGGAGCAGATGTTAGTAGCAATGGTGAAAGCTCTGCCAGGTCAACAGTGGCTAATACTCAAACCTATGCCAGTTCTCAGATCCAAACATCTGTTGATAAAAGTCCACAACAAATGGACGAAAATCAACCCATTTTCACTACCATACCACCAATTCCTCCACCACCATTCCAATCGGAGGCTGGAAAATCAAATTCACCAGCAGAGGATAGCTCAGATGATACACATTTGCATGCTTCACCTCAAAATGCCATTGTCCCATATCAAGGTGAGTTGATTTTTCTCAAAAGCCATCCATTGGATCAAGTTATTGGCAACATCAATGAGGGTGTGCTTACAAGAAGCCAAGCCCAAAACATTTGTCTTTTTGCTAGTTTTCTATCACTCACACAGCTTGTCAAGTACCAAGAGGCACTGAAAGACAACAGCTGGGTAGAGGTCATGCAAGAAGAGCTCCTACAGTTCAAGAGACGATAAGTATGGGAACTTGTACCACTACCAAAAGATGTGAGTCCCATCGGCATAAAGTGGGTCTTCAAGAACAAAACTGATGAAAGGGGTAATGTTGTCAAGAACAAAGCAAGGCTCGTAGTTCAAGGCTACAGACAGGAAGAAGGGATTGACTATGATGAAACTTTTGCTCCAGTAGCAAGGCTGGAAGCCATTCACCTGTTCTTAGCTTTTGCTGCTAACCACAACATCAAGGTGTACCAAATGGACATCAAAAGTGCATTCCTGTATAGAAAGATCAAGGAAGAAGTATATGTTTGTCAACCTCCTGGTTTTGAGGACCACTTCCATCCTGATCATGTGTACAGGTTAAACAAAGCACAGTATGGTCTAAAACAAGCACCAAGAGCCTGGTATGAAACTCTATCCACTTTTCTCTTATCCATTGGTTTTACCAGAGGTAGGATTGACAAAACCCTATTTTTAAAATGGAAAGGAAAAGATTTGATGCTTGTCCAGATTTATGTGGATGACATCATTTTTGGATCCACATGCACTGCCATGTGTGAAGAGTTCAAAAAACTCATGGCAGCAGAGTTTGAGATGAGTGCAATGGGTGAGTTGCAATGTTTTCTTGGTTTACAAGTCAAATAGCTGCAAGAAGGCACCTTCATTCATCAAAATAATTATGTGAAAGAACTACTTAAGAAATTTGATATGAATGATTGTAAACCTTGCAGCACACCCATGGTAACATCCAAGCTGGTCACTATAGATGGCAGAGATGACCTTTTTGATCAAACATTGTATAGAAGCATGATTGGGTCTTTATTGTACCTAACAGCATCACGGCCAGACATTATGTTTGCCACATGTGTCTGTGCCAGATCACAGTCAATGCCAAGAAAATCAGATCTTATTGCTGTAAAAGGATATTCAGATACATAAAAGGTGCTCCCACACTTGGTATCTGGTATCCAGTTAATGGTAACATTGAGCTTGCAGGATTTTCTGATAGTGATTTTGCTAGATGTAAAACAACAAGGAAGTCCACATCTGGAGGAGCCCAATTCCTAGGAGAATGCTTAGTGTCTTGGCAAAGTAAAAAGCAAGTTGCGGTATCCACATCCACTGCTGAAGCAGAGTATATAGCTGCTGCAAGCTGCACTGCTCAAATTTTGTGGCTTCAAAATCAACTCTTGGATTTTGGTGTAACTGCCATGAGGACTCCTCTCAAAATTGATAGTCAAGCAGTAGAAAACATCATCAAAAATCCAGTTTCACATTCCACCACCAAGCACATTGACATCAAACATCACTTTGTGAGGGATTGCTATGAAAAAGGTTTGATTTCTTTACAACATGTCCATACCAAGGATCAACTAGCAGATGTGTTGACAAAGGCACTTGATGCTTCCACATTTGCAAGTTCGATATCTAGGCTTGGAATGCTAAACATGGATTAAAACAAGTTTTTCTTGTGTTTCATGCGTAAATAGCAATAAAATGTTTCTAGAAATTCAAAAATCCATCCTTAAAAATAGTTAAAATTGAGTTGTTCAATAAAATCCTTAAAGTTTGTTCAAAGCTCTGATAGCACAAAAACACTGCTGTTTAGAAAAATCTATCCACTGATGCAAACCTCTGATAATGTTTAAAATTGGTCACAACCACTGGTAGTTTTTACTCTAACAGTGGTTCGCCAGCACAACTGTGTCCCATTGTCAAACAGAGGTTACACGTGGACAGATGTTATTCGACAGATGTTGCATCAGACGCCACGTCAATTACACTTTTTGAAAAACCCTATAAAACCCTGTTCTATCTCCAAACAGAGGTTTCACTTTTCTTGGTGATTTCAAAATTCTTCAAAACCCTTCTCTCACAAATCTTCCAAAATCATGGCTCCTAAAACCAAATCGAAGAAGAAATCGACACAAGCAAAATCCCCATTGTCTTCATCATCAAAACACCACAATTACACCGCAATTCTCGAAGAAACCGACGCAAACACTCATTATCATTCAATGATTCGGATTCTAAAGGAATCAAAATTTTAGCACATGTTGGAAGTGAAAGCCCCAATTTACATCAATTCTTTAAGAGATTTTTGGGCAAATGCTAAAGTAAACTCATCCGCTGACGATGTGCCCTATTCCATAACTTCCAAAGTTGGTGGCACTCAACTGCAAATAAGCCCACAATCTATGTCCCAAGTCTTCATGCTAAATGATATGCAACATCCAGTATCATTTCCGTTGAGGGAGATGCATCATGAATTCGTTGAAAGAGGTTACAATGGACAGATGAAAGGTATGACAATCTTCAAACCTAATTTTCCAGCAGAGATGAAATAATTTTTCCACACTCTACTTACTTGTGTCTCTGCAAAAACAACTGCTTTCAACGAGATTCCATTGAACATGCAGTATCTGGGATTTGCAATTTTAACTGGTTCTGATTTTAACTTCTCCCAGGTGCTATTCAATGATCTTGTAACAAATTTTAAAAATATTTCAAAACAAAAAGCTTTCTTGATACATCCAAGATTCATGAGTGTTTACTTGCAAGACCAAATCAAATCAAACGCAAGTAAACAAGGCGTAGTGACAAACGCTGGCAGCCTAAACCATGAAACATTCACACGATTTACAAATCAAGAAAAAGTTTCCAAAACAGAAGCAGAGGAGGATGAGCCTATTTTACAAGAACAAAATGCTTAAGCTCAACTTCCGGCTGCTGAGCCCACTGCCCTAGGAGATCAGGGCAACACAACCGCTGCTCTGAAACCCACACCTAAAATCTCCAAAAAGAAACCATCCAGCGCATCCCGAAAACCCACCAAACCCCAAAAGGGTCCTATGGAAGATGAGATCCCAGAGTAAACCCAGTGACACCAAAGTCACCATGCACTGCAGCTACTTCTTCACAGCAGATGGTAGAAAGATCTCAAACCGGCTTTGAAACTCCTCCTGCATCCTCACAAAAGGATCAGGTTGTAGGCACAGGGACACCTAATTATGAAGCTCTAGGATCACTTGGTTCTATCTTCCACAGCCCCTCTCCCAGGGCAATGTCGCTTTCTACACAGCCAATCTCTCCAATGATATCACTTCCACCCACAATGCTACCTTGCTGAATGCAATTGAGATTGAGCAGACATTATCCAGCACTTCTCACCAACTCTTCAATGAGAATATACCTCAACAAGAAGCTGGGTCTGACTTATTTCTAATTGCTAGCCCATCAGCAAATGAAGAGGCTACATCCCCTGGGTTACATGTAACCTTTGGTGATAGTTCAACAATGGCAGCCACTACAATTGCTGAACTCCCAAGTTCTCAATTGGACAGTGGTTACATAGCTAAGACCTTGTTGAAGGCAACCACTGCTGAGGCTACTAAGGTAACCTCTGCTCGAGTGGGAAGTCCCCAGAACCAAGACAAACGGGCATCTAAGATTGAAGCAAGTGTTAAACCACTTGCTCATGATATCTTGGATACAACTACCACATCTGGTAGGGGTTCAGGTGATCCTATTAAGTTAGGTGATGGGCTAAAATATCAGGAATTAACGAAAAGGTTACCAAGGTTGAAAGCACTGTTGATGAAATAAAAGATCTTTTGAAACAGTTGTTTACTATACAGAGTCAAACCCCTGTTCCAACCACTGTTGAACTAAAATCTGCAATTGATCCAATCTTTCAACAAGAAAAACACTTTCTGGAACAAAAACATAAGCATCAGATGATGGAACTCAGAAATATGGTTGATGCAAGATATAATGACACTGCTGCGGATATCAAGGAAATTAAAGCCCACTTGCTCACCACCCCTGGTAAATCTCCTCCTACTGTCATTTTCGTAAGTCCAAATGAAGCCAAAAAGGGGGAGAAACCTTTGGGAAATACAAAGTTGAAGTTGGATGATGATAAGGCAAGGCCTACAGTGAATATTCCTAAGCCAGATGGTTCAAAGAAACCAGATTTAACTGAAGATATCTTGGCTAGGGCAAAGAACTCTCATAAGAAGACTGTGTTTGATGAAGGCAAGGTGCTGGTTGAGAAAACGATTGATCAGCAGTTAGAAAAGGGAGAGACTGGTACCTCAACAAAGAGGAGATCTTCTACAAAAGCAAGACAACCAGAATCCACACCTCTCAAAACTAAAGATGCTACCAATCCAATCACAAAAACCTCTGTCAATACAAAATCAACCAGTTCTTCTCACATAAAACCCATATCCACCTCAACAGATGTTACAGCAACTGTTGTGCCAACGTCTGTTGACATAGCAGGGGTTGTAACAGATGTTATCACAACGACTTCCATCATCACTTTTCCCACTTCCACACAAACTTTACCACACCACCAAGAATTCCAAGCCATGCAACATCACCATCAATCAGTTTTAAGAGGAAAAAAGTTTCAAAGGTCATAAACGAAGAAAGATCCTGCTCCTAAGCTTCTTGCATCTACACCAATGTTAAATCTAACCTCTGTTTCTCCAACCAAAACATCTGCTCCATCACAAGAAGTGATTCCTGCAGCTATAAAATTTCCTCTTGATTTGCCTACAGTTAAGAAAGAAATCATATCTTTCTATGCTGAAGAAGATCCAGACAAAAGACATTTTCCTTCACTTCAAGGTTACCCAAAGCCTGTAAATATTGATCAGTATCTGGCACAGAAAGAAAAACAGGCAGAGGATATTGCGAGGAAGTTGTCTAAAGGCAAAAATGATAGAGAAGTGCAGAATCAACTCCAGTTCCAATTAAGCAAAGTCCAATCCCTTAAAGATTGTCTAAGAATTTATCAAATAAAATTTTTGAAGCAGATGAAAAACTCTTGAAAGAAAATTACATCTCACACATTCTGGAATCAAAGATATATCCTGCTACCAGAGCACAGTTCAAGGAGTGGTCTGTGAGTGAGCTTCAAGAAGAAAATGCAAGAATAGAAGCACAATAAAAAGATCCTCACAATAAACCTACATGTCCAGACTGGAAGAAATACAAGAAGAATGTGCCTGAAAAAACCCTAAAGCTCAGAAGAATGAAGGAAGAGCTAATTCAGAATCATTATGGGTTAAAAAATTAGGAGATGAGATGGGGGGGATAAGGGTGTTGGATACATACAAAATGCTTGAAGCTAGAAGGAAAAAGGATCCATCAATGCCTCCTAAACCTGATTACTCCAAAGAAGATGCTGCTCTCAGAGCCCAGCTCTCTAAAAGGCCTAGGTCAACGACTGTCCAATCCACACTTGCTTTGGTAAAACGAAAAAGGCAAGAGGATATGTCTAAGAAGGTTGACAGAGAATTTGAGAAAGAATTTATCAAAGAAGGGATCAAAAATATGATAGACTATCCAACAGATGATAGAAGTGCCAAGTTGGCCGAAGAATTGACAAGAGTAGCTCCTTTTCTAACCTCAGCAATAAAAGCTCCTTCAAGAAAGCCTTCAGACCCAAAAAATTCTAAAGTGGAAGGTCAACAAAGACACCCACGAATTGACTCTGCTCAAGTCTGATGGTAAAACTACTAAACTATCCATGGAAGCTGCTTATGGGCTTACAGTAGAAGACTTCCACGAACTACTAAGTATAGAGCTTGAGAAGGATGCTGGTGACTTAGAATCTCTTAACTTTGAACTTCAATTCAAGGGCCAAATAAGAGAACTCTTTCTGAGGAATAAAGATCAAGAATAAGGTGTTTTTGGCATCATCTGTTCCAGGGGGAGATTGTGGGGATTGAACCTTTGGAAAGGAACAGATGATTCAAAGTCAAAATACACCATCCGAGCTTGTTCCAGTTATCAGAGGTTCAATCCTCTGATAGGCTTTTTACTGCATTCAATAAACACTCTGTTATCTATCCTCTGACAGCAGAGATTCCCAACCGCTGATAGAAGATTACAAAATCAGAGGTTGGCCAGCAGAGTTTTAGTCTAGTCTTAGTTAATCAATGTAACAGTGCTAGGCACTGATAGTTTAGCCTAGCAGTGTTTTGAGTTAGTTACATTTTGTTAGCTGTCACTATCAACCATGACGTTACTGTAAGACGATCAGTGGTTAGATAGTTTAGTATAAATAGGCGCTCAATGTAACAGTCTTACTTGTCTTCTTACAAAGATCAATTTCGCATATCTTCTTCATTTCTTACTATCAGACAATCGTTATTGGGCTAAGGGGGAGTTTGTGAATCACATGCAATAGTTTAATTACTTGAAAGCATGATGATGATGAAAACAAACGACCGATTGATTGTTGTAAAAGTTTTCTATTAATCCGCTGCATTTACTTACTGTTTTCAATCATTTTCCATTCTTGAAACAAAAATAGCAATCAATTCAAACTTAGATCCTAACAGGTGAGCATACAGGTTTGCATACATAATAGATATAAAAGCGTTTTACAAACACCGCATGAACATACGTAAGAGTTGAGAACTATATTACTGCATTGATACATGTAAACCAACAAACCGCGACTGCGGGGCACGCGAACAAGTGTCCACGTCCTAAAGAGAAAAATAAATGAGAAGTAAAGTGGGAGCCTTAACAACTCTGGGCCTCCGGGTGGCGGGTCAACCTCTAGCAAGCTATCATGTTAAGGGTGGCATACAAACCAAGCAATACATACAATTCATCGATTCACGTACAATCATGTAAAGGTGGGTCGCGAATACGCATTTTGAGTTATGTGATGTGTTTTGATGTAGGAACATATGTGACACTCAAAAGTGCGTTTAAGCGTAAAAAGGGTTCAAGTATACTCACTGTTAGTGTTTGATAAACAAACACGAAGCGGTTCTGGATTGAAGGGAACGTCGGTTCAGCCTGTAAAACGAACAGAAGTGCATCAGTCTTCCGAAGTGCTGAAAAGGTCGAAACGTGAAGGAGCAGTGGACAACTTCGGGCAAAGTTATACCAATTTCCTTTGGATTGGTACAAGTTCGGGCGAACTTAACTGAACCTACTGGAAAGTACAAGTTCGATCGAACTTAGTACCCTTTCTTAGAAATGGGTACAAGTTCGGGCGAACTTGACTGGAATCTTCTGGGATGTTCAAGTTTGGGCGAACTTGGTACCCTTTTCTTAGAAATGGGTACAAGTTCGGGCGAACTTGACAGTTTTCTTGGAAATGATACAAGTTCGGGCGAAGTTGGTCACAATCTGGTGACAACTTCGAGCGAGGTTGCTCTTTTTGGAGCGAACTTGACTGTTTTGGTCACAAAATCGTGCGTTTTCGCGTCGTTTGTTGAGGAAATCGAGTGTCCATCCCACCAACCTTAAGCTACTGAGCAAAACATAGGCTGGATTTAGCCACTTTACAGGAACTCGGGCTAATCCAAGCGAACTTGATGGTTCGTACGGGTTAGTCCAGTTCATGCAAGGTGACAATATAGTCCTTGTGCTTCCGAATCTGAGATCTTGCTTGACAATGCCTCGTTCCACTTTATAGTGAACGAAACATACGTTACTAGTCCGTATTCTGTGTAAAAAATCAATGTTTAAAAAGGTTTTACTCAGATCTAACACTTGGTGAGTCGAAATCATAAAGATTTCTAGCTTGGGAAGCCAAAGCTAGGCCCAAATACACTCCTTTAGTGTAGATCTAAGTGAAAAGAAGAAGTTTTATAGAAAAAGATGAAGATTTTCATAAACAGAAGAGTTTTGATGAAAACGAAAGTAATCCTTGTGCAAAATCGTAGTAGAATCGTTGTAGTTTGCATAAAAAACGGGTTCATTCTTACCTGGAAATCAAAGGTTTTCGGTTTTGGGAGCTCTGGGGCGAACTTACAGCAAGGGGAGCACGAATGGAGGTGCTTGGTATTATAGGTGAGGGGAAAATGGTGCTGACCGACATCAAGTTCGGGCGAACTTGCCACTTTCCAAGTGAACTTGGCACAAGTTCGGGCGAACTTGGCCAGTTCAGCTTGGAATGTGCAAGTTCGAGTGAACTTGCTGTTAATTTGGAGTCGTGGTGGCCTGGACAAGTTCAGGCGAAGTTGGGGTGCCCAACTTCAGCCGAACTTGGCCTGGTGGCTAAGTTTTTTTCGTTATTTGCACCTTAGGTGTTCGTTTGGCGATTCGGTTCGTATAAGATAGTTATGCTAAGCGTTCTAGCGAAGCGTCAAGCGTTGTTTTACTATTATAGTGAGAGAGAGCGAGTTGCGTGAGCGTATGAATGTTTTAGAGATAGTAACACTTATCATAACAAGTATAACACACATATAACATAATTCCACGTAATTAACTGCGTTTGCGCTGTGATGAGATAAGCGATGTCAAAGGCACAAGTGGTTATTGTACAACAACACACTCGGCTCTTAAGGTAACGTAGTTACTCGTGCTTGCGTTGAGTTAGCGTTGCGTTTAATAGGCGTTTAGATGTTATGACAAAATGTATTTAGTAAACATAAACCATCCTTTATTATCGAATCTCGGATTACAAAACAAAATAGACGGAAAAGAAAACAACGAAAATACGAGTTTGTTACAATCTCCCCTGCTTTAGAAAATTTTGTTTTGAAATTTAAGTAGTGGCCATAACAAAGAGATGTGGATATTTAGCTTTCATAACACTTTCAAGTTCCCAAGTGAACTCGACATCGCGTTTGCCTTTCTATCGGACTTTCACAATAGGAATGCGAGAGCGTCGAAGTTTCTTGGTCTCCCGGTCCATGATTTCTACCGGCTTTTCTATGAACTGAAGAGTCTCGTTTATTTGCAAATCCTCGAGTGGAACACGAAGATTTTCTTCAACTAGGCATTTCTTGAGGTTTGATATGTGGAAAGTCGGATGTACGTTGTTGAGTTCTGCTGGTAGTTCGAGTCGATATGCCACTTTGCCAATTCTTTCCAGAATTTTAAAGAGACCCACGTATCATGGTGCTAGTTTCCCTATCTTTCCAAATCGGATCACTCCTTTCCAGGGCGCAACCTTTAAAAGTACGTGATCTCCAATTTCGAACTGTAGGGGCTTGCGGCGTTTATCGGCATAACTCTTTTGGCGACTCTAAGCTTTCAAGAGATTGTCTCTGATTTGGAGGATCTTGTCTGTCGTTTCTTGTATTAACTCAGGACCGGTGATTTGTGCTTCTCCGATCTCGTGCCATGCAATAGGTGATCGACATTTTCTTCCGTACAGTGCCTCAATAGGTGCCATTTGAATACTAGTATGATAACTGTTATTGTACGAAAATTCTACTAAAGGTAAATGCGTATCCCAATTACCACCAAAATCTATAATGCACGCACGAAGCATATCTTCGAGGGTGCGGATCGTGCGCAGTCTGACAGTCGGTTTGAGGATGAAAAGCGGTACTGAGGTTAAGCGTAGTATCGAGAGCGGATTGAAAAGTCTCCCAGAGACATGAGGTAAAGTGACCATCGCGGTCAGTGATGATGTCACGAGGCGTCCCGTGTCGATAAATGACTTCGTTGGTATAGATTCGTGCTATTCGTTCTACCTTGTAGTCTTCTCGTATGGCAATAAAGTGAGCTGATTTAGTAAGGCGAACCCAAATGCTGTCGTGACCAGAAGAGATGCGAGGGAGTTTCGTAACGAAGTCCATGGCTCTACTCTCCCACTTTCACATCGGGATTTCGGGTTGTTCGAGCATACTAGAGGGCCTTTGATGTTCAGCTTTAACTTTCGAGCAAGTTAAGCCCTTTGAGACGTATAAAGCGATATCCTTTTTCATGCTCGGCCACCAATACTTAGGACGAAGGTCCTGGTACATCTTGTCGGCTCCGGGGTGAATGGAGTATCGAGATTTATGAGCTTCGGTCATTAGCAATTCTCGAAGATTATAACGACTAGGAATCCAAATATGATCGAGATAATAATAAGTGCCATTAGGTTTAGCTACGAGTTGGGTTTCGCCTCTACATTTCATTTCTTCTTACAGGGTATTCTCATTAAAACAAGCAAACTGGGCGGCGTGAATAAGAGTTTCAAAATTATTAAAGCTTGAGAGTCATGAACACTATACACATAGCTTTGTCGGCTGAGAGCATCGGCTACGACGTTTGCTTTGCCAGGATGGTAGCGTATCTCACAATCATAGTCCTTGAGAAGTTCAACCCATCTGCGTTGATGCATGTTCAGTTCTTTTTTATTAAAGATATGTTGTAAGCTCTTATGGTCGGTGAAGACCGTACACTTGGTACCGTAAAGGTAGTGTTGCTATATCTTTAATGCAAAAACCACTGCACCGAGTTCGAGATCGTAGGTAGTGTAGTTCTTCTCGTGGATTTTGAGTTGTCGAGACGCATACGCAATAACTTTGTCTCGTTGCATGAGAACACAACCAAGACCTAGGTTAGAGGCATCGCAATAAACAACAAAACAGTCATTTATGTTGGGTAGAGCGAGTACATGAGCGTTGCATAGCATACGCTTGAGAGTTTGGAAGGCTTCCTCTTGTTTGGAATCCCAAACGAAAGGCTTGTCCTTATGAGTTAAAGCGGTAAGGGGCACGACGATTTTAGAAAATTCGGCGATGAATCGACGGTAGTAACCCGCCAATCCAAGAAAAGAACGGAGTTCAGATGCATTCTTCGGCGTAGTCCAACTCTTTACAGCTTCTATCTTTGCAGGGTCGACGTGAATTCCTTGACTGTTAACGATATGACCAAGGAATTGGACTTCTTCGAGCCAGAATTCGCACTTAGAGAACTTGGCATAAAGGCGATTTCCTTGAAGAAGTTCGAGAACTAAACAAAGATGTCGCGCGTGTTCGGCTCTCGACTTTGAGTAAATAAGAATATCATTGATAAAAACAATGACGAAATGATCCAAGAAGGCTTTACACACACGGTTCTTCAAATCCATGAAGACCACGGGTGCATTTGTGAGACCAAAAGGCATGAACACGAATTCAAAATGGCCATATCGAGTACGAAAGGCGGTTTTCGGAATATCTTTTTCTAGCACGCATAACTGATGATAATCGGAACGTAGATCGATTTTGGAAAAAACAAGTAGCACTATGGAGTTGGTCGAATAAATCATCGATTCGAGGAAGAGGGTAGCGGTTCTTTATCGTGAGTTTGTTAAGTTCACGATAATCGAATAATCAATGCACATTCAGAACGTCCCATCTTTCTTTTTCACAAAAAGAACGGGTGCGCCCCATGGTGAAGTGCTCGGGCGTACAAAGCCTTTATCAAGTAATTCTTGAAGTTGGCTAGATAGCTCGCACATTTCTGATGGTGCAAGGCGATAGGGAGCTTTAGCAACAGGTGTAGCACCGAGGATTAAATCTATACTGAATTCAACATCGCGAGTAGGGATAAGCCAGGTAAATCGTCGGGAAAAACTTTAGGAAATTCACAAACAACGGGTACGTCTTTCAAGGTTTTCTTTTCCTTCTCCGGGTTCACGATGTGGGCTAGGATGGCAATGCATTGCTTGCGCAAATACTTGCTCGCTCGGGTGCATGACAGAAGCATCAAATTCTTTGAGGGTGTTTCGCCGTAAACATGTAGTTGATCTCCATTAGGAAGGGGAAAAAGAATCATTTTATCTAAACAGACGACTTCAGCACGACTCCTGCGAAGAAAGTCCATGCCTACTATGACATCAAAACTACCTTGTTGCATAGGTATGAGGTCGATCGAGAAGATGTGGTTGTTGAGATCGAGAGTACAACCACGTAAGACGGGGTTAACAGTAACGGTTCTTCTGGTGGTGACTTCAACATCGAAAGTCTTTGGGAGTTTAGCGCGTTTACATTTTAAAAGTTTTTCGAATTCTAACGACACAAAACAGTTATCGGCACCAGTATCAAATAAACAAGAAGCATAAATACCATTAACAAGGAATGTACCATTGACAACATTGTTGTCGTTCTGAGCCTGGCGGTGGTTAAGATTGAAGGCTCGTCCACGCACAGCCTGTGGTTGCTGCTGTTGTGGCTGTGGTGGCTATGGCTGAGGCTGCTGCTGCGGTTCTGTTTCACAACTTTGTTTGGGCATACATTGCTAAAATGGTTCAGATCACCGCAAGTGTAGCAAGCACGTGCTTTTGGGAGTGGTGCTTGCTGCTGGAGCTGCTGCTGATTGGTTTGAGGAGCATGGGGTGGAGCTGGTAGTGCTGCTGGTGCTTGAAGAGCTTGCTGACGAGAACCAGTACGGCAGTTGACAGTGAAGTGGCCGTAGATATTGCAGTTGGTACAGAACGGCAGTTGCCTCCAACTGGGTGATGGTAGGTACACTTTGAGCATAGCGGGTGAGGACCAGTGTACGCACGCTTTGTAGGTGGTGCGTTTGGTGTAGCAGCTTGAAACGGCTGAGAGTTCAACGGTGCAATAACTGCACAATTCTTGCTTGGGTTTCCTCTTTTGCGACCTCGGCGATTGGACTTTGATTCTTGAGACGGCTCGGTAGTAGCGCTTGGTTCGGTGGTAGCTTGATTCATGACTTTGTGGTTCTTGAAATATCCAGCTTGGACACGTTTGTCATTAATCTCAGCTGCAAGCTGATAAGTCTCTTCGATGGTAGTAGTACGCGCTGCTTGGACAAAATCAGCAACGCAGTCAGGTAGAGCACGGAGATACTTTTTGATTGCTTTTTCTGCGGTGTCCACCTGACCGGGATATATGATACTTAGCTACTTGTAGGGAGCAGTGAGACCGGCGTTGTCAGGTCCATCTTGCTTGATATCCCAAAATTCTTTCTCCAGTTTCTGAATTTTGGGGAGGACAGAATTCTTTCACCATAATTGCCTTGAGTTCCTCCCATGTGAGCCCGTAAGCTTCATCATTTCCGCGCTTGTTGCGCTCTGCGGTCCACCAATCAAGTGCCCTTGATTGGAACACACCGGTAGAGTTGATGGTGCGGAGAGATTCAGGGCATTCGCTTTGGCGGAACGTGACCTCGATGGAATCGAACTAATGGAACATCACGCTTGGTCCGTCTGTGCTAGTGAAAGTGAGAGGTCCGCACGCTTTGAATTGTTTGAAGCTTAACGAGGACTCTGGTGCGTCCATCTTGGAATCAACGGATGAGTTGCTGCTGACAGCATGAATTTCGCTAACAATCTAGGGGATCACCTTGGCCATCTGCTTGGCCACAAGCGAGGCGATATGCTTGTCAACGTTGTTGCGCTGGATGTTCCTCCTAGTGTGAGATCCCATGGAAGACATCTACATGAAGGATTTGATTGGGTGAGATTCGATTATAGTAGGTTTATGTTCAAAAGTTTGGCCATTTCATTACTATTATTATTATTATTATTATTATTATTATTCAATATAAGGCACAAAATCACATATTCACGTAGGCAGGTAAACACGTAGGCACATAAGCACATAGCACGTAAGCACGTAGTCACATAAGTCACGTAAGCACATATTTTGCACGTATTCACATTCTCATAAGTAACGCGTTGTGCATTCGAGAGTTAGCGAGGTAGCGTAGCGCGGTTGCGTGTAGTAGTACAGTTCATACTACGCTATATTAGAGACTAATATAGCGGATGAGGTACGTGTAGCGTATCGTAGGCGGGATGCGTTAATTGGATTATCTGCGATTTTATTAGTGTTTCAGATTGCGAGCGTTGTGCGAGTAGTGCATATATCGATAGAGCGTAAAAAACGATAAATCGAGGAATCAATAAAGCAAGAAATCAAATAAGTGTAAAATCCACAAATTTAGACACATAATTAAAATAAAACTCGGTGATGCGTGAAATCGGCGATTGCAGGCTTATATCAATTTGGAGTGTCCTGGGTTTTGAGACAGCGAGTACCCAAAGTGATTCGAGAATTCTCTGAGTTCGGGCACACGATTTGGCCTAATAGACAAATGCTCTCGCCGTACAACGGTTAACGACATTTATCCTTCCAGTTACGTCGTGTTCCGAGTCATCGAAATAGTAGAGACTTTTGGTGAGATTAAAAATCGAGGAGTGGAACTAGTTATTAAGATGCGGGTTTCACCCCAAACTTAACAACTTCATCCCTAGTTGTGGTTATGCTCACCGATCAAATCGGGAGTTCCACTAGATAGAAATGGAGGTCTTCATCGAGGTTTGGATATCATTCCTAACTCAACGAAGGTATCTCGTGCGATATAGGATGCGTGTAGTGAATGATCTTGTCGAGAGTTCTTGGTTTTCACACCTAATCTTGACTTGATCACTCGTTTTGTGTGATACGAGCGTTCTTCAACGTGTATTGTGGTAGCTTTCGGAAAAGCATACGTAGTTTAAAAGACCGTTTCAAAGAGATATGCTCAAGTTCGGGCGAAGTTGTCTAACTTCGAGCGAACTTGATCATCTTCGAGCGAACTTGTTGAGTATTGAGGGGACTGGGTCAAGTTCGGGCGAACTTGACCAATTTCGAGCGAACTTGTCTAACTTCGAGCAAAGTTGTCAATTCGTACTAGTTTTGGGCGTTTAATTAATGCATAACAGTCTGATTTAGTATCCTAACTATAGACTAGGTCAAACATGGTAGTACTATCTAATTTTCCCTACAGTTATGGCTCTGATACCAATCTGTCACACCCCAACCGATGGCGGATTCATCGGGGCGCGGCACTAGGCGAATCAGATTGTTTCAAGAGAAATTCCATAACAACTAATAATGACAATATTTTAAATAGTCAACTTCCCATACAATTAACCAATATCTCATATTAATTCTTACAAAACATAACATCTCTTAAAACACATCAAATTTGATCTTCTCTAGATTTCTATTACATGTGTTTCTAAGATAAACCTAATCCAATTGCAGCAGTAGAAAATCCTCAACCTGTCACATATGTTAAAATAAAAGTCAATACAATTAAGTAAGGGTGAGCATACAGGTTTGCATACAAAATAGATATAAAAGCGTTTAGCAAACACCGCATGAACATACGTAAGAGTTGTGAACTATATTACTGCATTGATACATGTAAAACAACAAACCGCGAGTGCGAGGCACGCGAACAAGTGTCCACGTCCTAAAGAGAAAAATAAATGAGAAGTAAAAGTGCGAGCCTTAACAACCCCGGGCCTCCGGGTGGCGGGTCAACCTCTAGCAAGCTATCATGTTAAGGGGCATACAAACCAAGCAATACATACAATTCATCGATTCACGTACAATCATGTAAAGGTGGATCGCGAATACGCGTTTTGAGTTGTGTGATGTGTTTTGATGTAGGAACATATGTGACACCCAAAAGTGCGTTTAAGCGTAAAAAGGGTTCAAGTATACTCACTGTTAGTGTTTGATAAACAAACACGAAGCGGTTCTGGATTGAAGGGAGCGTCGGTTCAGCCTGTAAATGCGAACAGAAGTGCATCAGTCTTCCGAAGTGCTGAAAAGGTCGAAACGTGAAGGAGCAGTGGACAAGTTCGGGCGAAGTTATACCAATTTTCTTTGGATTGGTACAAGTTCGGGCGAACTTGCCTGAACCTACTGGAAAGTACAAGTTCGATTGAACTTGGTACCCTTTCTTAGAAATGGGTACAAGTTCGGGCGAACTTGACTGGAATCTTCTGGGATGTTCAAGTTTAGGCGAACTTAGTACCCTTTTCTTAGAAATGGGTACAAGTTCGGGCGAACTTTACAGTTTTCTTGGAAATGATACAAGTTCGGGCGAAGTTGGTCACCATCTGGTGACAACTTCGAGCGAGGTTGCTCTTTTTGGAGCGAACCAGACTGTTTTGGTCACAAAATCGTGCGTTTTCACGTCGTTTGTTGAGGAAATCGAGTGTCCATCCCTCCAACCTTAAGCTACTGAGCAAAACATAGGCTAGAGAGGTCTTTTAGGGCGAGTTTTAGCCACTTTACAGGAACTCGGGCTAATCCGAGCGAACTTGATGGTCCGTACGGGTTAGTCCAGTTCATGCAAGGTGACGATATCGTCCTTGTGCTTCCGGATCTGAGATCTTGCTTGACAATGCCTCGTTCCATTTCATAGTGAACGAAACATACGTCACTAGTCCTTATTCTGTGTAAAAATTAATGTTTAAAAAGGTTTTACTCAGATTTAACACTTGGTGAGTCGAAATCATAAAGATTTCTAGCTAGGGAAGCCAAAGCTAGGCCCAAATACACTCCTTTAGTGTAGATCTAAGTGAAAAGAAGAAGTTTTATAGAAAAAGATGAATATTTTCATAAACAGAAGAGTTTTGATGAAAACGAAGGTAATCCTTGTGCAAAATCGTAGTAGAATCATTGTAGTTTGCATAAAAAACGGGTTGATTCTTACTTGGAAATCAAAGGTTTTCGGTTTGGGAGCTCTGGGGCGAACTTCCAGCAAGGGGAGCATGAATAGAGGTGCTTGGTATTTATAGGTGAAGGGAAAATGGTGCTGGCCGACATCAAGTTCGGCCGAACTTGCCACTTTCCAAGCGAACTTGGCCAGTTCAGCTTGGAATGTGCAAGTTCGAGCGAACTTGCTGTTAATTTAGAGTCGAGGTGGCCTGGTCAAGTTCGGGAAAAGTTGGGGCGCCCAACTTCGGCCGAACTTGGCCGGGTGGCTAAGTTTTGTTCGTTATTTGCATGTTAGGTGTTCGTTTGGAGATTTGGTTCGTATTAGATAGTTATGCTAAGCGTTTTAACGAAGCGTTAAGCGTTGTTTTACTATTATAGTGAGAGAGAGCGAGCTGCGTGAGCGTATGAGCGTTTTAGAGATAGTAACGCTTATCATAACAAGTATAACACACATATAACATAATTCTGTGTAATTAACTGCGTTTGCGATGTGATGAGATAAGCGATGTCGAAGGCACAAGTGGTTATTGTACATCAACACACTCGACTCTTAAGGTAATGTAGTTACTCGCGATTGCGTTGAGTTAGCGTTGCGTTTAATAGGTGTTTAGATGTAATATAGTTGTGACAAAATGTATTTAGTAAAAATAAACCATCCTTTATTATTGAATCTCGGATTACAAAGATAGATATAAACAAAATAGATGGAAAAGATAACAATGAAAATACGAGTTGTTACACTCGTGGGTTCGATACACAGAATTACTTTAGCTTTACTACATTGACCGGTACACTTGCCGGTTGTGTGGTCTAGGTTTTAGAGAGTCTTAGTTATAAATTTAAAACTTAGAGTGTCTAGTTTAGGGTTAAAATTAGTTAGTTTTTTATAGACCACTTTTAGCACATCAAGTAACCTAGCACCCAACGCCATTTTGCGCCGAGTGATGGATAAACATGCGAAAAATCGGGTTTTCACCTGAAGGGGTTTGGTCCCAAAAACCTTGCGCCAGCGTAGAAGACCATACCTTTTCTCCTTTTCAAAAACTATTCTGAATACAGTCTTCCGCGGGCTCGCATAAGAAACCTCAAAAAACTTGGGAGTAACTCTCTCCAGACAACCCTGCACCGGGATACTGAGATGGCCAACAGTCTTGTAACACCCTTGCGCGGGCTCGCGCAAGGCTAAGATAGACTTAAACAACAGTTAAGAAAGCCTCACACGCCCGCTCGCAGGAATGTAAGTAGCAGACAAAATGAATCTTTTCTATTATAACAAACCAGACACGTGGCAGATGGTGAGAGGTTTATAGCTGTAAATCTTCTAGAAGACATTAAACGCCCATCGTGCAAAGCCTCATTCAGTTGTAACCGAATTCGACGTGGCAAGATCTGGTGCACCCATCTAGATCACGATAATGGCATGCATCTTATACAAATAGGGATAATCACAGATGCCACGTGGCAATTCCCCTACCGTTGATCAGCTAAGCGATCTGTGTGCTTGGATGACAAAATAACTAACTAACGGGGTGAAAAAAGATTTCGTTAAATCTCTCCTAAATTTTGGCGCCCAATTTCGGTTATAAATAAGAAGACTTGAGATACAAGTAAGACATTCACTCTCACATACTCTCTCTCTCTTACTTCACTTAAACTATTCCGATAACCTGTACTTATTCTCACGTCGGAGGGTGGTCACAGAGAGAACCCCCATTCTCCCTGTGGCGAGTCTGACGGTGTTTTGTTTTGCAGTGTTCATCGGAGATCTGTTTAGTTCGGCGAATAATAGGAGGATTTACCTTTTATGCGGAACCACAGATCTGATCTGGTGTTTCTTCATCACCCTATTAAAGATATATTCAATCCCTAATGGAAATACCTTCAACCCTAGTCGTTTTAGCCTCCCAAGGACGAATTTCCAAGTTCCAAACTTCATTTTTCTTAAGACTTTCAAGGATTCAAGATCTAACACAACCATAGAACATTCGACCATGATGATTAGCGGCTAATCTCACCCATGATCTCCTCTGGGTGTAGGGTTTGTATTTGATGTTTTTGATACTTGTTTAAACTAAATTTTTTGGGGATTAGGTCTGTAACCTGTTAAGTTATTGTTAGATTCAATTGTGGTTATTTGTTTAAAAGATTTGATTTTGTTGAAACTTTAAATTCATGAACTTTTTGGTCCATGGTTTTTTTTGTTGATTTATATTTCATATAATTAAATTGTGTTGTTTGAATAGGACCTCTTAAGTTCGGTTCCTCATCTACCACTTGATTAACCATATACATAGTCACAATTAACTGTTTCCCAATTCCCACTATGTTAACAATATCAATTGCGTTTTGTCAAACTCAAAACCCGGAGTAGATTACAATTTCTCATAATTGTTTTTCAGATCAATCAAACTAAGTGATTTTATAAAGATTTTCACCATCAAACAAAAAGATAATAGTTGATCAATAAAATTTACAATCAAACTCTAATCAAATATTTCCTGTGGAGACGACCGTGCTTACCTTTGCTAGTAAAGGTACTTAGGACCAATTTTTAAACTAGTTTTTTGACCCACCTTTCGACATCGATCAATAAAATTTCATTTATTCAACATGGACACGAGAGTCTAGCCTTGTTAACTAATAAATTTAATTCCTTTGATGATGATTTACCTCCACAATATTCTTTATGCTAGTTTTATTCGAGACTTTGCTTTTGTAGTTTTGTTTAATGATTTACCTTTCTGGATTCTCTTTTTAATGATGGTTATGGCGTTAACTCATGAAATTAACCATCTTTCTATCATCACAGGCTTGTAGGTACACACATTTTTTAACAAAAAAGTTTGGTACCTAAGGCCACTCGGGGGCGTTCACCGTTTTGCAATTGGGTACCCCCTACCCGATCGGGGACACCGCCGTCGACGGCTCTGGTAGGGGGTTTCGGGTAAGGAAATCAAGAGGAAGTAACCGATTTGGGTAGGTGATGATTGTGTGTGTGTGTTTGTCTGGAAAACTATGCAGGGGGTGTTTATCGTTGGTAAAACCAACACCGATGGGGGGATTTTCGGTTTGGGTGTGCGGGTAGTCGGTGTGGCAGTAGTACATTGGCTGGTGGGAGGGTACCGTCGGGTGGATCCCCGGCTTCCCTAATATCTCATTTAATGCTACACATCTTTTCGGGTTTTTTTGTCTCTTTTTTTTTTACAAAAGTGATTCATTGAGTAGGGCTACTTAGTTGTTCATTATATTAGGCTCTCACTATTCTCACATCCCCACATCTTATTTTCACACCATTTTTTACTCTATATCCCTCTATATATATCTATGTATGTATAGAGAGAGATAGAGAGAAGGGATGTGTGGATATTAACTCCCTATTAATATTTTGGATTTGTTTTTTAAAAAATTAAGAGTAAATTGCGGTTTTGGTCCCTGTGGTTTAGTGGTTATTGCTATTATTTACAAAATCCAAATGTCTTGCAATTTTAATACCAATGTCTCTATTTTATTACGGTTTTAGTCCACCACACTAACTCCATCAAATTTATAGTTAAATTTTTGTCATGTGATAGGCATATGCAAGTATTTTGGTAAATAACCATTCAAAATGATTAAAGGGAATATTAAGAAAGATTATAAGGTATGGAACATGAGTCATCATTTTCTTTTTAGTTAAGAAATGATTAACATGCTGAATAAAGGAAGTGGGAGTGGATTAGAGAGCAAGGCAAAGGAAGAGGCAAATTCCTTTCAATAGTGTTAAACAATCTTAATTGATTAATGAAATTTGAATATAAACGAATTGTGAATCAAAGTTATATATAACGAAGGAGGTGAGTGTCGAAAGGAAAAATATTACTAGCTTTATGCCATCAAATTAACAAATAAAATGTAGGTGTTTTATATAAATTAGTACAGGGTTTATATAAAACAGTAGAAGTTTTTATATAAAATAGTAACATATTATATATTAACTTTTATTCTTAATATGATGATTCCCAAAAATAATAAAAAATATTTCATTTTCTCCACCAAAAGTAGTAACATTTTACATCATTACTATGTGATTGATCGTATTTAAGTAACTTTACTTTTCGTTTGTATCACCCAATGATACATTTCTTTTGTTTCTAGAGTATGAGTTTAAGCCTTCACAAAATGTCACTTGTGAACATTCAAAGTTTCTATTAAGATGTTTACATCACTATCACTATGACACTATATAATACTGTATTCTTCCAAATGATGTAATTAAACAAATAAATCCAAATATCAGCGAAAAAGTTTTTTGATACTTAGCTACCACATTCTTTGAATATATTTACTCATTAAATACTACAAATTTGTATAAACAACACCTACCCCCTTAACCTTAAGTTATCCACACTATAAGTTAGATGGAGTTATACACTATAAGTTGGATGAAGCCAGTGTGATGGATCAAAATCGTAATAAAATAGAAACTTTAATATTAAATTTGTAAAACATTTGAATTTTATAAATAATAGCAATAACCACTAAACCATAGGGACTAAACCACAATTTACTCAAAAATTAATGTTTGTTTTTCAGGTTTAGATATGTCACATTTATTACACCAATGTGACTTCTCATTTGATAAACATTCACTCTATATAATAATGCTTCATTTAACTTTTGTGTTAAAAAACTTTGTTAATAAGAATTATATTATATATTTTATATATTAAAAAGAGAAGTCAATGAATAGTGCTTATAGGGGCTCTTTGGCAACATCTGAACCAATAAATGCTGAATGGTTAAGAGGCTCTGAATGGTTAAGAAGCTCTGAACCAGTAAGTGATGAATCATTAAAGTGCTGTTTGGTTGCACATCTGAATGACTGTGTAAAATGACATTTTTACCCATCTGAACAACTTTGTGCTGAATGAGATATAGCTGTTTGTTTAGTGCTCTGTACAGAATGATGAATAACTTAAAAAAAAATACAAAACATAATAGAAAATCCAAATTACACAAATTCATCAAAGTTCATGAAAACATACTACAACCAAATTACACAAATTCATCAAAGTTCATGAAAACATACTACAATCCAAATAGAAATTAATATTATTCGTACAATTTTAATTTGAACCATTTGATCATAGTTGACTAGCAATTTGATTACGTAAGGTATTCATAACGATTCTTCGTTTGCTTTGATCCACTAGGAAATTGTGTTCTATTTTCAACTTTTCACCTACATTCTTCCATGATTGTGGTTTAGGACTGCTCCCTTCGCGTCCACGAAGTGTGATTTCTGGAAGACATGTTTCAAGAAATGTTTTCTCTAACACCCTCTAGGTTCCAATTAGTCCTACCCCTTTTTTGTGCCATTTCTTTGAACAATTCAAAACACACACAACATACTATTAAACCTTTACGAAGGGAAAATAAACAAAATTATAACATCACAAATTCAAACTCAAAGAATGTACAACAAAGATTATCATTCTTGTACCATATTATTAGACTGTACATACACGATATAGATATATAGCAAGACAAATTAAAACCAAAACTTGTCCAAAATCATAATTGAAACTCAACATATATATCTTCAACATACATACAGATACATAATATAAAGCCAAACTCAACATAACATCTTCAACATACATACAGATACATAATATGCCATTTAAACTCAACATAAATAGCAAAACAAATTCAATCCAAAACTTGTCCAAAATTATAATTCAAACTCAACATAGATATCTTCAATATACATACAGATACATAATACAAAATCAAACTCAACATAGATAGCAAGACATATGTTCAGAATGTTAAAAATCAAACTCACAAAGTTATATCTTCCAAATCAATACTAGACACAAGTTCAGAATGTTAAAAAAAACTGACCTAATCGACCTTGTATTTCGGCGGCTGTGGAGCTCCGATTGAGGGGAGGGCGGCGGTTGTGGAGGACGGTGACGTGGAGGTGTGGAGTGGAGGTGGCCGGAGGTGTGGAGGAGGTGATGAAGGATGCGGCTGTATGTGTGGAGGAAGAGATGCAGCGGTTTTTTAGGGCACATGGTAATAAACACCATTCAGATCTCAAAAAGCACTGAACCATTCAGATCTGAATGGTTTCATTCATATGTTATTTGGGGAACCAAACACCTTATGGCTGAAGGATTAAGAGGTCAAGCATCTTATGCTTCATTAAGAGGCAACCAAACACTCTATAATATTATAATAATATATAGTTTTTTTTAATATTTTAAATTTTAATATTATACTAATATTATTCTCTTTACCTTTTAAGTTGGGTAATCTTGGTGTCAACGGAAACTGGTATCGAAAATACCGTACGTCCGTTCGTTATTGGTACATAAAAGGTAAAAACCTGCCCAGCCTGGTATAGAAACGACAAAAGTCGGTACGAAAATGATTTTAGAAATCTTTTATTATATTTATCAACCGCTTTTGAGCTAAAGTTGCATTGTCTTGCAAATTGAAGTTTAATCAATAGGTAGTATTCAATAATAAATTTAAAGAATAAACTCGTAACTTCTAGTGCCATATGCCAATTAATGATCAATTGGTATATAGACAAATTGATCTAACAAAAATATTCATAATAAGTGATTAAATATATACAAATCCGTTGTAGTCTAGTTGGTCAGGATATTCGGCTCTCACCCGAAAGACCCGGGTTCAAGTCCCGGCAACGGAATGTTTTTCCCAATTTCAATTTTTTTACAAAACATTTATACAAATAGTTGCTTTTAGCCCCCTAAGGTTTTCTCATCTTTTTTCTGCTATAAAAGTCTACTATTTACGGCTTTGAGGTATCCCTTAACAGCTTAACGAGGGATTATTATACATTTCTTAAGCTCTACAAGATGGAAGTACCGATAGTTAAAGTCACATGTTATCAACGTTTATACGATATTTTTATTCATTCAACACTTTCTTAATCTTGTATTGAAAAAAAATGTAGCTTCTTAATCTTTTTTTTTTAAATATAGTTCATGATCAGTTTTCTTTTATTATCATCTTCATAATCTAATTAAGTTGTCCTATACTATTCTGATCACAATTTACAAAAAATCGATTAAATATAAAATCTAAGAAGTATAAGTATCTGTTGGTATTATATAATAAATCATGTAGATTTTCATCTAAAACTTGTAGATTATATGTTTCAGTTCTAACTGTCAAACACTACGTTGATTATGTCTGATTGATCTAAGTACGTGAAATAACTTTGATGATAATTCGGTTATATTAGGTCTCTTAGCAACAAAATTCTAAGTTTTAGCTTATATTGTTGTTTAGTATTTGTATTATAATTTCAGAAATAAGTTACATCGGTTAGATAATTAAATGTTGGGGTCCTCCACTATGGCATAGTGTTGTTCCCATCTCGGTGAAGGCTTGGCCTGTGGTTTTACCCAGGTTCGAGTCTAGGGGGCGCAGTTTTACCTATTCTACGGGGTTTCTGCGCATCAGGGGTGTACTACGCTTTCTAGCGGTGGTCGAGTAGTCGGCCTTTGGACATAGCTCCGAAAGGGTGGGTTTACACGGGAAAGCAGTTAGCCGTTCAAAAAAAAAGATAATTACTATGTATACACCTCAATATGCAAAATGAAATCGTATGCTACATGGTAAAAATAATTATATAGATATAATACCGATCTAAAAAATACGTTAATTTATTATTGATAGAAAGTAAGATAAGACAATCAAGAAAAGCTAGTGCCTAGGACCAATTTTGCTGGATAATTTGATCCAACAAACCGACAAATATATCTATATATAAAATACAAATTATAAAACCTAAAAAGTATTCAAAAAACTTATTACTTAAAGTTATGGGTTCTTAGAGTACTAATTTGATGACTGACTACTAATGAAGATTGTAGATGGACTTTACGTAGCTCTCTTTTCTTTCTAAATGTCATTGATAATTTTAAAATCATTTAGGTCACTGTTATGTGTTGTGGTTCGGATAGAAGCACCAACAATGCCAACTCAGTGGGGCGTGGGCCTCGAACACTGTAACGGAGGGGTGGGGGCTCACAGACAAGGGGCAGCGAACATAGAGAAATGTGAAGGTGGGTGCTAGGGCTGTAATAATCACAATAAGGGCACCCTATTCAAAGAAAATGAACAATGATTGCTTAGCTTACGTGTGATATCTATATGTCTCTATATTTTTCCGCTTAAAACCCTAATAAAACTTCCACAACGCATACTTTTATAGACTTGATATTATTCTGTGGTCAAATAAATACTTGGCATAGTTATATAAGAAACAAGAAAAGTGACTATTTTTGTAGCATTTTGTACTTAAACATTTGTCAGGTATTTCTCTATTTCATTTTCTAAACTTGAATATCTCATTCGACTCATTTTAAGTTTAAAAATAGTTATAATTAATAACCTAATTTTAATGTTTAAGTTAAATCCAAAGTAAAATATTTATAATTTATAACCTAATTTTATTTATAACAAAAATAAGCCATGTTAAGACAAAAACTAATTTTAATATTAAGTGAAACGAGTCGGCTTAAGTATTTTACGAACCATTCGAACTGAAAATATTCAGTTTGTTAGAAATAAACTAATAGAATCAAGTTAGTTCGTTTAACTTTTAACCTACATCTGAACTAAAGTTGTCACGGTGGCCCGTTAATTAGCTCTAAAGTCAAGTGCATAATATTATAGAGGTCCAAATCCAATTGTATTAAATTATTAAAATTAAAATTCAAAAGAGATATCAATACTCCATGGTGGTTAAAATGGGGGACAAAGGGCATTACTACGTGGCAAAGTCCCTTTTCTTAAGCCGATGGTATTCCTCAATTTTCAACTTCTTAAAATTATTGTTTTATATAAAATACAAATTATAAAACCTAAAAAGTGCTACATATACACCGTAAGCGAGAGCTTTCTCGTTAACATGCACGGTATGATTTAAAGCCCTATATTAAACAAATATAAAAAACAAAAATAAAGAGAAAAGAATAATTGGTTGAAAACAATGGATCCTACCTGCAGTGGCCATTATCGCTCGTTAGCACTATGGCGGAGAAGGGGTAGCGCCCCCCTTTAACAATCATGGGGTGGGGAAGGGCGCCATAAGGCGTCATTTTTGATGATTTGGAAGGGTGGCGTGATGCCACACCTTGTGGCCTTATTGTTTTATATAACTGACGAACTTAAAATTTTACTTAATAATTGATCATAGGGTTATAAATAGTGGCGGCTTTGATGGTGTGCGGAGAGGACCTCCGCACAAGGCCTGTGATCCCGAGGGGCACAAGATTTAAAAAAAATATCCGGTATATATATGTTACTTAAAAAAATATATAGTAAACACATACCATTATAGACCTATTTACAAATCATTTTTCATGGTTTAGAATTTAGCTCACTTCAATACTAATTTGATTTTTTTAAATAATAACTAGTTTAAGTACCCGTGTGTTACACGGCTGGTCTCACAATAAATTATATTATTTAACAGTGTTGACATATACTTTTAAATGAAGAAAACGTTCTATTACTAAGGTAAGTATTAAATTACAAAGAATTGAAATAAATGAATACGAAAAAAAATCACAAATCGTTAAAGATTTCTTTATTCACCTCATTTGTTATTTATCTCTAGCTTTGTCGTCCTTGTCTAATATTAATAATTTAGCTGCATCTCTAGTTTTACTCTTGATAAAGCAACATACAACTGGCCATTAGTAAAAAACTGGTATTTGTTTCAAGAGAAAATGTCACAGAATAATAACCAAGTTTCAAAACTGTTCTAATTAGGTCACTCGTATCATTTTTGTCCAAATTAGATAACTTAACATTCAAATCGAGTCATGTCATTTTTTTCATGTGTCAAGAGAAAAATGGAGCATAAGATGCTAAGATCGGATTATATTAATATATGAAATTTTATTTATTAAAAATAAAAACACTTTAATTACATTAAAAATTAAAAAACAAGTTAAAATCCATCTCATCACTGAACGTTAGCATCAAATGAAACGGAAAAAAAGAAACAAAAATTCACATCACCATGGTTACCTACGAAATTGATGAAAAAACCCTTAATTTTAATAAAAAAAATGATGTTGAGTGACCTGATTAGAACAATTTTGAAACTTGAGTGACCTAATTAGAACACTTTTAAAACTTGGTTACTATTCTACAAAGTTAACCCTTGTTTCAACTATAAACCAACCTTAAATGAGGATTGTCTTATCTTTTTATTAATATTACGTTATAAAACTTCCATGTGCTAATATGATTTAACAAAATTATATTAAAATAAATATAAAACTTGGTTTAGTAAAAAGGGTACTTAAATACTCAAGGCGTCTATGATTATAAACTGACCTTTACTCTACTATTTGCTTTTATATGAAACTGTTGCTTTTAATAGGAACAAAGGTCTAATTTCTCGTTAGTGTTTTTTTTCATAGTGGTGGTGGTAGTTATTATTCTTGCTTTTAAGTGGTTGTATTCTTAGTTTTGTTTAATTACATTTTATAAAACATATCATAAATGCTTAATCATTTGATAACTAATATAAACGGCAATCAACTTGGTTAAACTAAATGGTAATCTCGGATTACCGAGTTGGTAGACGTTAATCACCTTTAACTTTTCTTAGTGCATGAGATATTGGTACAAGTCGGGTCGGGTCTCTTGATGCTATAGTTCATATTATGGTCATGGATTTTTTTTAGTTAGAAGAATTTTCTATTTAAAACTATAATCTTAAATCATATAAATGACTATATAATGTATTGAATGTTAAATTAGTAAGTTTTAACCTTTTAATCATTCTACATCAACACATATATAAATAGTTACAAAGTTCAAAAAATGGCAGTTTCTTAGTTAGTAAGGAAGGAGTGTGACTGGGCATGGCCCATTTTTGTTTGTATACATGTGGACTTCCTCTTCCCACGTAACTAATTCCTCTTGAAAACATATATTTTTAATGAGAAATGGATATAATAATACATAAAAATATTTGATGCACTGTCCGCGTTGCGAGGCGATGACCGAATAATGAGCGAGTGTTAGGCAGCTTCTTGACACGAAAAACAATTAAATCGAGTCAATCGAGTCAACTAATTAAAACAAAACACTTTTATAGTGTAACAACCCGCTTTTTCGCAGTTCGTCACTCTCGTTACGCCTAGCACCCGAGATTCGAATCATAATATAACATATATCGCTTACTACGCTACATCGCATATTTTCGTACTACATCGGTTATTCTCGCACTATATCGCACCTCAAAACGCTTATAACGCGCTCGCTAAATACTATAAACTTTGCGTGATGTTTCCAAGTCTATCTGCTCGCTTAGACAACGTGACTCTCTCAGGACTTGGGAACTGAGACGCCTATTAAACGCTTAATACTCGCTCTCGCTCTCGCTTAATTCGCCTTATCGCATTTTATACGCAACGCTTAATACAATTAACTAATACGAACGAAAGCATTACAAAATGATTTTTTATAATTTTTAGGAATTTTTCTAGCATAGGTTCTTTTTGTAAAAAGTGCGTGTTTTAATCAATAGAATCCAAAAAAAATTATTCTCATTGTATTTTTCGTGCGAAAATTGTATTTTTCGTGCGGGAAAATTGTATTTTTCGTGCGAAAATGTTGTATTTATTGCTCCGAATGGCAGTTTTCATGCGAAAAAGACATATTTCATGCAAAAATCGCATATTTGGTGCGAAAATGACCATTTTCGCACGGAAATATGGATTTCTGCACGAAAATTTCACCAAACCACCTTCATTCCTCTCCGCCTATAAATACAACCCTTCACCATTCACTCCAACTTGCTGCCATTCCGCACCAAAACGCTCTCCAGCCCGATTCTCTATGTTCCAAGTAAGGAAACTACGTTTTTCACACCAATCACAACGGTTTTTACAACGATTTTGCACGAGATTATCTCCGATTTCATCTAAACTTCTCTGTTTTACGAAAACCTTCATCTTTTTCATAAATCTTTCTGATTTTCTTAAGGATTTAGCACTTAACCGAGCATGTTTGAGTTAGCCTTGGCTTCTCAGACCCGAAACCTTGTTGTTTCAAACTCACAAAATGTATATCCTACCAAAACTGTTTTATCAAATCGATTTTCACACTAAAACGGATCTAACCGACTAATCTTTCGTTCACTAAGTAGTGAAACGAGGCGCTGTCGATACCGTCACGAAATAGACTCGAAAATACATCTGTTTCAGATGATAAGTCTTAGTCCCGAACGCACCAAGACTCAAGAACAGTCACTTGTGCGATCTGGACTGGCTCGCGTGAACCATACTTGGTTCACACGGTCCAGTACGAGTTCATACAAGAGACTCACTCGCTCAAAAGACCTCTGTGACGCTAGGTTGATCAGTAACCTAATGTTGGAGGGATGGACACTCGATTTTCCCGAAGACAGACGCGAAAACACTCGATTTTGGACACAAAAACAGGCATTTTCGCAAGAAAAATCCATTTTCGTGCGAAATGAACTGTTCTCGCACGACTCTCCGTTCCGACTGTTCAACACTCTGGAAAACTGATGCACTTCTGATTCTTCGTGCAGGCTGACCCAACACTCTCCTCACTCCATCTCGCTCGTGTCTGTTGTTTACGCACTCACCGTGAGTATACTTGACCCATTTTCGCTTTAATGCACTTTTTGGGTGTAACATACGTTTATATCAAAACACACGAAACACGCTAAATTGATTTATCACACGCGAATATCTGTTTTTACATATTTATACGTGATGCTAGGAACATGTAAACTAGGACACATTTTCGTTGACTCCTCCCTAGCTAGTATGGTACTATAGTTTGGCTAACACCCGGCGGGGTCTAGTTAGAAGTCCACATCGTGCATCGCAGCCTTGTCGAGAGCTTAACATGTGAAATTTATCTTGTGAGTTTATATGTTATGTGTATCATGTTTATGTATATGGAAATTCGCGACACTGTTTTATCTATTTTGCTATTATATCAAAACCTGTATGCTCGCCAATACATTTTTGTATTGACAATTATTTTAACGTATGTTGCAGGTTAATGTTTCTACTTGCTGCAAATGGACTTAGGATTTTGCTTAGAAATTTGTAATAAATTGTAATCGACTTTGAAAATTGTTTGAGATTAATGGAATTTGTGATGATTATGTAATGATTGTATGTTGATTGTATGGGAAATTGATGCTTAAATGTTGTCATTTAAAAATAGTCGTTGTGGATTCTCTCGAACAATCTGAACCGCATAGTGTCGTGCCCCGATGATTCTGCCATCGGTTGGGGTGTGACAGATTGGTATCAGAGCCATAGCTATAGGGAATTAGCTAAATTGCCTAGTCTATAGTAGGAAACTATGTGCTTATCCCTTGCTTATCCGCTTAAAACATTACCTTTGGACTTTAAATACTATACGAAGTCTTTCCTAAGACTTGAACACAACACATGAAGCTACAAAGATACTCGTACAACACCAACGAGTCGATTTGGCAAGATTAGGTGTGAAAACCGCGAACTCTCGACGAATCACTCACTCAACGTTTTCCAATTTGCACAAAATTCTCCGTTAAGTTAGGAGTGATATCCACATCTTAACGGAAATTTCCCATTCTATCCGGTGGAAACTCCTGATGGGTCCGGGAAGGAAACCACGATCAGGGATTCGAAGTTATTAAGTTAGGGGTGAAACCCGAACCTTGAAAACTCGTCCCACTCAACGATTTTCAAATCTCACCAAAGTCTCGAATATTTCGCGGATTTGGGACACGTATTAACCGGCAGGGTAATGCCGTTAGCCGCGAGGCGGTGAGAGCATTTATCCATTAGGCCAAAGCGTGTGCCCAAACTCAACGGAATGGTCGAATCACTTTGGGTAGTCGCTGTCTCACAACCCAGGACTCTCTATTAATTTTAAGCCTGCAATCATCGATTTTATGCATCATCGAATTTTATTATGCTTATATGTTTTCGAATTGAAGATTAACGCTTTATCGATTTCTCGATTTATCGCTTTTCGCTCCATAAACGTATGCACAACTCGCACAACTATCGCAATCCAAAATAAGAGCTAATATTCGCAACAAAACTAAATCATAACAACTCTCTTAACCGCATCCTCGCGCTATACCTACAAATATATACGTATCTAAATATATACATATATAGAATGTGGTTACATGTGCTTATGTGAATACGTGAGAATTTAGGAGATACGTGTTTCCTATGTGGCTCCTATGTGAATACGTATTACTATATCGACTATAACAAGTTTTTAACGAGCTAAATCGCATCGCAATTTCAAAATCATTATGATCGAATCTCATTCCAAATCTCTTTGTCTAGATGTCTTCGAATGCTTCCAACTCGCGACGCCAAGCCCGAAGAAACGCCGATAAGAAGATTACATCGCTCGTGGCCAAGGTCATTCCTCAAATCATCACCCAAGTTCAAGCCCTCAGCAATTCTAAGACATCGATGCACCAAGGTCTACTTTCTTCTACAAACAGTTCAAGGCCTGTGACCCGATGGTCTTCACAGGTGAAGGAAGTGTATCTCAGATGCTTCAGTGGTTTGATGCAATCGAGGTTACCCTCCATCAGAGTGGGTGCCCTGAGCATTTTCAAACCACCTGTGCTACCGGAGTTTTTCAATCCCGAGCCCTCGACTGGTGGACAGCCGAGCGCATCAAACATGGGAACGACGCAGCTTACGCACTATCGTTGGAGGAACTGAAAGAGCTTATGAAGAGAGAGTATTGCGCTCCCCACGAAGTCCAAAAGCTCGAGAACCAATTCTGGAAAATCAAGCAAGTCGAAGGTGACAACACCGGCCTCACAGCAAGGTTCAAACAACTCAGCATTATTTGCCCTGGTCAAGTCGACACTCCTGAAAAGGCAATCAAAAAGTACATACGTGCTTTGCCGGAGTGTGTGGCCGATTTTGTCGAAGTTGCAAGACCGGCTACCATCGAAGAAACCTATCAGTTGGCCGCGGAAATCAATGACAAGCGAGTCTTGGCCGGATTCTTCTCCAAGAATCCCGCCAAGAATCTGAATCAAGCTACTGTCGAATTATCCGACGATTCTGACGACAATTCCAACGACGACGATGATGACACAACACCGCAAGCCCCTGCCAAGCCGAGCCGCAAGAGAAAGAGCTCGAGTTTCAACTACTCAGCAACTGAGCCGCTCAACCCTGAACCTCTCCGAGCCGTTTCATTCTACCAAAGATGTAACTATTCAGGGCCTTATCCCCAGTGTCTGAAGTGTACATATCACCACCGAGTCAGAGCCAGCTGCCGCTACTGCATCAACTGCGACCGGTATGGCCATTTCACCAGCAACTGCCGCATAGGGCCACAACAACCCGAGATGCCAGCAACCCCCACACCAGAAGCTCCAGCAGCAACCGTAGCTCAAGCAGAAGTTTTCAACACCGACACTGACCAGGCGCAGGACGGCATCATTAACAGTACGGTTTTCGACCTTGGTACTTATGCTTTATAATTGTTCAATTATTCGATGTTGTTTCAAACTACGACGCCCTTTTCTCGCTCTCTCCATCTCGAGTCATCGCACTTAGTCTAGGCTCACACACTAAATCTATTTATTAACGCTATATAGTTTATCACGATATAATATGTTTCTATCCCCACAATGCGTCTTTAGAATAAGTTACGATAATCATGCAAACACTAATTAATCGCGGGTGCACACGAGATTAACCTAGTGTCTGCATGAGGATCATAGTGAGTTCTAATGGTGCCATAACGTTAAAAGCATGGTTAAGCGTGGTGGATACGCCGCTGGTACTTCCTATATATAAGCGTCTTAACCATGTCAACAAAGCGTGACACCTATTCACGGCACGGAGGTGGTGTGGTTAAAGCATGGTGGATACGCCGATGGTACTTCCTATATATAAGTGCTTTGCCATATAACAAACTCCCATGGAGACGTGCCATGTGTCACACCCCAACCGATGGCGGAAACATCAGGGTAGTGGCACTAGACGACCAGATTGTCTCACGAGAAATTCCATAACACTATTCAATCAACAATATTTTAACGTCTAATATCCCATACTATTAAACAATATGTCATCAATAATGTCACGAAATACACATCTTCCCATAAAACAATAAGGTTCGATTTTCCCTAGATTTATTACAATTTTTTCTAAAGCATAATCATACTCCAATTGCAATCCAACGATAATCCTCAACCTGTAACATACGTCAAAGTAAAGTCAATACATAAAATGTAAAGGTAAGCATACAGGTTTCGTGTAATAGCATAGTAGTTTAAAGCGTTCACGCAATACCGCATACATAAACATGATTCATGCCGCATACAACAACCAAGATAATATCACACATTCAGTTTCAAGAGAAGGCGGGCGCGTCCATCCTAGCTAGACCCCGTCGGGTGTTAGCCACACCATAGTACCATACTAGCTAAGGAGAAATTAACAGGATACATCTAGCACGTATGTCAAGCAATCATGTGTAGTCACGTGTAACGGATATTCGCGTCTTGATAAACAGTTGAGTTGTGTTGTGTAATTTGATAGAGACGTATGTTACACCCAAAATGTGCGTTTAAGCATAAAAGGGTTCAAGTATACTTACTGTCGGTGCGTTTAGATTAAAGAAGACGACTGTTGGGAGGTGAAGAGGAGCGCCGGATCAGCCTGCATACGCGAACGGAAGTGAATCAGTCTCCGAAAAGCTGAAACGGTGAAGTTTGGTTTGGGTAGTAGGCAAGTTCGGCCGAACTTGTATGTTATCATACAAGTTTGAGAGAACTTGTATAAACCTGTTGAGTTTTCAGTCAAGTTCGGGCGAACTTGTATAGTTTCCTAAGAAACTAGGCAAGTTCGAGCGAACTTGTGAAGGATTTGGTGAAAATTGACCCAAGTTCGATCGAACTTGACCCAAAGGGGTACAAGTTCAGTCGAACTTGACCTGTGTGCTGCTGGAAAATAGGTAAATCTCGAGCGAACTTGATGTTTTCGGGTCCAAAATCCAGCGTTTTCGCATCGTTTGCTGAGGAAATCGAGTGCCCATCCCTCCAACCTTAAGCCATTGAGTTAAACTTAGGCTGGAGAGGTCTTTTGGAGCGAGTTTAACCATTTTACAGAAACTCGGGCTAATCCAGGCAAACTTGACGGTTCGTACGGGTTAGTCCAGCTTGTGTAAAGTGACGATTTCGTCCTTGTGCTTCCGGATATGAGATCTTGCTTTGAAAACGCCTCGTTCCACTCAAAAGTGAACGAAGTGTAAAAAATCAAGGGTTTAAAAGGTTTTGCTCAGATCTAGTGTAGATCTGAGTGAAAACAGAAGTTTTTATGGAAAAAGATGAAGATTTTCGTAAACAGAAGAGATTTGATGAAAACGAAGGCAATGCCTTGTGCAAAATCATTGTAAAATGTTATAAAACGTTGTTGAACATCATTGTAGTTGAAATCGGGTTGAATCTTACAAATCTTACATGGTTTCGGGTTTGAGAGCTCTGGGCGAACTTGCAGCAAGTTCAAATGAGAGAATGGAGCTGAGTATTTATAGGCGAAGGCAAAAAGTGAGCTGGTGGGAGTCAAGTTCGGTCGAACTTGCATGCTTTCATGCAAGTTCGGGCGAACATGCTAGATATTCATGGGATACAAGCCAAGTTCGACGGAACTTGCTGATTTTGTGAAGAATCAATGCAAGTTCGAGCGAACTTGAGGAAATTGGAGTGTTTGTGTTTGGCCAGTCAAGTTCGGCCGAACTTGGGGTCACCGAGCTTTCAAGAGGTTGTCTCTTATCTGAAGGATCTTGTCTATCGTTTCTTGAATTAGCTCGGGACCAGTGATTTGTGCTTCTCCGATCTCGTGCCATGCAATAGGCGATCGACATTTTCTTCCATACAAGGCCTCGAATGGTGCCATCTGAATACTAGTATGATAGCTATTATTGTACGAGAATTCGACTAAAGGTAAATGCGCATCCCAATTACCACCAAAATCTATAACACATGCACGAAGCATGTCTTCAAGCGTACGGATCGTGCGCTCGGTCTGACCGTCGGTTTGAGGGTGAAAAGCTGTACTAAGGTTTAACTTAGTACCGATAGCGGATTGAAAAGTCTCCCAGAGACGTGATGTAAAGCGACTATCGCGGTCAGAGATGATGTCACGAGGTGTACCGTGTCGACAAATGACTTCGGCGGTATAGATTTGTACTAATCGTTCGACCTTATAGTCTTCTCGTATAGCGAGGAAGTGAGCTGACTTAGTAATACGATCAACGATAACCCAAATGCTATCGTGACCAGATGAAGTGCGAGGGAGTTTCGTAATGAAGTCTATAGCTATACTCTCCCACTTCCACGTCGGAATTTCGGGTTGTTCGAGTAAGCCAGAGGGCCTTTGATGTTCAGCTTTAACTTTCGAACAAGTCAAGCACTTCGAAATGTAGAGGGCGATATCCTTTTTCATGCCCGGCCACCAGTACTTGGAGCGAAGGTCCTGGTACATCTTGTCGGCTCCGGGGTGAATGGAATATCGGGATTTATGAGCTTCAGTCATTAGTAACTCACGAAGGTTATCACGACTAGGTATCCAAATGCGATCGAGATAGTAATAAATACCATCGGATTTAGCGATGATTTTAGTTTCGACTCCACAATTCATTTCTTCTTGCACGGTATCTTCGTTAAAACATGCGTGTTGAGCAGAGCGAATGAGGGTTTCAAGATTAACACAAGCTTGAGAGTCACGAATACTATACACATAGCTCCGTCGACTAAGAGCATCGGCGAGGACATTTGCTTTACCGGGATGGTAGCGTATCTCGCAATCATAATCATTGAGAAGTTCAACCCATCTGCGTTGGTGCATGTTCAATTCCTTTTGATTAAAGATATGTTGTAAGCTCTTATGGTCGGTGAAGACCGTACACCTAGTTCCATAAAGGTAGTGTCGCCATATCTTCAATGCAAAAACAACTGCACCGAGTTCGAGATCGTGGGTTGTGTAATTCTTCTCGCGGATTCTGAGCTGTCGAGAAGCATACGCTATAATCTTGTCTCGTTGCATAAGAACACAACCAAGGCCAAGATTTGAGGCATCACAATAAACTATGAATTCATCATTGCCATCTGGTAGAGCAAGAATAGGAACATTGCAAAGCATATGATTGAGAGTTTGAAAGGCTTCCTCCTGCTTGGTTTCCCAAACGAAAGGTTTGTCCTTATGAGTTAACAAAGTAAGGGGTACGGCGATTTTCAAAAAGTCAGCGATGAATCGACGGTAGTACCCCGCCAATCCGAGAAAAGAACGGACTTCAGAGGCATTCTTCGGTGTAATCCAACTCTTAACGGCTTCAATCTTCGCAGGGTCGACGTGGATTCCTTGATCATTGACAATGTGACCGAGGAATTGGACTTCTCGAAGCCAAAATTCACACTTGGAGAACTTGGCGTAAAGACAGTTTCCTCGAAGCAATTCGAGTACTAAGTGGATATGTTGCTTGTGTTCGTCTTTTGACTTTGAATAGATGAGAATATCATCAATAAACACAATGACGAAACGATCCAAGAAAGCTTTACACACACGGTTCATCAAATCCATGAAGACCCCGGGTGCATTAGTGAGACCGAAAGGCATGACCACGAATTCGAAATGGCTATAACGAGTACGAAAGGCGATTTTCGGAATATCTTCTTCGAGTACACGCAACTGATGGTATCCGGAACGTAGATCGATTTTCGAGAAACAAGTAGCACCTTGAAGTTGATCGAACAAATCGTCAATTCGAGGTAAAGGGTAACGGTTCTTTATCGTAAGTTTGTTAAGCTCATGATAATCGATACACATTCGGAACGTCCCATCTTTCTTTTTCACAAAAAGAACGGGTGCGCCCCAAGGTGAAGAGCTAGGGCGAATGAACCCTTTATCAAGTAACTCTTGAATGGCTACATAGTTCGCGCATTTTGGAGGGAGCGAGACGATAAGGAGCTTTAGCAATAGGTGTAGCACCGGGAACGAGATCAATACGAAATTCAACATCACGAGTAGGGGTAAACCAGGTAAATCATCAGGAAAAACTTCGAGAAAATCACAAACAACGGGAACATCTTTAGAAGTTTTCTTTTCGTCTTTTGTTTCCACAATATGAGCGAGGAAAGCGAAACACTGCTTATGCAAGTACTTGTTAGCTTGAAGACACGACATAAGCATCAACTTCTTTGAGGGAGTTTCACCGTAGACGTGAAGTTGATCACCGTTTGAGAGAGGGAAGCGTATCATCTTATCGAAGCACACAACTTTAGCACGATTTCCACGAAGAAAATCCATGCCTATGATGTTATCAAAACTACCTAACTGCATAGGTATGAGATTAATCGAGAAGATGTGATTGTTGAGATCGAGAGTACAATCACGTAAAACTGAGTTAACGGTGACGGTTCGTCCGGTGGCAATTTCGACACTGAAGGGATTTGGGAGTTTACCGCGTTTACACTTTAAAACCTTTTCGAATTCTAACGACACAAAACAGTTATCGGCACCAGTATTAAATAAACACGAAGCATAAACATTATTAATGAGGAACGTACCATTGACAACATTGTTGTCATTCTAAGCCTGGCGATGATTCATGTTGAAAGCTCTGCCACGCACAGCCGTTGGTTGCTGCTGCTGGGGCTGTGGTGGTTGCTGTTACTGAGGCTCTTGTTTGACGGTGCGGATCGGGCAGGCATTAGCAAGGTGGTTCGGATCACCGCACACATAGCACACTCGTGCTTTTGGAGCTGCGGCTTGCTGCTGCTGGTTATTCTAGGGAGTACACTGAGGAGCTGGCAGTGCTGGAGCTTGAGGGGCTTGAGGAGCTTGAGGTGCTTGAGGAGCTGGCTGACGAGGACCGGTACGACAACTCACAGTAAAGTGGCCGTAGATATTGCAATTTGTGCAAAAACGGGAGTTTCCACCCACCACGTGGTGATATGTGCATTTAGGGCACATCGGGTGAGGACCAGTATACGCACGCTTAGCTGGAGGTGCGTTTTGAGCAGGAGCATGATAAGGCTGAGAGTTAAGCGGTGTAGCAGCGGCGAAGTTCTTGCTCGGGTTTCCTCTTTTGCGTCCCTGACGCTTTCCCTTCGGGTCACTGGATGGTTCGGTAGCAGCGGTTGGTTCGGCGAGAGCTTGGTTCGCAACTTTCACTTGGTTTTTGAAATAACCATCTTGAACTCGCTGATCATTGATCACAGCGGCGAGCATGTAGGTTTCCTCGATGGTTGTAGTGCGAGCAACTTTCACAAAGTTCGCGATACATTCGGGTAGAGAAAGAATATACTTGTTGATAGCTTTCTCAGTAGTATCCACTTGGCTGGGACAGATGATGCTCAGGATCTTGAATCAAGCGGTAAGTCCAGCGTTGTCAGGGCCGTCTTGCTTAATACCCCAAAACTCGTTCTCGGGTTTCTGAATCTCATGCGGAGGACAGAACTCCTTTTTCATCACTTCCTTGAGTTCCTCCCAAGACATATTATAGGCTTCATCGTTACCGTGCCTATTTCTTTATGCGGTCCACCAATCGAGAGCACGGGACTGGAAGACTCCGGTAGCGTTCACCGTGTGAAGGTCATCGGGGCATCCACTTTGCCTAAAGGTGACCTCAATGACGTCAAACCAATGGAACATAGAAGTCGGTCCATCGTTGCCCGTGAAGGCGAGAGGTGCACAAGCTTTGAAATTTTTGAAATTGAATCGTGACTTGGGGGTTTCAGCTTTCGAGTCGACCGAGGAGTTAATGCTCATAGCATGAATCTCCAAGACGATTTGCGGGATGACCTTTGCCACTTGTTTGGCGACTAGTGAAGCGATGCGCTTGTTGTCGATGTGGCGCTGAGCAGTGCGGCGAGTGTGAGATCCGAGTGACGACATCTACAATGAGAATATTCGATAGGATGTGATTCGATTAATAGAGTTATGTTCAAAACCTTTATTACTATTATTACAAGTAAGGCATGTAAACACATAGGCAAGTAATCACGTAGGCACATAAGCACATAAGCACATAATTCAGGTAAGGATACATTTTGCACGGTATATGTGCCTTATATTATTTCTGCATAGCGCGTATGAGATGCGAGTAGCATAAGCGAGATATACGCATTATATAAGCGAGACGAGCGAGTAATACCGCGTATGAGGCACACATGCCCTCATAGGCGTAAGCGAGTTAAGTGATTAGTTTGGTTGGTGCATTAATTAGCGTTTTAGATTACGAGAGCTGTGCGAGTTGTGCATATTTCGATGGAGCGTAAAGGCGATAAATCGGGAAATCGATTAAGCGAGAAATCGAGTAAAGCGAAAATACTCAAAATTTAAATACATAAATGATAGATAAACTCGATGATGCGTAAAATCGACGATTATAGGCTTAAATCAATTGGGAGTGTCCTGGGTTTTGAGACATGCGACATGCCAAAGTGATTCGACTACCCTTTGCATTTGGACCCACGCTTTGGCCTAATAGATAAACGTTCTCACCGCAAGCGGCTAACGACGTTTACCCTTCCAGTTAATACGTGTTCCAAACCATCAGCCTAACCGAGACGTTGGTGAGATTGAAAATCGAAGAATGGATTTCATCATTAAGGTACGGGTTTCACCCCTGACTTAACAACTAGTTCCAAATTGTGGTTGTGCTCACCGATCACATCGGGAGGTCAACCAGATAGAAATGGAGACTTTCGTTGAGGTTTGGATATCACTCCTAACTCAACGAGAGAATCTCGTGCGATGAATAATACGCGGGATGAGCGATCTTATCGAGAGTTCTTGGTTATCACACCTAATCTCGACTTGATCCTCGTTTGTGTGATACAAGCGTTCTTCAGCGTGTGTTGTGGTTGCTTTAGGAAAAGCATACATAAGTTTAAAAAGTTGAATCACAAGAATCTAGTCAAGTTCGGCCGAACTTGGCATCACCCAAGTTCGAGTGGACTTGATTCAACCCAAGTGATTCTGTTTGGTTGGGACAGATAAAATGAGCGGACTTGACATCACACTGATGTCAAGTTCGAGCGGACTTGTCTAGTCACCAAATGTTCTGTTTTGTTCAGTCATGCCAAGTTCGGTCGAACTTGGGGTTAGCCAAGTTCGGGCGAACATGTCAAATGAGCACAGATTTCAAGCGTTAAGCGATGCTTAGCGATCTAATTCGATAACCTAACTATAGTCTAAGGTAAGTAAGGTAATTCTACCTAAGTTTCCCTATAGTTATGGCTTTGATACCAATCTGTCACACCCTAACCGATGGCGGAAACATCGGGGTAGTGGCACTAGGCGACCAGATTGTCTCACGAGAAATTCCATAACACTATTCAATCAACAATATTTTAACGTCTAATATCCCATACTATTAAACAATATGTCATCAATAATGTCACGAAATACACATTATCCCATAAAACAATAAGGTTCGATTTTCCCTGAATTTATTACAATTTGTTTCTAAAGCAGAATCCTACTCCAATTGCAATCCAACGATAATCCACAACCTGCAACATACGTCAAAGTAAAGTCAATACATAAAATGTAAAGGTAAGCATACAGGTTTCATGTAATAGCATAGTAGTTTAAAGCATTCGCGCAATATCGCATACATAAACGTGATTCATGCCGCATACAACAACCAAGATAATATCACACATTCCATTTCGTGAGAAGGCTGGCGCGTCCATCCTAGCTAGACCCCGTCGGGTGTTAGCCACACTATAGTACCATACTAGCTAAGGAGAAATTAACAGGATACATCTAGCACGTATGTCAAGCAATCATGTGTAGTCACGTGTAACGGATATTCGCGTCTTGATAAACAGTTGTGTTGTGTAATTTGATAGAGACGTATGTTACACCCAAAATGTGCGTTTAAGCGTAAAAGGGTTCAAGTATACTTAGTGTCAGTGCGTTTAGATTAAAGAAGACGACTGTTGGGAGGTGAAGAGGAGCGTCGGATCAGCATGCATACGCGAACGGAAGTGCATCAGTCTCCGAAAAGCTGAAACGGTGAAGTTTGGTTTGGGCAGTAGGCAAGTTCGGCCGAACTTGTATAAACCTATTGAGTTTTCAGTCAAGTTCGGGCGAACTTGTCTAATTTCCAAGGAAATTATGCAAGTCCGGGCGAACTTGTGAGAAATAAGACAAGTTCGGGCGAACTTGTATAGTTTCCTAAGAAACTAGGCAAGTTCGAGCGAACTTGTGAAGGATTTGGTGAAAATTGACCTAAGTTCGGTAGAACTTGACCCAGAGGGGTACAAGTTCGGTCGAACTTGACCTGTGTGCTGCTGGAAAATAGGTAAATCTCGAGCGAACTTGATGTTTTCGGGTCCAAAATCCTGCGTTTTCGCGTCGTTTGCTGAGGAAATAGAGTGCCCATCCCTTCAACCTTAAGCCATTGAGTAAAACTTAGGCTGGAGAGGTCTTTTGGAGCGAGTTTAGCCATTTTACAGAAACTCGGGCTAATCTGGGCGAACTTGACGGTTCGTACGGGTTAGTCCACCTTGTGTAAAGTGACGATTTTGCCTTATGCTTCCGGATATGAGATCTTGCTTTGACAACGCCTCGTTCCACTCAAAAGTGAACGAAACATACGTCATTAATCCGAAAATGGTGAAAAATCAAGGGTTTAAAAGGTTTTGCTCAGATCTAGTGTAGATCTTAGTGAAAACAGAAGTTTTTATGGAAAAAGATGAAGATTTTAGTAAACAGAAGAGATTTGATGAAAACGAAGGCAATTCCTTGTGCAAAATCATTGTAAAACGTTGTTGAACATCATTATAGTTGAAATCGGGTTGAATATTACTTAGAAAACAAAGGGTTTCGGGTTTGAGAGCTCTGGGCGAACTTGCAACAAGTTCAAATGAGAGAATGGAGCTGAGTATTTATAGGCGAAGGAAAAAAGTGAGCTGGTGGGAGTCAAGTTCGGTAAAACTTGCATGCATTCATGCAAGTTCAGGCGAACTTGCAAGATATTCATGGGATACAAGCCAAGTTCGGCCGAACTTGCTGATTCTGTGAAGAATCAATGCAAGTTCGAGCGAACTTGAGGAAATTGGAGTGTTTGTGTTTGGCCAGTCAAGTTCGGCCGAACTTGGGGTCACCCAAGTTCGAGCGAACTTGACCCAAATGTTGGGTTTTCTTCGTTTTTTGTTCGTTTATCGATTGTTCGGCGATTCGGTTCGTATTAGATAGTTACATTAAGCGTTATAAGTGATGTATTAAGCGTTGTAGTAGCGAGTTAACGCGTGAGAGCGAGTTGTGCGAGTTTGCAAGCGATAACACATAGACAGATAAACTAATATTACTACATAATTTCCCATAAACCAAATAAGTAATTGCGTTGCGATTGCGATGAGATAGCGATGAAATGTGGGATGCGTTGCATTAAATAAGCGTTTAATTGCGTTTAGTTGTGATGTAATAGTGCAATATAATGACAAAACATATTTAATTAAACCTGAATATTTCTATTAATGAATCTCGGAGTACAAGTTTTTGGAATCAAAGGAAAATTACACGGAAAACAAGAATAATAGAAATACGGGTTGTTACACCATGTGTAGTTGAACGTTATTAGACCTTTAATATTATGATGATTATTTACACACGCAAACTCCTTCGCAAAGGCGTAACTTCTCATCACCTCTCGAATCGCGCCACCGCTAGACTTTTCCTAAGTCTACATCGACGCGAACCCGCTTTCAACGAAATCTATATCGCATCGCTTATCGCTATCGCATCGCTTGTCGCTTTCTCCTCTTGGCGCTTAGACGCTATCGCTTCGCTTACCGCTATCATTTCACTTATCGCTATCGCTTCGCTTATCGTTATCGTTTCACTTATCGCTATCGCTTGGCTTATCGCATTCTCCTCCCGATGCCCGAATGCTATCTCTTCGCTTATCGCCTTTACCTCGTGAGGCTTTAACGCTTATCGCACCTCTCATTCTTACCCCTTCGCTACTCAAATCGCCAAACCTTTCCCCGCGCGCTTTTATCGCTAACCAAGTATGCAATCAACTTCTCTGTGCAAGCTACTTGGCTCCCTATTCAAACTTGGTCCAACCATTCGCCGCTTGGATCAAAGTCCATCCATGTCATGTTGGCACACATGACATCATTCCACGGAATGGATGCGATATGGCCAAAACATGGTGCATACACCACTGGTACTTCCTATATATAAGTGTTTTAGCCATACTAACAAACTTCCGTGAAAAGATGCCATGTGGGGTTCGACGCTATCTAAGCTTTGTAATTACTTGGTCCTATTCTTCACCACATGGACCAAGGATATTGAAATCTATCCATATGATGTCAACACACCTGACGTCGCTCCACGAGACGGAGGCGATATGGCTAAAACATGGTGGATACGCCGCTGGTACTTCCTATATATAAGTGTTTTAGCCATATTAACAAACTTTCGTGGAAAGATGCCATGTGGGGTTCGACGCTAATTAAACTTTTGATACCAATAAAAATTGTTTTTACCGTTATGTTTTGGAAATAAATGGAAATTTTTTCTAAATATTTTGATTTTTATTAAAACCTTTAGACAAGTAAAAATCCTTCTTACAATGTGAAATCGACTCAGCCTAACGTCACATTGTGAGAAAACATTCATAAATCGAGTTTCCCTTAAAAGCCTTTATGTAACAAGTTAACAAAACTTTTCAAAAACTTAAAAACATTTTTGGGTCGCAAACTCGTGGGTTATCAACCGCGAGTCAATTAAGCCGCATTTACTCATCAATTCCCTACACCACCGAGACACTTTCACTCGTCAATCCTATATCGATCGCTCATTCATCCTCAACTTACACTAACGTCTATTCGCTTTTATCGCTATCTATTCATGTGAATTCTCAAGGTCTCCCTTTCGAATAAATTTCGGGACGAAATTTCCTAAAGCAGGGGAGACTGTAACAACCCGCTTTTTCGCAGTTCGTCATTCTCGTTACGCCTGGCACCCGATATTCGGATCATAATGTAACATATATCGCTTACTACGCTACATCGCATATTTTCGCACTACATCGCTTATTTTCGCACTATATCGCACCTCACAACGCTTATAACGCACTCGCTAAATACTATAAACTTTGCGTGATGTTTCCAAGTCTATCCACTAGCTTAGATAACGCGACTCTCTCAGGACTTGGGAACTGAGACGCCTATTAAACGCTTAATACTCGCTCTTGCTTAATTCGCTTTATCGCATTTTATACGCAACGCTTAATACAATTAACTAATACGAACGAAAGCATTACAAAAGGATTTTTTTATTATTTTTAGGAATTTTTCTAGCGTAGGTTCCTTTTGTAAAAAGTGCGTGTTTTAATCATTAGAATCCACAAAAAAATATATATTTTATCATACGAAAATTGTATTTTTCGTGCGAAAATATTGTATTTTTGGCTTCGAATGGCAGTTTTCATGCGAAAATCGCATATTTGGTACGAAAATGACCATTTTCGCACGAAAATATGGATTTCCACACGAAAATTTCACCAAAGCACCTCCATTCCTCTCTGCCTATAAATACAACCCTTCACCATTCACTCCAACTTGCTGCCATTCCGCACCAAAACGCTCTCCAGCCCGATTCTCTCTGTTCCAAGTAAGAAAACTACGTTTTTCACACGAATCACAACGGTTTTTACAATGATTTTGCATGAGATTATCTTCGATTTCATCTAAACTTCTATGTTTTACGAAAACCTTCATCTTTTTCATAAATCTTTCTGATTTTCTTAAGGATTTAGCACTTAACCGAGCATGTTTGAGTTAGCCTTGGCTTCTCAGACCCGAAACCTTGTTGTTTCAAACTCACCAAGTGTTTATCCTAGCAAAACTATTTTATCAAATCGATTTTCACACGAAAACGGATCAGACAGACTAATGTTTCGTTCACTAAGTAGTGGAATGAGGCGTTGTCGAAACCGTCATGAAATAGACTCGAAAATACATCTGTTTCAGACGAAGTCTTAGTCCCGAATGCACCAAGACGCAAGAACAGTCACTTGTGCGATCTGGACTGGCTCGCGTGAACCATACTTGGTTCACACGGTCCAGTCCAAGTTCATACAAGAGACTCACTCGCTCAAAAGACCTCTCTGACGCTAGGTTGATCAGTAACCTAATGTTGGAGGGATGAACACTCGATTTTCCCGAAGACAGACGCGAAAACACTCGATTTTGGACACAAAAACAGGCATTTTCGCACGAAAAATCCATTTTCGTGCGAAATGAACTGTTCTCGCACGACTCTCCGTTCCGACTGTTCAACACTCTGGAAAACTGATGCACTTCTGATTCTATGCGCAGGCTAACCCAACACTCTCCTCACTCCATCTCGCTCGTGTCTGCTGTTTACGCACTCACCGTGAGTATCTTTGACCCATTTTCGCTTTAATTCACTTTTTGGGTGTAACATACGTTTATATCAAAACACACGAAACACGCTAAATTGATTTATCACACGCGAATATCTGTTTTTACATATTTATACGTGATGCTAGGAACATATAAACTAGGACACATTTTCGTTGACTCCACCCTATCTAGTATGGTACTATAGTTTGGCTAACACCCGACGGGGTCTAGTTAGAAGTCCACATCATGTTTATGTATGTAGAAATTCGCGACACCGTTTTATCTATTATGCTATTATATTAAAACATGTATGCTCGCCAATACATTTTTGTATTGACAATTATTTTAACGTATGTTGCAGGTTAATGTTTCTACTCACTGCAAATGGACTTAGGATTTTGCTTAGAAATTTGTAATAAATTGTAGCCGACTTTGAAAATTGTTTGAGATTAATGGAATTCGTGATGATTATGTAATGATTGTATGGGAAATTGACGCTTAAATATTGTCAATTGAAAATAGTCGTTGTGGATTCTCTCAAACAATCTGAACCGCATATTGCCGCGCCCCGATGATTCCGCCATCGGTTGGGGTGTGACATATAGTTTTGTTAAAAAAATCAAAACAATGGCAATACTGTTATTTTTAACTAAGAGAAAGTTTTATTTTTTGACTAATGTAAAATCGTAATTTGCCAAAAGCTAAAGTGACGACAGTACTGTAAATTGGAACCTGGGGCAAAATTGTAAGTTTACGCAGGGGCAAATTCGTAATTTGAACTAAAGGCACAATCGTTAATTTTATATTGAACTGAGGGCAAAACCATAATTATGAGTTGGAGCCAAAAGCATAATTTTATTTTGAATATGGGCAAAAACTTAATTTAGAACTGAGAGCGAAATCATATATTTTTAAACGGGGAAAAAACTATTTTTGAAGAGAGGGAAAAATCATAATTTTAAGTTGGTGTCAAAAACATATTTTTCTTTTGAATTTGGGCGAAAACGTAATTTTGAGCTGAGGGCAAAATCGTAATTTTGAGCTGGGGACAAAAGCATAATTTTATTTAAGCAGTGGATGAAAACGTAATTTTAACCTGGGGCAAAAACGTAATTTTAAAATGTGTAAAAAATGATAAACTGTTTGGTCAAATGGGAGTGCCAGGCCAGCTGCCTGACACTATTCCCCCAAACTTGGTTTTGTATAGAGTAATATAAATTTGAAATTTGTATAATTATGCGAATGGTATAATATGTGAGCCCATCATTTGAAGGGAGATGATCAAATAGGAAGTATGTTTTGGGTAGGAAGGACAGGAAGTAATCTTAGCCGTCCATCTGAAAAGTAGAAATACAAGTGGGGAAGGTATTTTAGTCAATCTTCTTTTATCTATTCTTTCTATTTCCTTTCTCTGTATCTTCAAAACCCAGATGTTCAAAACCCACCATCTTCAACATTTCATTCCTTTTCTCTCTCTAAATTATACATCATGATGCAATTTTTCTTCATCAATGAATGGTTCGAACACTCAATCAACGTGTTCTTCGATTTCTATGAAGAAAACCCAGTTTATGTTTCTATAATTTCTTGTTTTTTTCAATTTAACATGATGCGATGGAACATGAGATTTCTGTTATAACAGGTACTCCTCTTCTCAAATTTCTCAAACATTTTTGAATTCATAGTGAAGATATCTCTGATTCTACTCTTTCTCTTGATGTATTCATACGTTTGGGCAACATAATTAGTTCCAATTTCATTGAGAAATCATTAATAAAAAGTTGCACACCATGTGTTTGACAAAATGTCTCAAAGAAAAATTGCAAAATACCTTTCAGTTTCGACTTTCATTTAAAATTGTGTTTTACAAAAGAATGAAAAACACACTTTTTTGGGTGTTTTTTTAGTCCATTGCGTTTTACAAAATAATGAAAAAACACAAGTTTTTATCAATTGCGTTTTACAAAAGAATGAAAAAACACACTTTTTGGGTGTTTTTTGTCTATTGCGTTTTACAAAATAATGAAAAAAAAACTATTTTTTATCCATTGCGTTTTACAAAAGAATGAAAAAACACACTTTTTTGGTGTTTTTTGTCCATTGCGTTTTACAAAAGAATGAAAAACACACTTTTTGGGTGTTTTTTGTCCATTGCGTTTTACAAAATAATGAAAAAAACTGTTTTTTATTCATTGCGTTTTACAAAAGGCACTTTTCTTTTTGTGATTTTAGTCTATTGCATTTAAAAAGTACACTTTCTTTTATATTGTTAGTCAATTGCGTTTTAGAAATAAACTTTGTTCTGTGTTTTAATTTATTGCTTTTTAGATAAAAAAGCATTGTGTTTTATGATTGTTTGTTGAACATGAAATGAAACTATATGATAATAATGTTGGAAATTAAGTGTGTTTGAATGAATGTCCAAAATGGTAAACCACTTGTCCCACACTGGTGTGGAGACAAAGTATAAGGTTATTTATAAGGTGAAACTTTTGCATAACCAACATAACTTTATGACATGTTTTACCATAAGCCCTACGCGCGGGTGCGGGGGGGGTGCAAATTGGAACCGTAATTCAGTTGAACTCGTGCACACCCGCACGTCCTGCGAACACGAATGCAGTTCCGAAAACCCGGGCCCGCGTGTTGCTGGTTTTTGCACTGTGCTTACAGGTTACACAGCTTTTTTTTACTGCCAGTTGCGTTTTACATATCGCTTACAGGTTACACGAATACAGTTGCGTTTTTTAACTGTTTGTTGCGTTTTTTTACTAACAGTGGCGTTTTACTAACAGTTGCGTTTTAACTGTTTGTTCGTTGTCAGTAACAGTAGCGTTTTACAGATTAAATATCGCTGCGTTTTTTTACTGTCAGTAACAGTAGCGTTTTACAGATGTTGGTTCGCTGCGTTTTTAACTGTTTACAGATCGCTGCGTTTTTAACTGTTGCGTCTTACAAATCACGGTGCGGTTTTTTTTGCTTTTGCATTTTACAGATCGCTGGTTTGGTTATAGACTGTTTTGGTTCGGTGCGTTTTTAACTATCTTTTTTTGGGCTTTTTTTCATTGCATTTTACGCAACTGGGTTTTCGAATTTTTTTTTTCGAAATATAGCAATAGCATACTCGTTTTAAAGATAAAAAACGCTCATTTTTTTGGTGCAATTTTTATAAAAAAAAATAATGTCGTATGAAAGAGTTATTAACGTTTAAAAATTGAGGGGGAATTGGAGGAGGGAGAAACTATTACCTTGGATTGACTAGAATGCCCCTAAAAAACCCACGCGCCTCCTCTTTTGGATTCAATTTAATTTATTTAATCTTAACCCTTGATTACTAAATGGATGGACAAGATTACTTCATATCCTTCCTAGTGATAGAAACTTCCTATTGTATCCTAACCCATCATTTGAAAACAAAAATGTAATATGTATTTCTCATTTTGGTTGACAATGTTTGGAGTTAGGCTACTTTATTTGGTAAGTTGTTGCATACCGTGTTATCAGAAACATATATTCAATATTTGGTATACTTGTTTGTTTGTCTATACTGAAATTAGATTTGGATAAATCAATGTATTTAGAAATAAATGTTGACCATGTTGTTAATTATATAGTCACTTTATCTCTTGTATGTGTTTAAGAGAAAAAAAAATGTAACTATCAACTCGTCAATAAAACAGAAATATAATGGCATTTCAAACTAACACATAGGCATAACTTCACAAATGATTGTCAAATTTTATTATCTAAACAGATATGTAAATATCTTATAAAATTTTCCCTTTATTCTTTATCATATTATTTATCCCTTTACTTTAGATATCTAACTTGTTACTTCTTGTTTAGATTCACATGAATATATTCACTTTGAAAAAAAAACATATGCTAGGAGCTTAAAAAAATATGTAAAGAGTTTCACATTTACTAGTAGAAAAAAATGTATAGCATAAATCCTTGAGAGTAACTCGTGTACATTTTTGAGGTAAATTAGCTGGCTATTTTTTAGTTTATAGATTACTTTTAGTGGATACAATATAAAAGTAAAGTAAAAGTTTAATTTTACACTTGTTATTTGCCCAAAGCTGGCTCCAATTCCCCCAACATAAAATGGTATCTGAAGGGGTATGGTTTCAAAAACCTTACACCAAGCAAGAAAATCATACCCACCATTAACTACCAAGGAGACCTTGCGCAGGCTTCTCTGCTAAAGAAAGACTCACTGGACCCTGCGCCAGGTATCCAAAAGGGAAAGTATCATTCAACTACCTTGCGCGGGCTCGCGCAAGGTTCAAAGTTAACCTTGATCGATTTCCTTGGATAATTTCTCACTCATAAACCTTGCACGGACGTTTATACCAAAGCAAGAGCTCAGTAAACGTTGCGCCAACAGCAGAGAAAAGAAAGAAAATCAGTTAACTACCTTGCGCCACTCGCGCAAGGAAACAGTTAATCCTGAGAAGCTTTCCCTTAGCAAAAATCCTTGAGCTGGTGCAGAGGAAAAGAGAATCTTTTCTGTTGTAACAGAATGCACACGTGGCGAGCAACAGATAGGTTACAGCTGTTAGATCTTCTAGAAGCCACTAATACCCAATCGTGCAAGCATCTTTTGGTTATAACCAAACGACACGTGGCAGCATCTGGGATGACCAAGAAAGATCACGGTGATAGCATGCTCACATCAACAAAACGTAGTGATCTCATGATGACACGTGGCATCTCCCTAACCGTTGATGAGCACACGATCCGTGTGCACTAACGGGTAACCACATTTAACGGAGTAGCGAAAGATTCCGTTAAGATTAACATCTCTCATTTTGGCGCCCAAACCCCGGCTATAAATAAGTAACTTGGGCTACAAGTAGAAGGTATTCACTCTCAACTACTCTCTCTCTTACTCAACTTTACTTCCGACTACCTGTACTTATTCTCACGCCGGAGGGTGGTCACGGAGAGAAACCCCCTTCTCCCCGTGACGAGCTGACAGTGTTCTGTTTTGTAGGATCAGTCAAAGTAGAGTTGCAATCACCAACATCGCGAAACTAGACGAAAGATTAACCCCTTTATGAAAGGAACCAAACCCTAGATCTATTCAGATTCCGATCAGATTAGATCTACGTTTCTTCAGTATTATTTATTTATTTATTATTTATTTATGGAAAATTGGCCTGTAATAATCTCACATAGACCTTATTGGCCATTAATAATCCCACCTCAGAATATTCCCCTCACCAGTACCACCTTTCACCTATTTTTTCTACAATGGTCCCTCGTTAAAAAACCTTAACAGAGTTAAGCTTTTTTCCAAATTACAAACAGATTTGTTAGGGCTTTTGATTAGAACGACGATACGAGTCCATTGATGTAAAACTTGCCTTGAAACGGTGCTCCAAACGATGAAAACGGCGCTTCAATTCGGGTGTTTAAATTTCCAATTAACCAAAATCAAGTCACTTGGAGCACCATTTCGAAGTAAGTTTTACATCAATGGACTCGTATCATCGTTCTAATCAAAAGCCCTATAAAATCTGTTTGTAATTTGGAAAAAAACTTAACTCCTTTAAGTTTTTTTAACGGGGGACCATTGCAGGAAAAATAGATGAAATGTGAGACTGGTGAGGGGACTATTCTGAGGTGGGATTATTAATGGCCAATAAGGTCTTGGTGAGATTATTACAGGCCAATTCCCATTTATTTATTTGTTATCGTTCAATACTAGTGGGTGTATAAATTGTTTTTGTGTGTTTTTACAGAGAAGAGAATAGGTAATTAGTTTTTTTACATACTAAAATCGGATGATCAATAAAACTACCTTGTACATGCTAAAATCAGATTATCAATAAAACTACCTAGTACTAAGTAATAACTTTCATTACTAAATCGAGACATAAAAAGAATATCATCAAAATATGATTTTTTTAGAACAAATATGCTAATATCTTATTAAATTTTCCACTTTATACTTTCTCATCTTATTTATTCCTTCGCTTAAATATTTGACTTGTTACTTTTAGTTTATATTCACAAGAATATATTCACTTTGGAAAAAAAAAAACATATGCTAGAATCTTAAAAAGAATTATACTATGCATAAAAGTTTCACATTTGCAAGTAGAAACAAAAATGTATAACAGAAATCCTTGGTAAATTGATAAAGTTTTAAATAGTTTAAGAAAATTAATTGACTATGTTTAGATATTCAAATAATTTAGATGCAACATAAAAGTAAATGTTATAAAATGAATATGTAAAACTTCTAAATTTACATTTCCAATATGAGAAATGGACGGGTGATTATGATTAAGGGTTAGGATATAATATGAAGTTTGTATGGGTAAGAAGGCTAGGAAGTAATCTTGACCATGTATTTATGAATCAAGGGCTAAAATGAAATGGATGAAATTGAAGAAGAAAAAGAGGCGCGTGAGTTTGTTGAGAGGTATTGTAGTCAATCCAAGTTAATAGTTTCTCTCTCCTCCAATTCCCGCTCATTTTTTAAACGTCAATAACTCTTTCATACGACATTATCTTTTTATAAAAATTGCACCAAAAAAACGAGCGTTTTTTATCTTTAAAACGAGTATGCTATTGCTAAATTTCGAAAAATAATTTTGAAAACCCAGTTGCGTAAAACGCAATGAAAAAAAGCCAATTTTTTTTGTAAAACAAAAGTAGTGAAGCTCAACCAAACCATCGACCTCCAGAATGTATTGTTTTTGTAAAACGGTACAGCAGTAACTGCAGTTAAAAAGCGAAAACGCAAAGCTGGAAGCTTGTATTTTTTGTTTGTAAAACGCAACGAACAGCAGACTGCAGTTAAAAGTTCACTGATTTTTTAAAAGCGCAACCGCAGTTGTAAAATGCAACGAACAACAGACTGCAGTTAACTGATTTTTTTAAAAACGCATCGAACAGTAGGCTGCACTCTGCACTTAAAAGTTCACTGTTTTTTTTAAACGCAACTGCAGCTGTAAAACGCAATGAACAGCAGCAGACTACAGTTAACTGTTTTTTTAAAACCACCATTGCAGCTGTAAAACGCAACGAACAGCAGACTGCAGTTAAAAGTTTACTGATGTTTAAAAAACGCAACAAAACGCCACTGCAGCTGCTTACGCAACGAACAGCATAGTGTTTTTTTAAAATCGCTACTGCGGATGTGTTAAAAAACTGAACGCTACAGCGCAAACCCGTGTCTCTGGAACTGCATTCGTGTCCGCAGGACGTGCGGGTGCATACGAGTTCGACTAAATTCCGGTTCCAATTTGCACCCCCCCTGCGCACCCGCGCGTAGGACTTATGGTAAAACATGTCATAAAGTTATGTTGGTTAGGCAAATGTTTCATCTTATAAATAACTTTATACTTTGTCTTCACACCAATGTGGGACAAGTGGTTTACCATTTTGAGACATTCATTCAAACACACTTAACTTCCAACATTATTATCATATAGTTTCATTTCAAGTTTAACAAACCATCATAAAACACAATGGACTAAAAAACATAAAATAAATTGTTTTTTTTCTTTCTAAAAAGCAATGAAATAAAACACAAAACAAAGTTTATTTTTAAAACGCAATTGACTAAAAATATAAAAGAAAGTGTACTTTCTAAAACACAATGGACTAAAAAAAAAAAAGGTGTCTTTTGTAAAACGCCATGGACAAAAACCTGTGTTTTTTCATTATTTTGTAAAACGCAATGGCCAAAAAAACACCCAAAAAGTGTGTTTTTCATTCTTTTGTAAAAGGCAATAGATAAAAACAAGTTTTTTTTCATTATTTTGTAAACGTAATGGACAAAAAACACCCAAAAAGTGTGTTTTTTTCATTCTTTTGAAAAACGCAATGGATAAAAACCTGTGTTTTTTCATTATTTTGCAAAACGCAATGGACAAAAACCTGTGTTTTTTCATTATTTTGTAAAACGCAATGGACAAAAAACACCCAAAAAATGTGTTTTTTCATTCTTTTGTAAAACACAATTTTAAATGAAAGTCTAAACTAAAAGGTATTTTGCAATTTTTCTTTGAGACATTTTGTCAAACACCTGGTGTGCAACTTTTTATTGATGATTTCTCAATGAAATTGGAACTAATGATGTTGCCCAACACATGAATACATCAAGAGAAAGAGTAGATCAGAGATATCTTCACTTTGAATTCAAAAATGTTGGAGAAATTTGAGAAGAGGAGTACCTGTTTTAACAGAAATCTTATGTTCCATCGCATCATGTTAAATTGAAAAAAACCTATAGAAACATAAACTGGGTTTTCTTCAAAGAAATCGAAGAACATGTTGATTGAGTGTTCGAACCATTCATTGATGAAGAAAAATTGCATCGTGATGTATGATTCTAGAGAGAGAAAATGAATGAAATGTTGAAGATAGTGGGTTTTGAACATCTGGGTTTTGAAGATACAGAGAAGGGAAATAGAAAGAATAGATAAAAAAAGATTGACTAAAATACCCATGCCCACTTGTTTTTCAATTTTTCTAGATGAACGGCTAAGATTACTTCCTATCATTTCTATCCAAAACATGCTTCCTATTTGATCCTTACAACCCTTATGATTATTAAAAAGTTTTGGGTTATGATTTGACAATTATCGGTATGTTGTGTAAAGCAAGAAAAACATTATCTGGTTGTTAATTAAGTTTTAAAAAATAATAATTCTTTATAGTTTTTTACTATATACGTGATACATGCTTTTAGGACTCAACTGCCGTTTGTGTTAATGTTGTAACATCGTTGCACTTTTCTGAAAACAAGAGTCTTAGATTCATCTTTCCTCAACATGAGTGTTCATCAATATCAAAATTTTGAATTGCTTGAATCAAACTTTTTCGAATAATTAATATTTTTGCTTGAATTCGGATTAAGAACCAGCCAATTCGATTCGTATTCGAATTAAAATCTCAATTCGAATAAATTAGCTTTGATTCAAATTCAGTTAAAATATGTAATAAATTCGTTTAAGATATGTGATTTGTATTGAGTTTGGTAATGTGCTATTTTAATACTTAAAATAAAGTCAGAGATTAATTTATACTATAGCCCAATAAAAGTTATATATGTGTTATATATAAAAAATTATAAATAAATATGTATAAATTTAATTCAAAATTAATATTATAAATTTGTATTCAATTTAATGAATTCGAATTCTTGATGATCGAAAGGAATTCTTGATAATCGAATTGAATTAAATCGAATTTCAAATTTTTCGATTTCGAAACGATTTTGAATATCGAGAAGTTTAACTAAACTTTTAAAAAAAAGCGATCAAGATTTTTCTTACAAAACACACCAACTTTTCTAAAAGGGGCGTCCGCCCCCCCACCCTTACATGTGACTCCGCCACTACTCAAGGATGGAAAAAAAAAAAAACTAAAGAAATGAGTTCACTCACTTACGCTAAGCTTTATTAATTATACTTTTAGAGGGGAAAATATGTATAAATTTAATTCGAATTTTAAATCGAAATTAATATTATAAATTTGTATTCAATTTAATGAATTCGAATTCTTGATGATCGAAACGAATTCTTGATAATCGAATTGAATTAAATTGAATTTCAATTTTTTCGATTTCGAAACGATTTTGAATATCGAGGAGTTTAACTAAACTTAAAAAAAAACGATCAAGATTTTTCTTACAAAACACACCAACTTTTCTAAAAGGGGCGTCCGCCCCCACCCTTACATGTGGCTCCGCCACTACTCAAGGATGGCAAAAAAAAAAACTAAAGAAATGAGTTCACTCCCTTACGCTAAGCTTTATTAATTATAGTTTTGGGGGGGAAATGTATGAATAATCATGAAAACAGATGTTGAATATTGTATTAGTTATGATCTATAGTTTTACTATTTTGTCTTTAATTAGTATATAAATTATATTAGTACTTAAGAAACATGGTGTGGCGATGAGGCGTTTTCACACTATTCAAAAGGTAAAATTCAAATACTACAAGATGCATGTATAAGTCTATGAGGTGTGGTTCATTAGAAAACCACCACCATCATCCTCCACTTCAGCGTCACGTCAACATCCCTTTCACCATATCTCTTCCACTAAACTAGGGTATGGTTCATTACCCTTCACTATCCCTCCTTTTATTTATTTATTTTTTCTCTAATTCATTTAGTTTTAAACAAATAACATAACTTAAAATAAATTAAATACAAAAAGTTAAAATTAAAGAAATTTTCTTCATTGGGGATGAGTTCTCATAATCTTCCAAACCTCAATGGCTTCATCCTTGTTTTGGTCCGCCTAAATCGCCTCTTTGAGCAATGTGTCAAGCTTGACAATCGGCACCACTGATTTGGATTATATACCACATGTTCATGATCTCGTATACCTTGTGTGTGTTGTTACTTATTTTTCATGAAATACTTCAAGGATTACGTCTCACAAGAGCCTCGAAATCTATTCTCTGCGAGACGAAGCCAAGCCTTTGCCAAAGTGATTTCTTCGTTTTTGGTCCACTCCGCCATTTGATTGAAAAGAGATTGTGTAGTGTTTATGAAAGAAAGAAAGAAGATTAAGAGATTGTGTAGTGTTTATATGAGCCAACGTGGCCCTTTTCAACGGTCACATACTTCGTGGCCATCGTGGAAGATCCCATTAGCTTCACGCTCATGATAAGGTGGGACAATGTACAAATCGTGGCTATGAGGCCACGTCAGCCCACAAGTGGGCTTCACGAACTCACACTGCATGGTGTGACAATTATTGTTTAAAAGAGAAATATATCATATAAAAATAAACCAATTATTTAAATTTAAAACAAAAAATAGACAAATAAAACAATTCAAATTATTTGGGGTGCTATAAAAGAGAAATATATCATATAAAAATAAACCAATTATTTATTTAAATTTAAAACAAAAAATAGACAAATAAAACAATTCAAATTATTTGGGGTGCTATAAAAGCACACTCCATCTTCAAACCCTCTCCACTCCAAAACCTGTAAACTCCCTCCACTATCCAACACCCACAACTCTCCTTTTCACCCAAACAAATCCTCCATCACAAATCTAAACTCAATCCTGAATACATACATGGAGTCCAAACACAACTCATAATCAAAATCAATCAAATTCAAATGTCGAAAACACCCGCCATTTCAAACAACCACAGACTCCACAAAATCACTACACTTATCCGATTCACAGAAACCTTCTTCCTCCTAATTGTAATCTCTAAATTTTCATCTCAACTTCTGTCCACCTTGAAACTCGCCGGAGATTATCTCCACAGCAGCAGTTTCACCATATTTAGCCCCAAGTTCGTGTTCGTGATCGGTAACCTAATAATACTAATCCTGTTTTTACGATCTCGAGCTGTTGAACACAAGGATGAGATCGGAGATGGGGATATGTGCTACGAGTATGTTAAGATGTGTGATCGGAGCGTTGTGAGTGCTCCGGTTAATGTAGGTGTTGTTAGTGATGATGTGAGGATTTGCAGAAGCAAATCGGAGAATTTGATGAGTGTGAGAGGTGGAGAGGGTGGAAATAGACGGGAATTGAGGCGGTCGGTGACGGAGATAGGGTTGAAGAGGGACGGTGACGGTGGTAGAGCGGCGGTGAAGAGGTTAGTGAAGGAGGAATTGAGTTGTGAGGATTTCCGGCGGACGGTGGAGGCTTTTATCGCGCGGCAGCAGAAGATATTGAGAGATGAAGAGTTGTCGCCGGTGGTGTAAAGGAAAAGTTACCATAATAGTCTTAGTTTACCAAAAGTTAAAAAAATTAGACGTTGAGTTATAGTCGTCCCAACAGGGTGAAGTCTTAGCAGACATCTAAAAAGCATTGGTTAAGCCTTGGATGACTACGGATAGTGTAAACTAAATTCTAGTTGTCTTAGCTGGCAAAGCTGATATGACGGCTAGAGGGCCGACTACCTTTGGCGACGAATAAATTTTTGTGTCTAATTTTAGAAACTTTTAATAACCGAGACTATTTTAGTAATTTATCGGTTTTGTAAATGGGTTTATAGATATTGTATCGTTTGGGAATTTCATTTTCCATTTTTGTTTTTTTTGTTTTTTTTTAGAAAAGGTTTATAAGTGAAGAATATCTATAATACCTTTTCGAATGTCGAAGGAATTCTAGAAGCAGTATTTTAATGTTGCTCTAATCCTCGTTAACAAGATAATGTATTAAATTGTTTAGTGATGAATTAAATATTAGTTAGTAAACATGTTAAGAAACAACTTAAAGTTGACCTAAAAGTTCTAGTTGTATAAAAAGTACTAAATATAATAGCAATTGGTGTTATTAAAGATATAAAATAATTAAAGGTATACAAGAATATACATATTTAATAGATACATTATTATTGTAAAGTGTAATGAAAGATGATAGAAGTCATTGAACGTTTAAGGGTCATTTCGTTACAGTGGAACCCGAATTAGTTTCAGGTAAAAAAAATATATAAGACTTTTGGTTGGTAATAATAATAATAGAACTTTCGAAGCGGAATCTGGTTACAACTTGTCAATCTAAGAATCGTTAATGCAAAATTTGGTTATATTCGATTTTTCGCTCACACGAAGATTGTTGAAGCATCAACATATCTGATGACTGATTAGGTCGAAGACAGAGTGCGGACAGAGACGGGGAGACGTGGGTCATGAGGTAACAATGGGTGTTTTCATCTACATCTTCCTATTTTTAGATCAGCTTCCTCGGGTTCCTAATGGGATGTTTGTCTTCATCCTCTCGGATAGCAGGTTTTTGGTGTCCAATTTCTTCTACATGTCACAGATAGAATTTGATCGTGTTTTCCAATTTCATATTTGATCAACCAAACATAAAATTTGATGAAATATTTTCAAATTCCACTTCTTTTTACGTTAAACTTCACAAATCAAACGGGGCCTATGAAATTTAAGCAATTAATGTCGAGGTTTGAATATAAGTTACATTTTTTTTTGTCAAAAGAGACGTAAAAAAATACCATCTTTTTTTTTCTAACTACGAAAAACTTGCATCGTATAGCATAGCATAAAAATCTCTCTCTAATTGTGACTGGATAGAGATAGGATCACTACTTGTTTTTCTATATGTGACTGGATGCTTGGATTGATGTACAAGCAATTCATGCATTTTTCTTAAAGAAGTTGAACATGGGAATGGATAAGAAACCCTACCACCTCCCATGGGTATGATTTCCAAACATATAAACCAAACAATCTTACCTATCTAATCACATATAACAAAATTTGTCATTAAACTATATACAACTTTAAAGAAAGACTATATTAAGTATAAATATCAAACCCAAACACTAAAAAGGTATCATTATATGTTATGATAACTTTTGACATGGGAATAGATAATTTTCTAAATTATTAAAGAAGATGCATTGATTCCAATTGCCAATATAAAGCATTTTGGAAACACAAAGTGAAAGTTGTTAGATCATAATAATAATGTCACTAACCCTACAACATGCCAACTTGTCATTCTTCCCTATTCATACTTAGGAACAGGGTTAATCCACAACTTATTTCCTAGGGGGGCAATCAAAGGTTTAACCGAACGTTTAAAGGGGCGATTGAGATTGTTGCCTACAAATTACACTCATTTTTTAGAGGGGGGGGGGGGCCTCCCCACCCGTACATGTAGTTCCACCCCTCTTAGGAAACTCACCCAAAGACCAAGAGAAACTGTAGTTGATTCCATATGAAACCATCAGCTTTGCATGAACCTTAAGTGTTAAATACACTTTGTTACACAAAAACTCGAATAAACATAATTGCGCCTGCATGTAAAATAGTAGAGATTGTGTATCGCTAGATGGGTATGAAAAGAAAAAAAATCAGACCATGCTTTTTCCATATAGAAAGCGAGTATAGCATCAGATATGATTCTGCACATTTGTAACTTGAAATGTGAATCTTTTATTCATGTAAAAGCCACTAATGACAGTAACCCAATTTAAGTGGAGTTCGCATCCACGTGGATTACACCAATAATATAGCATGAATTATGAAATGTCAAATAAAGCATGAACTAAAAGCGCAATACGAATAGTTATGCTCTACTAAGAAGTGCCACAAATCTCGGATATAATGGAAACGGAGACAGGTTAGGCAGGGTCAAACAAGTAAAAAGTACTTAACACAACCTGGCCCATTTGACTAGTAAAAGATGCACAATATAACCCGTTACGCAGCTCTGGTAAAATGACGAGTTTAGATAGGAAGGTAAGTATACAAAACCATAAGACAAAGATATACGTTTTGATGTAAACACGGAACTTAAGAGTTCATATTTGTCCTTACGAAAACCAGAAGATAGAAGGTAGCTCTATACTGCCATTTTCATTTCTATTTTCTGGTGCGGATCATAGCCTATGAGTTTAAAATCATTCGCCACAAAAGCATCTATATCCTTCTTCTCAGGATTGATTTTCAAAATCTGCATTTGTACAATTAAAAATGAATCGATTCATAACTAAGATATGGGCAGTAAAATAGTATATAGCATAAGAAAATTATGATACGCGATATACTTACGGGAAAAGGTCTAGGCAGCTTCTGAAGCTGGTCTTGCAGAGGTCGGACATGATTGCTATAGACATGCGCATCACCAAGAACATGAACAAAATCACCCGGAACAAGATCTGTAAAGAAGAAAATGAAAAATAAAATTCACATGTTTAATATAACAAATTGTTTAACCGACAAATGCCTACTTGAATACACACAGGCTTTAGATGGCCTTATAAAATTTAGAGTAAAATGTCATTTTTGTCCATGAGGTTTGGTCAGTTATGCTACTTTCGTCCAAAGGTTTGAAATCTTGCCATTTTCATCCGGCTCGTTAACTTCGTCCATTTTTCTCTGTTAAGTCTGGGGTATTTTTGTCTTTATGTTAACTTAAAAGGCAATTTGGTCTTTTCACTTTATGTACAAGCATTTAGCATAATGTACAAGTTTCAAAAAACCGAATTGACCTTTAGTTAATAAAAAAGACAAAAATACCCCTGACTTAACGAAGAAAAATAAATGGAGTTAACGAGCTGGATGGAAATGGCAAAATTTCTTTTGGATCCAAATGTGGAAAAACAAACATTTGGACGAAAGTCACAAAACTAGCCAAACCTCAGGGACGCAAATGGCATTTTACTCTAAAATATAAAAAATCTAGAACTTAGAAACTTGTTCCTAATCAATAATTACTTATCAAAAGCACTAATACAGTGATGAGTTTAAAATATCCATACCACAAACATGGGCGATCATGCATGTTAATAAGGCGTATGACGCTATGTTAAAAGGAACACCCAAACCCATATCAGCAGATCGTTGATACATTTGACACGATAACTCTCCTTGATTTACATAAAACTGCAGAAAATAACAGAAATATGTTACTTTTAGAGACCAATGAGAGATGAAATCACATAAACAGATCGGTACTATGCTGCCGACGCACACCTGTGCAAACATGTGACAAGGTGGAAGTGCCATCTGCTTAAGATCAGAAGGGTTCCACGCTGAAATAATTATTCGACGATCGTCGGGATTGTTTTTTATCTTGTTGATAACGTCTAGCAGTTGATCAAATCCTTGGCCAGTGTAGTCAGCATGCATGTTAGTATAGCTGTAAAAACATTTTTTTAATTTCTGTTAAGTTGATGTTTGAATTTTGAAACATTGACTGGTGTAATAACTAATATAACAGACTGCCAACCTTGCACCAAAGTGTCTCCACTGAAACCCGTATACTGGTCCCAAGTCACCTTCTTCTCTATCCACCAACCCAATACTATAGCATGAATGTAACATAAAATCAAAAATAAAAATAAAAAAAAAGAGTAAATAGCCATTTTCGTCCCTGAGGTTTGACAATTTTGCGACTTTCGTCTAAAGAATTGTTTTTTTCCGCATCTAGATCCAAAAGGTTTGAAATCTTGCTATTTTCGTCCGGCCTCGTTAACTCCATCCATTTTTTCCATTAAGTCAGGGGTATTTCTGTCTTTTTTGTCAACTTAAAGAGCAATTTGGCTTTTTCACTTTATGTAAACTCGCTAGAGATGTGTGAAAAAAAACCAAATTGCCCTTTAAGTCAACAAAAAAGACGGAAATATCCCTGACTTAACAGAGAAAAATGGATGGAGTTAACGAGCCGGATGAAAATGGCAAGATTTCAAACCTTTTGGATCTAGATGCTATAAAACAAACCTTTGAATGAAAGTCACAAAACTGGCCAAACCTCAAGGACGAAAATCCCATTTTACTCAAAAATCGCATATCACTTGCAAAAGGAGGGGCTCTTGCCTGTCTAGGTAGTTTCTGGATGCGTTACCGTCCCATATATGAATGCCCTTATCTTGTAAAACCTGATGACCATATATGTGAAAACGAAGACACTTATCATATGCTTGTACAATGCATTTCACTGTCTCAGATCAGGGTTGAAGAATTGAACAATTTGGTAGGGGTGAGCAAAACACCGAAACCGAAAAAACCAATTTAACCGAACCAAAAAAAAGCTAACTGCACAAAAATGAAAAAAAACGAACCAAAATTTATGGTTCGGTTTCGGTTTTACATTTTATTAAAACCGAAAAAAACCGAACCAAAGAACCCAAAAAATGAGTTTTCTAATGTTTGTTATATATTGATTTAGGAATTATTAGATTTATTCTTGAACGTTAAGTATTTATGATAAAAACATTAGCATGTTTATATATCTTTGAAATGATTAATCTATTGCTACAAGAAATAACAAAATTTAACATAAAATTTAAATGATTGTCAAAGTATCATAAAGAAAAGTATCTTAATAAAAACTTTGGAGACACATAAAAATAGATTAGAAGGTTAGGTTTATTTGAACAACATTAATTAAAAAGTCTAAACATATTAACTTAAATGTAAACATCTAAGAAAGATTTTTAAATCTTGGCTTATACTTTTTTATTTTTAAATCTTATACAATGTTGTTCGAAAAACCGAACCGTTGCCAAAACCGAAAAAACCGAAACCAGATGGTTCTCAAAAACCAATGAACCAAACATTCTGGTTTTGCCATAAAACCGAACCGTGCACACCCCTACAATTCGGTACGAAGACGGAACAGGCATGCTTATTGGAACTTTGTTCGGATAAAATTTGCAAATATGCATTTTATGCAGACAAAATGCAGAAAACAACAGTTGCGGATGCCTATGATTACACTGCCCAAATGAATAAGAAATGCCTAAACTGATCTTCAATCATAGATAAAGTAAAGAAAGATCAGTTCTTCAGATGAATATTTTCAATATATAAAAAAAACAGTATTCCTTGGTTACTTATGCTGCTATGCGAGATATTATATTCTGTTGTAAAAAAAATGAAGATTACCTTGCCACTTGTTGACCCACTGATGAACCACAAAAGTTCTTCCACAACTCCACGCCAAAACACTTTCTGTAGAAACAAAAAATAATATATTTATGTGAATTACTAGTAGAACAGAGTTTGATGTATGATTTAAAGAAATGTGCATGCCTTTGTTGTAAGAAGCGGGAAAGACTTTCTCAGATTGAACCGCATCTGTTCACGTTAAAAAAACCATTAATAAGTATGAATTCGTTAAACCATTTGCGAAAAACAAGATCGAAAGTACCTGACAACCAAATTTCGACAAAGTACCAGTCCCAGTACGGTCACCCTTTAAAGCGCCATTAGAAATGATGTCGTTCACCAGCCTCAAGTAAAGGTACTCTTCATGCTTCTCAAATATCGTTTTCGGCAGGAAAGAGAACATCCTTGCGTCAAATTTTACTGAGTCCGATTTACCATCAGACAACAAGCCATTATTATTATTAATAGTTTCAACAGCAGGATTCCTCACGCGAACGTATGTAGTGAAACAAAGTCGAATTCCATTTTCCGTTAACGGAAATGACGAGTACCACGGCTGAAACTGTGAAGCGTCGATAGCGGGAATAAAAGTGTCACAATCAATGTCGGTTTCGATTTCGGTAATATGAATAGCATCACATCCAGCACTGTTGAGCGACTCCCTTAAGATCTCACCGCCACCTATGACGAACACCCTCTCAATAGATACACAATAAGGAGGCGCTGCCAAGATTTCCAAAGCGGAAATCATGCTCCCGCACGTTAAAACATTCTCAGTAGTTGCAATGTCGAAACTCCCTGAACGAGTTAGAACAACATTAAGGCGACCGGTTAGTGGCCGGTGTTTTAAAGGTATGCTATCCCATGTTTTTCTTCCCATGATGATAGCGTTCTTCTTTGCGGAATCTGATGTGGCCATGGTGATGTCTTTGAAAAACTTGAGGTCAGAAGGCAACTTCCATGGTAATGTTCCGGCTTTACCGATACCCATAGTGCGTGTGGCTGCAACCACCACTTGATATGTTCTCTGAGGATGAGGTGGTGTGTTGAGAGCGTCGTTGCATGTTCCCACAAACGTTTCAGCAGCCATGAATAGATTATGACTTATGAGCCTGGGATGGACTTAACAACAATCAGTGACAAGATCATTCAATCATAAACACAAAAGCATATTAATAAAACACTTATAATAAAAAACCATACTTAGAAGTTGGAACACACTTAAAACATTTTTAAAATTAATAATAGTCTCTAATCAATATTCCAATAATCATCATAACCGAGCATAGTCTCATCTCCCTCAATCTAAAATCTTCTTCAAGCTCATCTTCATTGTAAAAACTAAAAAGCATATTCTTCCTTACCCCTTCTTGATGGAACGCCCCGTCACCACTTCCTATATTTGATGATCTGGTTAAATGAACACGCTTATGTACCCCCGAAGCTCTACCTACTACACTCCATGTCAAATCATCACTGATTTGCACTAAATCATCGTCTTTTTCCTCATCCTCCATTCCCACCCTTCTATACAGCGTTCCAAAGCACGATTAAATTTTCACATATACCTGTCATACAATCTATCTTTTGCCAATCTATTTCAAAGTTATCTTCTACTCTTTTTTTCAAATTCGAACATATCTTCCCCCCTATGCAATGTGCGGCACATTGCATATATATAGTCAAAGAATGTGAAAAAATATCCGAAAGTAAGGTGTTGTATAAAGCATACAATGTTCACAAATGAATACATATACAACTTTGTTGTAGTGAACTCCATGAGAAAGTTCACAAATCATAAGAGCTTGCATAGACCCGCAATTACAATTTACAAGATTCGTTACATCTTCTATCACTCTTCTCCAATTTCATGAACAAAAAAAGGTCACTTCTCAAGAATGGTTACATTGAAAGTGATCAAAGAATCCAAAGGGCAAAAAAGTTTATTCCATCTTATTAGAATCATTTTAGAGGAACATATCACATACGCTAAAGTTAACAAGTTCTCTTGTTAAGGTCCTTTGAATAGTTGATGGTGAAAGAAAGTCAGCCATAGGTTACATCTATAAGGCCATGGATAGAGTTAAAAGACTATTAAAAAGAGTTTTAACAAGAAATAAAAGTTCTACAATAGTACTTCTAACATTATAATTGTAGATGGAAATGACAGCTTCAATGACCATTGCTTGTTGTGGGACATTTCCTAAACCCATTCATCTTTTATGAAGATTCAAGATGTATTTTAAAAGATCAAGAAGTTATGCCGGCTTTATACGATTGCATTACTAGGTTGTTTCCAAGTGTCTAGGAGTTTTAGGTTGTCATGTGGAAATTAAATAAAGAAAGAAAAAAGCTCCCTACACCTACAAACCTAAGTTATCAAAAGGCGCGAGGCGCACTAAAAGTGCTGCGACTTGAGGCGCAATTCCAAGCCACATTTTGCCCAAATTCAGGCTAAAAGCCGCAGGAAACCCCTAAAACATCCTAAAGGAGCCAAACTCATGCATACACGCTAACTATCAGGTCTAAAAAGGTTTGTAAGCACTTAGGTCACACTGAGTGGTGGAAATGATGTCATTAAAACAACAATGACAACTTATTTGCATATTAACTATATCTTCTAATCGCAATGAAAAACTGTTATTAGCAGTGGCGGATCCAGGATTTTTTCCTATGGGTTCACTTTTCTTTGATGTCAGGTTTTTCACAACCAAACGCTAAGATATTTGGGTAGGGAAAAAAATATAATACGATATCATGATGCAAGTAGAAACTTATTTTTATCTCTATCAGCTATCTTATTTGGTTTATCGATGCGTTGATAGTGTCCAAAGTAATATTGAGAGTGCACTACTCACCTCTTAGGTTGTCTATAGCCTATAGAGCCCATGTAGACATGTAGTAGTCCTCTTAAACATGAACCGGGTGAAATTTAGGTGTTTTGGTTAGTCATAGATACTTGAGGCATAATGGCAACATGGTAACTTTGTAACTAAATTCAGAAGAGTAAAGTACAATACAAATTTAATGAGGAACATGTCTTGCAAGACATAGCATGCTTTGATTGCTTAAGTCTCCAACAGATCAAACGGTAATATTAAAATTTAAGCACCTTTGAGCACACCCAATCTGAAGTTATGCACTAATACTACCATAATTTTTTTTACAAAAGTTCAGCTATATTCCCAGAATAACCTTAACTTCAATCAAATGGCAGCATGATTTGAACATCCAAAATGCCCTTCCACTAACTTTTTTATTTTCTCTTGCCATTAAACTTTTTCTATATATATTAGTCACTAAATAGCATAAATTAACTAAAGTTTTTCAAGATTGTCCAAACACACATCAAAGGGTTGTAGAATCAGTGGCCTTCAAATTTCTTCTATTAGTTTTTTGTGAACTTTATTAACTAGATTACAAGGACTTAATATTTAAAGACTAAACATCCTAGACTAATAGGAATTCTTTTTCTTATCTAACTCAGATACTAAACAATAATTATCTAAACAATACTAATAGATAATTCAAATAATAAATAAACACATTTAATTATTTTTTACTAGTTTAGTCCTTCGACCTTTAGATCTCCTCTGAACCACCCTGTTGATGTTGTAATTTTATCAAGGGTTTCAATGTTTGGGCAAAAATTCAAGATTATCACGGAGGATCAACAAAAAATACATTCAAGTTTTAAAAGAACTAAACTCACAAATTCATATTCACATTCACATACAAGATTCAAAAGAAAGCGAATGAAAGAAATAAAAAGTTTACCTCAAAAAGGGCATAGTTTAAAGCATATTATAAGACAACAAACTGAAAATTAGCATGATTAACATCAACGATTTTATAAAACACCTGAGATATTGGGAGGGATTATGAGTGGTGGAACCGATGGATGGAATTGAAAAACTGGAGCGTGGACGACCGGTGGTGGTGGTGGTAGGACGACAAGTGGCGGTTGTTCGCTGGAGGTGGAGGGGGGGCTGGAGGCACTCACGGGGAAAAAGAAAGAACAAAACCCAAAACCCTAGTATGGGACTCAGGGAAAAAAAAAAAAAAAAATAGTGGCTTTGACTTCGGCTGTGAAAGCACATAAGTACTAAATATCTTAGCAAAAAAGCTACTTGGTAAATCAGAACCAAAATCAAAATATCATAATTAAATCATGTATTATAAATGGAAAAGAAAAGTAGAAAATAACTCACAACTTGATTTCTGAATTCAGATCTGTGGAGGCTGGAGAAAAAGAGAAGTGGGGGCAACAGTCAATAGAAGATGAAGAAGAGTAGGGGCAGCGTTTCTGGCGGGAAAATAATGGGAATTGGCGGAGAAATGTAAGGGTTTCTGATGGTGAATTATTAGAGCATTTAACCTATGGTTTCAGTCATTTAACTTTACAATATTTGGTTTTAGTTTTGTATATGTGCAAATATCATATAAAAAAAACTAACACATTTTTCTATTTATTCTGCAAAACTCCCTCCACGTTTTTTTTCATATAAAAAACAAACATACGTTCTATTTTAACTCGTGAAAGCCCCTTAACAATTTTCTAAATATTAAAGTCATTTCGCATGTTAAATTTGAGCAATGAAAATCAAAACAACTTGTAACGATTAGAGGTGTCAGTTCTTTTCGGTTTATCCGGTTATTTGGGTTTTTTTATCCAGTTTGAAATTATTTGGGTTAAACCAAAACAAACAAATTTAAGTATTTCAAAACCAAATCACAAACGGTGTTTGAATTTGTCTTGGTTTTCAGGTTTAACTGAATACAACAAATTCATATTATTGTGTTTAATTGTCTAAATATAAAGTATGTTTTACTTTGGTTATTCAGTTTATTGGGCTACATATATACCTACTGAATTCATTTTGTTTCGGTTTTTTGTTCGATTTTCAATTTTAAACGTTTTTGGTTTCGTAAGAATGACCCATGAAGTTTCAAAATATCTTAGGTTGAAACATATATTTATATATTTATGTAACAAATTGTTTCAAAAAGTTTTTGTCATAAATTTTGTCCAAATTAAACTTCAGAAGATACTTTAATGTTAAAAAATTATTTAGTGACATTTTTCATATGAGAAAGTATGTTTTTGTTTGTTATGGTAGTTGCCCTTGTGTATATCCAATTTTATTAATGCACACACACGTAAAAACGTGTAACTTTGAACATACTTGTTTAGGGTTAAGTTTGCATACAAATACGCTTAACGTACAAAATATTCGGAAGGCATGAAAAGTAAAAAAACATGGTTACATTTTCGTAACTATTTTACTCGTAGAGTAATTATCAAAATTACACTAGGTCATTTGTTGGGTAATTTTGATAATTACTCTATGAGTATAATAATTACGAAAATGTCACTGCGGTTTTTCAGGAAAACTTTCAGTTCGTATGTTTAGTACGTTAAAGGTATTTGTATTTGATATTTTGTATACTTGTTTAACCTATTATATCTAAACATGTCAAAGGATGGGTAGAAATTAAGTTGTAAGGGTGGAAGGAGTGCTCAAACACTCCCCATTTTCACTATCCAATGATCTCATGCCATGTCAACTTCTCCCTTCACTCCTTATTTTACACTCAATCACTAGCAATGCTCAAACACATGGAAACAGTGGTAAACAATTTAAAGAAAATTTTTTGATTGGTTGAATAAGGATGGGCCTACCCTCACTCTCCTTCTCTCTTCTTCACCATTCAGTGAATAGTCACCGCATACCACCCTCCCCACTCACCGCTCATCCACCGGCAACACCTCCCCACTCGGCAAACTCACTCCCCGCTCCAACTCCCCGAGGGCACTCCCTCCACCCAAAATGTGTTAATCATCATGCTGAGTTGTAACAAAGGGTTAAACGAGTAAAACATAGGTTGGTGCATCTAAAATGTACAAATTTTGTTTCAAACTATCTCTACTCGTCAAGTCAATACACACCCATATGGCCATATGAATTCCCCCACATGAAAATTTAACCGAATCAAACTCGGTTTGATTTCCAATCGCACAAAACCGAGAAGTTGGTGACAGCGATTAGAAAATACAATCAACATGCTATGAATTGGAGGCATGGTTTGTGTTCTCAGATTTCTTTGATGTTATTGTTTTTATATATTATAACATAAGAAACTAATATAATCTATGTAAACATATCAAAATCCTCATATGTAAAAACAACAACCATGAGGGAGTTTATTTAAAAGGAACCGTTTATCATTAGTGTAGGTGTATCCATTATTTTGAATCAAATTTGAAAACTCAAAATTTCAACCGAACTTAATGCAAACTTGGTTTTCAAATTACCGAATCGCGTTAACATCCGAACTGAATTTCAAATTCCATTTCCGGATTGGATTCGAGTTTGTGAATTTCGACCAATTCGATCCGAATATTTGTGTACAAATTAGATAACTTCTAATTGTTGTTTATCATATATGTTTTATTTATTTATCTTGCTATATTTTTTTCTTATTTATTTATCTTACTATATTTTTTTCTAATAATTCGGTTCATATATACGAAACCCTATGGAATCAATAAGACGTGAGCTCACAACAATAATTGTAATATCCAATTCCAATAGTAAGAGGCGTCTAGAGGTGCAAACGAGCCGAGCCGAGCCCGAGCTCGAGCTCATTTCAGTTATGAAAGCTCGAGCTCGGCTCGGCTCGTTTATCATATCCTAATTAATTTATATTAATTATCATTATTATTTTATACAAAATTTAGTATTTTTTTCATAAATTTATAATATTGATCATTAGTATTAACATATATATTTAATATATTAATAAAAAAATATATAAATAGCAGGCTCGTTTAGGCTCGCGAGTCGGCTCGGGCTCGTTTATTAAACGAGCTTGTTTTTTATGCTCGGGCTCGAGCTCGTTTAAGCTCGGGTCGTTCGAGCCTTTTCCCGAGCCGATCTCGAGTAGTTCGCGAGTAGCTCAGCTCGTTTGCACCTCTAGAGACGTCAAACCTAGAAACTCACAAGAATCCACTCTACTAGCCAATAGGATTATACCATTTCATTTAAATCAATTCAACCCAAATAGGAAGGAGCACCCACCTAGCACAACCCACACTCGCAACAACCAGGTTCGCTACTCTCACCACATGCGACTTCACATACTCGCAGTTGATACTCCGGAGCCCAACTTGTGGGGTGCGGGGTTGCGGCAGTTTACCTCTTACCCCAGTATACTCGCATTAACTCGGAGGGGTTGCGGATTAGACTCCCCACCTCCGGTAACTCGAAACAATCACGATGAACATTTGGGGAATATATTATGTAGTAAATAATAATACTATTTCCGAAATCGGTATTCTATAGTATACTAGTTGGATGCCTCGCCCACGTTGTGGGGCGTTGAAGCCGAATATTTCTTAATTTCATAGCATGTACGCATGTATTGTAGTTACGTGTACATACTACTTATAACACGATCTAAAAAAATAAATCGAGTTAACCAATTAAACCAAAAACACTACCATAGTTTTGCTAAAAAAAACTAAAACGATAGCAAGCCTATAACTTTGAACTGGGGGCAATATAATAATTTGTCAAAAACAATGAGCGAGTGTTAGACACCTGCTTGACACGAAAGTTAGATTGAGTCACCCAAGTAAAATAAAAACTACTATAGTTTGAAGAAAAAAAATCTAAAACGATTGTAAGAATACAAATTTTAACTGGAGTAAAAATCATATTTTTTTAAATGGGCGCAAACTCATAATTTTAAACTTTCATAATTTTTAGCTGGGGTTAAAAACATAATTTTGTTTTGAACCGTGGCAAAATCATAGTTTTGAACTAAGGGCAAAATTGTAATTTTAAACTCAGCGCGAAATCGTAATTTTTGAAAAGGGGGCAAAATCATATTTTTGACCTAAGGGTAAAATCGTAATTTTAAGATACGGAAAAAAACTAAAATGATGGCAAGAGTACAAATTTTAACTGGAGCAACATCGTAATTTTTAAACGAGGGCAAACTTATAATTTTAAATTGGGGGCAAATTCGTAAATTTAAATTGGGGAAAACCATAATTTTATTTTGAACAGGAGCAAAATCATAGTTTTGAACTAAGGGCAAAATCGTAATTTTTAGCTAGGGGCGAAAGCGTAATTTTATTTTGAACTGTGGGCAGAATCGTAATTTTGAAGTCACGGTAAAATTGTAATTTTTAAAAAGGGGGCATAATCATATTTTTGAACTGAGTGCAAATTGTAATTTTGAGATAGGGGAAAAGCCTAAGGGGCTGTTTGGTAACTTCTGAATGGTTAAGTGTTGAATCAATAAGAGGTCTGAACCATTAATTGTTGAACCAGTAAGAGATCTGAATCATTAAGAGCCAGTATAATGCTTAACCGTTCAGAGGCAAAGGTTTGACAAATTCAGATTAGAGGTCTTAACCATTCAGACTTAGTATGTAACAACTCGAAAATTTGATTGTTATCTTTTCTTTTGTTTTCCGGTTTACCTATCTTTTGTAATTCCCTATTCGACTTATAATAAAGTTTATGTTGGTTAATTATGTGTTGTACGTTATTATCGCATCTAATCGCTTATTGAATCGCATCGCTAATCTTATCACATCGCAAATCGCAGTTATTTATTGTCACAGCCCGACCCGCAGCGGAAATGGTGATCGGGGCATGATTGGGTTTTCATCTAAGCTCATGACATTTACTATAAAGTTTCATATTTATTATTTCTTTTTAAAGAACATTACAATAAGCATACAAATACAACATGTTCAAATACATTTTTCATAACTTCATTATTTTTCTTCTAAGGTAATTTCCTACGTGTCCCTTGCTTCAACCTGTCCACCTGTATCATGTGTAAAAATAGGGTTTTGGGTCAAGAAAAAGTTGGCGAGTGAATCTTATTTAAACATTTGAAAGGATTAGTTATGTTGGTTATTTGAATAAAATTGTGCATAACCAAATATGAGTAAACGTAAATGTAAATTTAATCACAAAACACATAATATCAAATAACACACACGCACACAACAAATGAATGATTTTAAGGCACGCGATGTTCAACTCGTCTCCCACGAGGAACTGATGGACCTAATGAATGATTTTGAGGCACACGATGTTCAACCCGTCTCCAACGAGGAACTGATGGGCCTAATGAATTGATTTGCACGCAACTTGACTAAATGTAAACACACATTACAACAAACAATATTTACATTATAAGTTTAGATCATATAATGGTAATAGCACGAGTTTGAATAAGCGAATTAATTAAAGCGACACATGATACACCCCAAAACATGAATAAAAAGGGAAATTTGTAAGGATTCACTCACAGTGGGTGCGTTTTCTTGGATTGATGATGAATGCGCATGAATTTGGATTTAACCACGAGAGAAACTAACCTAAATAATAACATAATAATTCGATAAATAAATAAACTTTTAATTGAGTTTAATATTTTTAATTAGTGTTCTTAATGGGATTGTTAGATTTATTTTTGTGAGTTTAAGGACATTTTCTAACTTTAAAAATATTATTTTTAAGTATTTTTAAATAATTTTCTGGTTAAATAAAAAAAATAAATAAAAATAAAAAAATGTTGACTTTTTGACTCTTACCGTTGACCGTTGACCGGTCGGACCGTGTTTATTCTATGCGCTGAGTGAGGTTGGAACTCGTGACCTCTCGTATACGTGCACGCAGCTCTACCAACTGAGCTACGTGTCTAACCCGAAATATTTCTGATTTTAATTATATTTATATACTGTTTAGATTATTATAATTTTATTTATTTTAAATAGGTTTTTAAATATCATCTAACCGGCTGGGCATAGCGAGGATCGAAATTGCGCCTTCGACTTGTTTGGCACCCAGCCCAACCAGTTGGGCTGGGTGTCTAACCCATCTATTATATGATTTATATTAAATTTAACAACCAACTGTGAGAGTTCTGTTTAGTTTTAAAAAAAACGTTTTAATGGAGTTGGAACCGGATACGTACATGAATCGAACTCGAGGCTTGAACATTGTATTTGCACACAGTCCACCGCTGGACTGTGTGTCTAACCCGTTTAGTTTTCTGATTTTAATTATATTAATACCTATTAGCGACTTCATCTTCTTCGTATAAACCACCCAGAACCCGATCCCCACTGCTAACTAAGTTATGCCTATTTGGTTAACTGTGTTTGAATGTTAATATAGTAATAGCATAACAGAGGAAGATTTAAGGAAGTTTTACTGAACTGAAGAAGATTCCTATCTCCGATTGAAATTCCGACGGTGAACGGACTTTCCGGCGGTATGAGCTGTTTTAACAGTTTTGATTATGGATTTGAATAATTAAGGTATAAATCAGAAGATAGTAGAGAAGTTTAGACAGTTATACCGTCTGGCGAGCGAATACGGTTTTCTGATCACGATGCCGGCGATGTTCCGGAGAAATTGGAAATCCCCGGCGACGAGCTTTTGAGCAAATGCAACCTCAGGAAGAAAGTGCAGTTGAGAGCGAAAGGTTTACGAGATGTTTGGGTGAGTATTTATAGGGATGAATGACTGGATTGGGTCTGAATCGAGATCAAGGTTCGCAGTCAAGATTTTCCGGCGATTACGACTAAAATTGAGGGTCAGACGTCGGTTATAACCGATGTCGACGTCAGTTATAACGTTATGGTCAAAAGGGAAATGGCTAAACTCGCGGATTGCCGGATTTTCCGGTGATTGCGAGTTCTGCCGCGCTGAAGCCGGTTTTGAATTCGAGATTTAATTTAAGTATTATTTGTTTCAGTAATATACACAAAAGAGTCATGTGGCGGAGCGGTGTAGTGTCTGTTTGTTGAATCGGCTGACCCGGGTTCGAAACCCGGCAACTCATTTATTTTTTTATTCTCTTATTTTTTATTATTTATTAAATATGGTTTAAAATTCTAACATTGTTCATTAATTATGTATTGTTTAAAATTAATTTGAGCAATAAATGTGAAATAAAAAATTATGACTGGATATTCGATTAATGAACGAAGCGGGTTTGGAAAACCCGTTTTTCGACGGATGTTACAGTATCCCCTACTTTTAGAAATTTCGTCCCGAAATTTAAGTAGTAGTGGTATATTTGACTTGAAGGGTGGGTGTTTTTAATTTGACAATTACATAATTAGAAGAGGGGGAGAGTTTAAATCTTATTTGAGGCGGTAACGTTCCTAGTAAGGGTTGAATACCCTGCTACAGGAATCGCTTTTTGATGCCTAAAGTATAAGAATGCGGAACAAGGATAAACAGAGTTGATTGACTAAGCATGATTTCATGCATAAGAGTTTTGAGGGAATTGATACGTGATAAGGTTATATCATAAACAAAAACTTCAACCATGACGATACTAAAACCTATACGGAACTTCTCATAACCGCCTGGTAATGCTTTTGATCCTTTGCCAAGAATACTTATATATAGGAAGTACCAGCGGCGTATCCACCATATTCTTGTCAAATTTTCATTGGCTTCATCAGTAAATTATGATCAGTTCTATGTGACTCTAAAACATAAACAAACACAACAACAAAAGCTTGAGTCTCAATTCTGAAAGGATACATGACTGAATGATGACAGTACCTCTCTCGTTTGTTACGATGAAAGGGTTAGTCTATGTAAAAGTGAGACACAACCCAACTTCTTTAAATGATGTGATCGAGGTACGTCGAGATGTTTGATAATATGAATGTTAAATCAACGGGTATAAAACAAAACTGAAATATCAATTCGCATTAAATTCTTGGATACATAAATTCCCAATTTATAACTGGGAGACGTAAAAATTGAGATAACATAAAGAAAACATAAAAACTAAACGGTTGGAGTTGAGTCTTGATTCTTGGTGAAGGAAGGCTAGTTGTGTCACACCCCGACCCGCAGCGGAATAAGAGTCGGGGCATAATTGGGTTATCACCAAAGCACATGACATTTACTATTATGTTTCAATATTAGTAAAGTCAAAGTTACATTTTCAAACATCCAAACATGTTCATTCAATACAAAAGAAATAACCAAACATAACAATCCCAATACTAAATCGTTTTATTCTTCTAATCCAGGTCCTATGTGTTCCTAGCTGCTGCTGGTTCACCTGTATCATGTGTAAAATGGGAGTTTTTGGGTCAACATAAGTTGGCGAGTGAACCTTATTAGATAAACATTTGATAATGATTTTATGGTTAGTTTATCAATGAAATATGGTGCATAATCATAAATGAACAAATGTAAATAATCAAGCATTAGCAAATAACAGTTACAATTATAACATACAATAACACTTGCTAGCATACATGAATATACCAATATCATACGATAACTAACATAAATGATCTGTGCGATCAAGGCTCAATCAAACGGAGCCGATCGTATTGCATGTACTGAAAATGTAAAATGAACTGTGCGATCAAGGCTCAATCAAACGGAGCCGATCGTATTGCATGTACTGAAAATGTAAAATGAACTGTGCGATCAAGGCTCAATCAAATGGAGCCGATCGTATGCGGGCACGCCAGGTTCAACCGCATAATAAAATGGGGAACAAGCTCAAACCTCATAAATGGGGAGCGGCGGCCTCGGCAATTGCATGTACTGAAATAATAACTTGCATCCAATAATAACTACTGAACAACAACAAACTAAATACACATGTTCATGATATGATGTATGCACGATAGTTTAGTTATAATATGTATATAAACAAAGACACATGATACACCCAAAAACGTGATTAAAACGGGGAATTTGGAAGATTCACTCACATTGGGTGCGTTGAAATGGAGATGGTGAGATGCGCACGATTTAGATGAGTGGATCGACGAGGAATACTAACCTAAATAATAATGGAAAAATATATTAGATGGATGGATTTTATTAAGGATTTTAATGAAATTTTTAGATATATTTTTGTGAGTTTATGGCTATTTTCTATCTTTAAAAATGTTATTTTTAAGTATTTTTAATTGATTTTTAAATTAAATTAAATAAATAAAAATATAAAAAAAATATTTTTTTTAAGTGTTGACCGTTGACCGTTGACCGGTTCGGTCAGCGAATAATCCTGCTCCGGGTGGGATTCGAACCGGCGACCTCCCGTTCGCGTGCACGCAGCTCTACCAACTGAGCTACGTGTCAAACCCGAAATAATCTCGTTTTTAATTATATTTATACACTTATTTGAATTAACCGAAATTTAATTTATTTGCATAAACGTTTTAATTCAATCGGACCGGTTGCTCGTGACGAGTTTCGAACGCGCGACGTGTAGTTCATGTTGCACACCGTCCACCGCTGGACTGTGTGTCTAACCCGTTTATTATCTCGGTTTTTATTATACTTTACAACTATCTGTTTTAACCCGGTTCAGTTCTTGATCAAAAAGGCATGTTATTACACAAGGCGTGCGTGTAGTGGGGATCGAACTCGGGACGTGTATAGTTTTTGTTTGCACACAGTCCACCGCTGGACTGTGTGTCTAACCCGTTTATAATCCTGATTTTAATTACTCTTATATCATTACTGAACTCATCTTCTTCATTACAAACACAGACCTCAATCAAACAACCGATTCGTGATTAATCTAGTTAATAAACATGACGTCTAGCTTGAATGCATTAAACCGAACAGTTTGGGGAAAGATGATACCGAACAGGTTGTCTTCTTCAGAGAGTCCGGCGACACTTGTCGGCTCTGTTTTTGAACCTTCGGCTGAGAGAATCTATTAATAGGTTTAAGGGTTTAGATATGAAATTGAACTAGTGAATATTGATTATCAGTACGTTGGAATGTGCATACCGGTGATTAACGAGTTTCCGGCAATTCCAGAAATTTTCCGGCGAGCTCAGATAGTCCAGCAATGACGTCTGTGGTTGATTTTGAGCTATGGGTTAATGTTTGTAAGGTTCTAACAATAGATTGAAACCGTAAAGTAGAAGTATTTTACCGGCTTGTGTTGAATACGGTTTTCCGGCGACTTTTGCAGAGAATTCCGGTGAACTGTTTTAGGCGCTCAGATGGTCTGAAATTGCGACGAAAAGGAATTGGAGTATTGGTCTGAATCGCGAGAGTGTCTGGTGTTTGAGTTATTCAGAACTTGATGTTCTTTTTCGGTTTTAAAAATAAAAAATGATGAGTCTTTAATTTTAATCAATTTCCAATTGATTAGAAACCGTCGAGCATCGGTTATAACTGAATGTGTGAGGTAAACAATCGATTTGACGATTGGTTTGCCGATTACCGTTTTTCAGGTGACACCATCGGTTAAACTGAGTTTGTGTATAAGTTCCATTTGTTTTCCTAGAGTTAACAGAAAACACATTGTGGCGGAGTGGTTTAGGGAATGAATGTTAAGTTGTTTAAAGAGACTTGGCTGACCCGGGTTCGAGTCCCGGCAGCTTCAAATATTTTTTATTTGTTTTATTTTAACTTTTTATCAAATATAATTTTTATAGTTTAGTTTATTTATTAATTATGTATCGTTTTAACTCAAAATAATCATAAATAATTAACGCAACTTTTATAACTTGTACAAGATTACAAAACGGAGCGGGTTTTGGAGACCCGATTTTTACAAATGTTACAAGTTGGGTTGTTTGTTTGGGTCGTTATTATCTTCAACAGGTTTGGCGTTGATGTTGTAAGCTCTTCCTCTTGCTGGTGGTAGTGCTGGGTTTGCTTGATTTGCTCGGTTAACTGGGTTTGCTTGCGCTTGGGCGTTTATGATGTTAACCAATCGAGGGCACGTGTTTCTAAAGTGGGTAGGGTCGCCACAATTAAAACAAGCTCGAACATATGGAAACATGGGGTATTGGGGTTGTTGATATGTTTGGATCATGTTTTGAGTAGGGGGTGAAGCTTGGTTTTGAGAGGCACGACAAGTTTTGCTCCAATGACCATAACGCCCACAATTTGCACACAGTCGACAAGGTACGGTAGATGGATGGTGATAAAAACAGGTGTTGCATTGAGGGTGAGGTCCAATGTAGGGTTTCTTATTTGGGTAAGTAGAGTTGGGTGCTACTTAGGTAATTTGGACAGCTTGGAGGGGTACAACTTGTGAAACTGGTTGATTGCCTTGGGTGATAGCAAAATTTTGTCCATCTCGTTTTCTCTTAAGAGTGGTTTGAGGAGGGGATTTGGTCTGGGTTGGGTTGGAGGTTTCGGTTGATGCTTCATCCTTCTTCTTCTCCTCCGTGAAGTCTTTATTTCGTATGCGGTTTTCGTGAGCTCTGTAGCTAACTCCATTGCTGCTTCCAAAGTTGCAGGTGTGGTACTTATTACAGGGTCTTGAATTTTTGAAGGAAGACCTCGAATGTAGTGCTCGATCAATCGGTAGAGGGGAGTGAACAAGTTGGGGACCATTTGATTTAACTCAAGGAATCTCTTGTTGTATGTGGTGTGGTCGCCCTCTTTTTGTCTCAAAAAATAGAATTCATCTTCCAATTTCTTGATTTCGCTTCTTGGACAGAACCGTTTTGTTATGATTTCTTTCAGCTCTTCCCAAAAAGTCATAACATTCTCAGCACCTCGCTTGGCCTTCTCTGTATTCCACCATGTAAGTGCTACTCCGAACAAACGACCGGTAGCATATTGCACCTTGCGATCATCGGGGCAGTCGCAATTGAGAAAAGTGTTCTCCATCTCCTCGAACCAATGGAGGAGAGCGGTGACACCTTCAGTACCTTCGTATTTTGGAGGATCGCAGGATTTGAAACGCTTGAAGGTGCATTTAGTGGCTTTTGGGGGAGGATTGACAGTGTTTTGATCTTCTTGGTGGATTGGGTTGACGGGATTAGCGGTAAGGGCCTGTTGTACTTGAATTACGATGTTGGGTATTACGGCAGCCATTTGTTGAGCGATTTGGGCAGCCATGCGCTCGCGGGTTTTTCCTGATCTCATTTTTCTACGAGAGAGGCTAGAAGACATCTACAAGAAACACATATCAAGAGTATGAGTTTGACGTTTTAGGGATCATGTGTCGTATTTAGGAATGAACATTCATAAAATAAATGAAGAATAATAAATTTACTACATCCATAGGATGTCTTGGGCTTTGCTCGTAATTGGGCCTTGCATGCCGCCATACTTCACCTTCGTAATCATGTGGGCCCCCATGATTACCGGGTCTTTCATATGGTTCGCATGTGTTAGCCTGATAACGTACACAAAAACCCGGAGAAAATCGAGAAATATGTATGTAACGTATGATATTCGGAGTGCATCCAGGTGTGGACACGGTGACACCTCAAAGTGGGGTTTAGCTCGAACGACGTTTGGTGTGGCATGCTTTGGCCTAATAGGTCCTCCGTACTCTTATCGTTAGTCCCCAGGTAGGCAAACTGGTCCGTTATATTGGATTTATACGAATGCCAACCTAGACAGGACGTTCCGACTACCGGTACTTGACCCTTACAGTTATTACATGCCCGTCGTAGAACTCACTTTGATGAGATTGAAAAGTGAAAATTGCGACAAAGTCTTGAATAAATGAAATATAAGGATGATTTGGATATGTGAACATTGAAATATGCGTGATGAATGTATATGTAAGCATGTTATGTTTGACAATAAGTATAACTTATTAAATATCACACAATATGATAGTGGAAGTGTTTGCATGCATTTGTGAATGTAATAAATACGAAACAAATAAACATCATGAGTTTGCATGTAACCACATAAACAATTAAAATCTAATCAACTATAGTATAGGCTCTAAGGGTCTAATAACCTATCCTATATCCCTATAGTCAAAAGCTCTGATACCAATCTGTCACACCTCGACCCGCAGCGGAAATGGTGATCGGGGCATGATTGGGTTTTCATCAAAGCTCATGACATTTACTATAAAGTTTCATATTTATTATTTCTTTTTAAAGAACATTACAATAAGCATACAAATACAACATGTTCAAATACATTTTTCATAACTTCATTATTTTTCTTCTAAGGCAATTTCCTACGTGTCCCTTGCTTCAACCTGTCCACCTGTATCATGTGTAAAAATAGGGTTTTGGGTCAAGAAAAAGTTGGCGAGTGAATCTTATTTAAACATTTGAAAGGATTAGTTATGTTGGTTATTTGAATAAAATTGTGCATAACCAAATATGAGTAAACGTAAATGTAAATTTAATCACAAAACACATAATATCAAATAACACACACGCGCACAACAAATGAATGATTTTGAGGCACGCGATGTTCAACTCGTCTCCACGAGGAACTGATGGGCCTAATGAATGATTTTGAGGCACGTGATGTTCAACCCGTCTCCAACGAGGAACTGATGGGCCTAATGAATTGATTTGCACGCAACTTGACCAAATGTAAACACACATTACAACAAACAATATTTACATTATAAGTTTAGATCATATAATGGTAATAGCACGAGTTTGAATAAGCGAATTAATTAAAGCGACACATGATACACCCCAAAACATGAATAAAAAGGGAAATTTGTAAGGATTCACTCACAGTGGGTGCGTTTTCTTGGATTGATGATGAATGCGCACGAATTTGGATTTAACCACGAGAGAAACTAACCTAAATAATAACATAATAATTCGATAAATAAATAAACTTTTAATTGAGTTTAATATTTTTAATTAGTGTTCTTAATGGGATTGTTAGATTTATTTTTGTGAGTTTAAGGATATTTTCTACCTTTAAAAATATTATTTTTAAGTATTTTTAAATAATTTTCTGGATAAATAAAAAAAAATAAATAAAAAAAATGTTGACTTTTTGACTCTGATCATTGACCGTTGACCGTTGACCGGTCGGACCGTGTTTATTCTATTCGCTGAGTGAGGTTCGAACTCGTGACCTCTCGTATACGTGCACGCAGCTCTACCAACTGAGCTACGTGTCTAACCCGAAATATTTCTGATTTTAATTATTTCATATACTGTTTAGATTATTCAGAATTTTATTTATTTTAAAAAGGTTTTTAAATATCATCTGACCGGCTGGGCATAGCGAGGATCGAACCTGCGCCTTCGACTTGTTTGGCACCCAGCCCAACCCATCTGTTATATGATTTATATTAAATTTAACAACCAACTGTGAGAGTTCTGTTTAGTTTTAAAAAAAACGTTTTAATGGAGTTGGAACCGGATACGTACATGAATCGAACTCGAGGCTTGAACATTGTATTTGCACACAGTCCACCGCTGGACTGTGTGTCTAACCCGTTTAGTTTTCTGATTTTAATTATATTAATACCTATTAGCGACTTCATCTTCTTCGTATAAACCACCCATAACCCGATCCCCACTGTTAACTAAGTTATGCCTATTTGGTTAACTGTGTTTGAATGTTAATATAGTAATAGCATAACAGAGGAAGATTTAAGGAAGTTTTACCGAACTGAAGAAGATTCCTATCTCCGATCGAAATTCCGACGGTGAACGGACTTTCCGGCGGTATGAGCTGTTTTAACAGTTTTGATTATGGATTTGAATAATTAAGGTATAAATCAGAAGATAGTAGAGAAGTTTAGACAGTTATACCGTCTGGCGAGCGAATACAGTTTTCTGATCACGATGCCGGCGATGTTCCGGCGAAATTGGAAATCTCCGGCGACGAGCTTTTGAGCAAATGCAACCTCAGGAAAGGTTTACGAGATGTTTGGGTGAGTATTTATAGGGATGAATGACTGGATTGGGTCTAAATCGAGATCAAGGTTCGCAGTCAAGATTTTCCGGCGGTTACGACTAAAATTGAGGGTCAGACGTCAGTTATAACCGATGTCGACGTCGGTTATAACGTTATGGTCAAAAGGGAAATGGCTAAACTCGCGGATTGCCGGATTTTCCGGTGATTGCGAGTTCTGCCGCGCTGAAGTCCGGTTTTGAATTCGAGATTTAATTTAAGTATTATTTGTTTCAGTAATATACACAAAAGAGTCAGTGGCGGAGCGGCGTAGTGTCTGTTTGTTGAATCGGCTGACCCGGGTTCGAAACCCGACAGCCTCATTTATTTTTTTTTATTCTCTTATTTTTTATTATTTATTAATTATGGTTTAAAATTCTAACATTGTTTATTAATTATGTATTGTTTAAAATTAATTTGAGCAATAAATGTGAAATGAAAAATTATGACTGGATATTCGATTAATAAACGAAGCGGGTTTGGAAAAGCATTTTTCGACGGATGTTACATTTATGTGGTTTTATGTTATTTATGTGTTATGTGTGTTTGTGGTTATGTTTACACTCGCTATCGCATCGCTCTCGCACTCTCGAATTGCTAAAATCGCACTATTATATCAACTATAACGCTTAACGCTTTAATTTAACGCTTAATATAACTATCTAATACGAACCGAATAAACAAACGAACCCTTAACGCGAAATCGGCAACAAAACTTGGTCACCATACCAAGTTAGGCCGAACTTGCCTACCACAAGTTCGCCCGAACTTGCCTGATAACCAAGGATCCCTTGTTGCCATCAAGTTCGCACGAACTTGCATATGTATATGCAAGTCCGGCCGAACTTAACCTAATACCCTTTCAATATTCTCCCAAGTTCGCGCGAACTTGTCTCCCTCAGCTCCCTCTCCTATAAATACTCAGCTCATTCCTCTCATTTGCACTTGCTGACCAAGTTCGCCCAGAGCTCATTCATCCCAAATCTCTCGTGTTCTAAGTAAGAAACGACCCAATTTCGACTACAACAACGTTTATCAACAACCAACAAAGGTTTACAACGATTTTGCACAAGGATCTACCTTCGTTTTCATCAAAACTCATTCTTTTACGAAAACCTTCATCTTTTTCTTCAAAAAACTTCTGTTTTAAGCTTAGATCTACACAATACGAGTTCGTTTGGCGATAGTAGAGACTTCCCAAACACGAGATCTGCAAGATCTCGGCTTGCAAGTGACAGATCTGAGAAAAACATTTGAAAACCACTGATTTCTACACAAGATACGGACTTTTGATGGTGTTTTGTTCATTTTCTAGTATGAAACGAAGCATCTATCATTCAAGATCCCAGATCTGGAAGCACAAGGACGTTTATGTTGGTTTACACAAGCCGGACTAATCCGAACAAACCCCGAGTTCGCCCGGATTAGCCTACGCTTTTGTAAAACGGCTAAAACAGCTCTAAAAGACCTCTCCGACCTAAGTTTGCTAAGTAGCACAGGGTTGGAGGGATCAACACTCGATTTTCCTCAGCAAACGACGCAAAAACGCAAGATTTTGGACTCGAAAACATCAAGTTCACTCGAGAATCACCAGCTCACCAGGTCAAGTTCGACCGAACTTGTACCCATTTGGGTCAAGTTCGACCGAACTTGAGTGTTTCTTCACAAAAATTCTTGCAAGTTCGCCCGACTTGCCTGGTTTCTTAGGAAACCATCCAAGTTCGACCGAACTTGCCTTGTCAGTAAGGTTTTTCTACAAGTTCGCCTGAACTTGACAAGTTTCTTAGGAAACTCATCAAGTTCGACCGAACTTGGCTATAAACTCGCTAAGTTCATACAAGTTCGCTCGAACTTGTGTGTTTACACACAAGTTCACCCGAACTTGGCTACTACCCAACCAAGACTTAACCGTTTCAGCTTTTCGGAGACTGATGCACTTCCGTTCGCGTATGCAGGCTGATCCGGCGCTCTTCTCGACTCTCCTCAGAATCTCTAAGCTAACTAAAACGCACCCACAATGAGTATACTTGACCCATTTTCGCTTTAAACGCACTTTTAGGTGTTACATACGTTCCTATATTAAAATCACATCACAAATCAAACTGTTTATCACACGCGAATAATCTGATTGTGTATGCTCAATACGTGATACTAGAAACATGTGACTAGGACTTGTTTTCGTTAACTTGCCTCCTTAGCTAGTATGGTACTATAGTGTGGCTTACACCCGACGTGGTTTAGTTAGGATGGACGCGCAAGCCTTCTCACGTTAGTTAGCATGAGAAATGAGCCTATGTTACGTTAAGTGTTTTGGTGTATCATGATATGTAATTAGATTGTTTCGCAAACGCTTTCTCGACTATGCTAGTATTATTCAAACTCGTATGCTCACCTTTACTTAATTGTATTGACTTGTATTTTAACGTATGTAACAGGTTGAGGATTTATAGCTTGGATGCCTTGGATATTGCATGCGTAGTCTAGTTTGTTTTATTTAGTTTGTTTTGGAACGGTTCTAATAGAATCTAGGGGAGATCGACTTGGATTGTGTTTAAGAGATTTTGTTGGTATGTAATAGTTATTTTGAAGGTCTATGAGTTTGATAGTATGGGATATTAAATGTTGATGTTTATCTTTGAAATGGCTGTTATGAAAATTCTCTTGATCAATCCGATTCGCCTAGTGCCACTACCCCGATGATTCGCCATCGGTTAGTGTGTGACAGATTGGTATCAGAGCGCCATAACTTTAGGATAATAGGTAGAATTGCCATGATTCGACCTAGTAGCATGTTTAAGTACCCGATTGACCTATTTTTGACTTAAATGTTAAACTACTTGCCATAAATGCTTGAATATGCCTTTCCTAAGGCTAATACAATAATACACGTTTGGAAACGCTCGCATCACACCAAATGAGTGATCAAGTCGAGAATAGGTGTGAAAACCGAGAACTCTCGATGAGATCATTCACTCCGCGCATACTCTATCGCACGAGATATCCTCGTTGAGTTAGGAGTGACATCCAAACCTCGACGAAATCTCCATTTCTATCTAGGAATAAAGTTGTTAAGTTAAGGGTGAGACCCGCATCTTAGTAACTTATTCCGCAATTCGATTTTCAATCTCACCAAAGTCTCGGTTATACCGATGGTTTGGAACACATATTAACTGGAAGGGTAAACGTCATTAGCCGCTTGCGGTGAGAACGTTTATCTATTAGGCCAAAGCGTGGTCCAACTGCAAAGGGTAGTCGAATCACTTTGGCGTGTCAAATGTCTCAAAACCCTAGACACTCCCAATTGATTTAAGCCTATATCGTCAATTTACGCATCATCGAGTTTATTATTATCTACGTGTTTAACATTTTGAGAATTTTCGCTCTATTCGATTTCCCGCTTTGATGATTTATCATATCATCGTTTTCTCGATTTATCGCATTTACGCTCCATCGAATGTATGCACAACTAGCACAGCTCTCATAATCTAAAACGCTAATTAATACACAAACCAAACTAATCGCTTAACTCGCTTATGCCTATGAGGACGTGTGCCTCATACGCGGTATTATCTCGCTTATCTCGCTATTATATATCGCTTATATCTCGTTTATATCTCGCATCTCGTATCGCGCTACGCATTGTTATTATTAGAAGGTGAATAGTGCAAATATATGCTTATGTGCCTATGTGATTATGTGCTTACGTGCTTATGTGCTTACGTGTTTATGTGTCTATGTGGATACGTGCTTATGTGTTTTTGTTCCTTGTATGAATAATTATAATAAATATTCTAAACATAACTCTATTATAATCGAATCTCGTCTAATCCGAGTCTTTGTGTAGATGTCGTCACTCGGATCCATACTCGCCGTTTAGCTTAGCGCCACAGTGACAACAAGCGCATCGCTTCACTAGTCGCCAAGGAAGTGGCGAAGGTTATCCCGCAAATCGTCTCAGAAATTCATGCCGAAGTAGCAACTCATCTGTGGACTCCAAGGGAGATGCCCCGAAACCCCACTTCAGCTTTAAGCAGTTCAAAGCATGTGGACCGCTTACTTTCTCAGGCACCGAAGGGCCAAGTGCCATGTTCCACTGGTTTGAATCTATCGAGGTCACGTTCCGCCAGAGCGGATGTCCCGAGGCTCTGCGCACTGTCAACGCTACCGGTGTGTTTCAGTCAAGGGCTCTCGACTGGTGGACAGTCGAGCGCAACAGGCGTCGGAACGACGAAGCTTACGGACTCACTTGGGGGAACTTAAGGAGATTATGATCAAGTAATTATGTCCTCCCTACGAGATCCAGAAGTTAGAGAACGAATTCTAGAATATCAAGCAAGATGGTCTCGATAACGCTGGTCTCAATACTCGCTTCAAATAGTTGAGCATCATCTGTCCCGGGCAAGTGGATACGACCGAAAAGGCAATCAAGAAATACCTCAATCCCCGATTGCGACGCTGACTTTGTTCAAGCAGCACGCCCTGCTACTATCGAGGAGACCTACCAGCTAGCCGCCGAGATTAATGACAAACGAGTTCAGTCTAGTTACTTTAAAAGCAGCAAGGTCGCAAATCAAGCAGTCACCGAATCAGCAGCTCCTACTACCGAACAGCCTTAAGAGCCAAAGAACAGTCGCCGTGGTCGCAAAAGGGAAAACCGAGCAAGAACTTTGCTCTTACTGCTCCAACGAACCCTCAGCCACTCCAGTTAGCAGCACTAAACGCACCGTCAGCAAAGCGTGCGTACACTGGTCCACACCATATGTGCCCTAAGTGCACATATCATCATGTTGTTGGTGGCAATTGTCGATTCTGTACTAGCTGTAACATCTACGGCCACTTCACTGTCAACTGCCGTAGTGGTCCTCGCCAGCCAGCTCCTCAAGCTCCCGCAGCTCCAGCTTTACCTGCTCCTCCTCAAGCCAACCAGCAACAAGCTCCAAAGGCACGAGTGTGCTTCGTGTGTGGTGATCCGAACCACTTGCTAACGTTTGCCCAAACCGCACATGAAACAAGAGCCACAACAGCAGCAGCCACCACCGCAGCCTCAGCAACAACAACAAGTTGCGCGTGGAAGAGCCTTCAATCTCAATCACCGCCAGGCCCAGAATGACAACAATGTTGTCAATGGTACGTTTCTCGTTAATGGTATTATGCTTCATGTTTATTTGATACTGGTGCCAATAATTGCTTTGTATCGCTTGAATTCGAAAAGGTTTTAAAATGTAAGCGCGCTAAACTTCCAAAGACTTTCGATGTGGAAGACGCCACCGGAAGAACCGTTACCGTTAATTCCGTCTTACGTGGTTGTAATCTCGATCTCAACAACCATGTCTTCTCGATCAATCTCATACCTATGCAATTAGGAAGCTTCGATATCATAGTAGGCATGGATTTTCTTCGTGAGAATCATGCTGAAGTTGTATGCTTCGATAAAATGATTCGCTTCCCCCTTCCGAATGGTGATCAACTCCATATTTATGGTGAAACTCCCTCAAAGAAGTTGATGCTTTTGTCATGTACTCGAGCACACAAATGCTTGCAAAAGCGATGTGTTGCTTTCCTCGCCCATATCGTGAACCCGGAGAAAGAAAAGAAGACTTATAAAGATGTTCCCGTTGTTTGTGAATTCCCTGAAGTCTTTCCTGACGATTTACCAGGTTTACCCCTACTCGAGATGTTGAATTCCGTATCGATTTTATTCCAGGAGCTACTCCCGTTCCTAAAGCTCCTTATCGTCTCGCACCATCCAAAATGCGTGAGCTATCAAGCCAACTTCAAGAGCTTCTTGATAAAGGTTTCATACGCCTGAGCACTTCGCCATGGGGCGCTCCAGTCCTTTTCGTGAAAAGGAAGGATGGATCGTTCCGAATGTGCATCGATTATCGTGAACTTAACAAACTCACGATAAAGAAACGTTACCCTCTTCCTCGAATTGACGACTTATTTGATCAGCTCCAAGGTGCGACGTGTTTCTCCAAGATCGATCTTCGTTCCGGTTATCATCAGTTACGCATGTTGGAAGAAGACAATCCTCTTGAATGCTCACCTAACTAACCCTAATCACCTCCTATAAAACCCAACCCATTCCCACACTTCCTCCACTTTACAAACACTCTAATCTCACTCTCTAAACACTTGAAATCAGTTGGTAAACCCAGAAACTGAGCAGAAAGTTCAAAGCTCTCAAAGTGAGTTCTACTCACTTCTACTTCACCTTTCTCATTGTTTCTTCTTCCTTAGCACTTGGGACACCTCTAGGATTTTTCCTTAGGTTCTTCCATGGAAAACCTAATGGAACTCCTTTATATTGAGGTTGAGGTGCAAGAAATTCCCTGTTTTAAAACAAACTTTTCCAAAACTTATGTTTACTTCAAACCATCCTAGTGTTCTTGAGCTTCTAATCAATCTTGTGATTAAGGAGACTAACCTAGGTTGTTATACATGTAAATAGGAGTGTTAAACACTCCAAACTTTCTGTTTTCATAGAGCTTTTAGCTCACAAGTGATGCAAGGTTAAGACTTGTTCATGTGTGTCCACCTTGGTCAGCTTGGGCTATCCTAAACCTTTTGAGACCACACATCACTTGATGTTTTTCATCAAGATCCCAAGCTAGTTTGCTAGACCTAAAGTGTCGCAACCCCACATAGCCGTTGACCATTGTCCTCGTGTGCTCTTCAGGTTGACTCACACTTGGCAACTTGGTATCTAGATGACACCATATTTACATTTTGTACATTATGTTCTTGAACCCTCCTTGTCACCTATGGTGACTTGTGTAGTGGTGAACAAACCTACAGGTTCCTAAGTGGATGGTTAATCCTCCCACCTCCTACTTGACTTACTTGATTCAAGAGGTAACAAAGTGGATAAATTATCATCCCACCTCTTACATGACTATAGGACTAATTATGTATATGAACCAAATAATAAACTTAGAAACCTAACCCTTGATAAATGACTAAGTGAATCATTCGTTAAGTTATTAAGTTTCGTCGCTATTGTATGTAGTTCCTTGTCACGATTCTAATAGGTCTTGAACCTATGAAATACATTCAATCCTTATGGATTTGCTATAGTGTCGATGACAAGTGCTATGTCTAGTGAGATTTTTCATGTTATAATACTTTTCCATACATTATTCTTACATTTACCCGAATACTCCAAATCCAGCGTTAACTCGTTACTCATACGCCTCCTTTCCTCTTGAAGGATAACTCGGCGTTTCCTCCCACGAACCAACATGTGGATTTGTTTTTGCATTGAACTCATATGTATTCTTGTTGCCATGTGGATTTGTTTAAACATATGCTTATACTTACGCTATACTCAAACTTGTATACTCGCCTTTGTTTTTGCATTGAACTCGTATTTTAAACATGTTACAGGATGAGGAGATGATGCTATGAAAAGAAGTAGCGAATGATGCTAGATACACACATAGACGTTAGGTTTATTATTGTTGTATCAATTTTGTTATGTTGTTATTTGTCAAACTTGTTGTATTGTCGTATTTCCTTGAATTATGTTGTACTTGACAATTTTATTATGAAATGAAATTTTGCTTAATTACATATTGTCACAAAGTAGTGTTATGATGCTTTTGACCGATTTGTTCGTCTCATCCCGATGTTTCCGCCATCGGTTGGGGTGTGACAAATTGGTATCAGATGCATAACTAAGGGAATTAGGTAGAATTGCCATGTTCGACCTAGTCTATAGTTCTAAGTACCCGTTTTGACCATTCTTGTTATGCTTAAAATACTATGCTTTCTACTTTGCTTCTTTCTCTTTCTTTTGGACTTAATACGTATTTACAATGTCTTTCCTAAGAATTTTTACACAATACACGTTTGGACGCTTGAAGACACTCGTAATACAAACGAGACGACTTCACTAAAATAGGTGTGAAAAGCGCAATTTGGTGAAAGACTCTCAATCCGCCATTCTTGTTATTTTGCACGAATTTGCGCCATTAAGCTAGGAGTTAAATCCACAACTTAATGGAAAAAATTTCCAACTCAAACTCTAGTGGACCTTACCAACGAATCGAATTTGCTATTCGTTTTGGTAAGTACCAACCACACTAGGGTATGAAATCTTCAAGTTAGGGGTGAAACCCGCACCTTGTTGATTAAGTCCATTCCTTGATTTTCGCTCTCGCAAAGTCTCGATTTTCCAATCGATTAGATACGTGTAGTAATTGGAAGGGTAAAATACCGTTAGTCGCTTCTCGATGAGAGTATTTTACCTATAGGCCAAAGCACATTCCTCTAATTCGAAAGGACTTCGATTCACTTTGGAATTGTCGACGATTCTCTACCCGAATCATTCCCATGTTTTATAAGCCTTTCGTTTTATGTGACTCAATTTTTATGCATTTTAATACTTGTTACCTCGTTCATTTCAAACCGTTACACAATTCGCACGTTATCGCAATAAAAAACAATAATACTCCTCGTGAACCAACTAAATTTATACTCCTTATACGCATTCATACGTTTTTATACATGCTATACTTGTTGAATTCATGCTAATTATGTGAAATATATGTGTTACACCATGCTTACATGCTTATACATGCCAAACTTATTTTTACATTATGATCAAGTTTCATCCTTTCTCTTCTTTTCGAACTTCTAGATGGCATCTCCAAGCTCATCCGGTGAACACAAGAAGAGCAAGAAGGACACCCGTTCCAACTCCAAGAAAGAACTCGCTAACATTGTCGCTGAGCAAATGGCCGACCACATGGCCCGAATTATGCCTGATATCGTTAGTAAGATTCAATCGAACACTGAATCGCTTCATGGTTCGGTCGACTCCAAGGTGGAGAAACCCAAGCCGCAATTCCTCTTCAAGCACTTCATAGCTTGTAAACCCCTAGAGTTTACAGGCAAGGATGGAGCCACAGCATTGTTAACTTGGTTCGAAGCCATGGAACTCGCGTTCCGTTAAAGTGGCTGCCCCGACGATCTGCGTACCCAAAACGCCACAGGGGTGTTCCGATCGAGAACTCTCGATTGGTGGACCTCCGAACATAGCACTCGAGGGGTGATGCAGCCCACGCCTTACCCTGGGCCGAATTGAAGAAGATCATGAAAGACGAATTCTGCCCTCCACATGAGCTTAGGAAGCTAGAACTTTGGTACCTCAAGCAAAATGGGGATGATAATGATGGTTTAACCCAATGCTTTAAGCAGCTTAGCATCCTTTGCCCCACCCAAGTTGATACCACCGAGAAGGCTATCAACAAATACATCCATTGCCTACCCGACTCCTTCATGAACCTCGTGGAAGCTGCCTTCCCAGCAACTATCGAGGAAACCTACCGCTTGGCTGCTCGCCTTAACAGCAACCAGGTCGAGCACAGGAATGCCGCGAAGGCCTCGCTGAAAAGCGCGCACCAAGCCACCGCCGAACCTACCACTATTGAACCCTCACCTAAAAACCCCAGAAACAACAACAACCCCAAGAACAAGAAGCGGAAGGCTTCTGGTCAAAATTGCGCGATTGTTACTCCGCGGAACCCTCAACCCATCCAACCAGTTGCAGCCATTACCCCTGTTCCCCTCAAGCACCAAGATTGGGCTACGTTGGGTCACATCCCCAATGTAACACCTGCTCACACCATCATCCCACTGGCACCTCATGTCGCAAATGTGCCCAATGCCACAGATTTGGGCACTTTGCTAGCCAATGTCGCAGCAATCCCCAAACCCAAACCAACAAGCCCTCAGCCTAACCCTGCTCAACCTCATTCTCAGAATGCTCCTGTGCGAGCGTGTTTTAAGTGCGGTGATCCAAATCATATTGCTAACGTATGCCTTCAGCGCAACGTCAGCAAGCAGCCTCAACAACAGCAGCAGACTCAGCCAGCTAAAGGACGAGCTTTTATGCTTACCTCAGCTCAAGCTCAAAGTTCAAACGACATCATCACTAGTACGTTCCTTGTGAACCATGTTTATGCTTCATGTCTATTTGATATAGGCGCTGATAAGAGTTTTGTGTCGATTGAATTTGAACCATTACTTAAGTGTGCACGTTCCAAATTGCCTAATCCTTTCGCTGTCGAAGTCGCAAATGGTAAAATCATCTCTGTTGATTCCATCCTTACTAATTGCTCCTTGATTCTAAACGATCATACGTTTTTTATCGACCTCATACCTATGCAAATGGGTAGTTTCGATGTCATAGTAGGCATGGATTGGCTTAAGCGAGTTCGTGCCGAAGTTGTTTGTTCGGAAAAGTTCATTCGCCTTCCCCTTCCTAGCATTGATTCCTTACACGTCTATGGCGAGAAACCTTCTAAATGTCTCAAGCTCATATCGTGTATTCAAGCAAACAAATATTTGCGCAAGGAGTACCTTGCCTTTCTGGCCCATGTTGTGGAAAAAAAGACAAAGGCCAGAGCGTGAGCGACGTTCCTTTTGTTTGCGATTTCCCTGATGTCTTTCCAGAGGATCTTCCTGGTCCTCCGCCTCCTCGATCTGTTGACTTTCGTATTGACCTCATCCCTGGCGCAACTCCTGTTGCGAAAGCTCCCTATCGTTTAGCACCCTCGGGATGCAAGAGCTATCTAGCCAACTTCAAGAGCTTCTTGATAAAGGCTTTATACGCCCTAGTACTTCCCCTTGGGGCGCTCCCGTTTCGTTCGTCAAGAAGAAAGATGGGTCTTTTCGGATGTGCATTGACTATCGTGAACTCAATAAACTTACAGTCAAGAACCGATACCCACTTCCTCATATTGACGATCTCTTTGATCAACTTCAAGGTGCAACTTGTTTCTCGAAAATCGATCTTCGTTCTGGCTACCATCAACTTCGAGTTTTCAAGGGAGATGTACCTAAGACTGCCTTTCGCACATGTTATGGACACTACGAGTTCGTGGTCATGCCTTTTGGTTTGACTAACGCGCCTGCAATGTTTATGGATCTCATGAACCATGTGTGTAAACCTTTCCTCGATCAATTCGTAATCATATTCATCGACGATATTCTCATCTACTCCAAGACGAAAGAAGAACATGGGCGCATTTGCAACTTATCCTTCAACCTTTGCGAACCGAACGTCTTTACGCCAAATTCTCCAACTGTGAATTTTGGCTAAAAGAGATTCAATTTCTTGGTCACACCGTCAATGAACTCGGTATTCATGTTGAACCCGCAAAGAAGAGTTGTGAAGAATTGGATGGCACCTAAATCGCCTTCTGAAATTCGTTCATTTCTTGGCCTAGCTGGGTATTATCGTCGTTTCATCTCGAACTTATCCAAGATTGTCGTTCCTTTAACGTCGTTGACTCAAAAAGATAAACCTTTTGTTTGGGGTCCCGAACAAGAGGAGTCTTTTCAAACCCTCAAGGACATGCTCTGTAATGCTCCTATCCTTACCCTCCCTGATGGAAACGACGATTTCGTCGTGTATTGCGATGCTTCAAACCAAGGTCTTGGTTGCGTTCTTATGCAACAGAACAAGGTTATCGCTTACGCGTTGAGACAAGTCAAGATTCATGAGAAAAACTATAGTACGCACGACCTTGAACTTGGTGCAGTTGTTTTTGCGTTAAAGATTTGGTGACACTACCTTTATGGTACAAAGTGTACGGTCTTCACCGATTATAAGAGCCTTCAACATATCTTTGAACAAAAGGAACTCAACATGCGTCAACGTCGTTGGGTAGAATTGTTAAGCGACTACGACTATGACATTCGCTACCATCCTAGCAAGGCAAATGTTGTAGCCGATGCACTTAGTCGTAAGACTCATGTGAAGAGTGTTCGTTGCTACCAAATCGTGGGAAAACTTCATGAGCTAATTCGCCAAGCGCAATTTGTCGTCATTAACGTGGGTAACCTCGATAACGAGTTAAATTGTGGAGTCGAAAACCCACTCGTAGCTAAACCGATGGTATCCTTTACTACCATGATCACATTTGGATTCCCAATCGTCTTAACCTTCGAAACACCTTGATGGATGAAGCCCACAAATCCCGATACTCCATTCATCGTGGCGCCGACAAAATGTACCATGACCTTCGTGCATCTTATTGGTGGCTTGGGATGAAGAAAGATATCGCTCTCTACGACTCGAAGTGTCCTTACTTGTTCTAAGGTGAAAGCTGAACATCAACGCCCCTCTGGCTTTCTCGAACAACTAGAAATTCCCGTCTGGAAATGGGAGAGTATTGCTATGGATTTCATTATCAAGCTTCCTCGTACTTCGTCTGGTCATGACAGTATATGGGTTATCATTGACCGATTGTCCAAATCCGCTCATTTCCTTGCCATTCATGAAGATTACAAGGTCGAGAAATTGGCCTGTATCTACACGGATGAAATCATCAGTCGTCATGGTACTCCCATTGACATCATTTCCGATTTGTGATGTTTCAATCCGCCCTTGGACTCGTCTTAACCTTAACACCGCTTTCCATCCTAATCCGATGGTCAAACTGAGCGTACTATCCAAACCTTGGAGGATATGCTTCGGCCACGCGTAATCGATTTTAGGCGGCAACTAGGATTCGCACTTACCATTGGTAGAATTCTCATACAATAATAGTTATCACGCAAGTATTCAAATGGCTCCATTTGAAGCTTTGTGTGGTTGCAAGTGTCGTTCGCCTATTTGTTGGCACGAGATCGGAGATGTTCAGATCACTGGTCCAAAATTAATACAAGAGACAACGGACAAGATCCTACAGATTCATGACAACTTACTCAAAGCCCTGAGCCGATAAAAGAGCTACGCTGACAAAAGACGCAAGCCCTTGGAATTTAACGTGGGTGATAATGTACTTCTCAAGGTATCCCGTTGGAAAGGTGTTGTTCGATTTGGTAAAAGGCAAGCTCGCTCCTCGCTATGTAGGTCCTTTCAAGATTCTCGAAAGGATTGGCAAGGTAGCGTATCGTCTGGATCTGCCTCAAGCGTCAACAACGTTCATCCTGTCTTTCATGTTTCAAAACTAAAGAAGTGTCTAGCTGAAGAAGGACTTCAAGTTCCACCCGAAGATTTCAAATCAATGAGACCTTGCATTTTGTGGAGAAACCAGTTGAAATCATGGACCGAGGAATCAAGCAATTAAGGCGCAGTCGAATTCCTATCGTCAAGGTTCGATGGGAAGGAAAGCGCGGCGCTGAATTTACTTGGGAACTCGAGAGTGATATGAAGACTAAGTATCCGCATCTTTTCGTTGCATCTTCCTAAATTCCGGGAGAAATTTCCTAAAGGAGGGGAGACTGTAACGCCTCGCGTTTCCATACTTTCTATTTAAAGCAAGCTCACGTTATATTTCTATTTTGGGAAACGTTGTATCTTGTAATCATTCTTGTTGTAAACCATTGTAATCCGAGACTTGAATCATAATGAAATTTCATATTTTATTCATGTTATACTTGATCATAAACATTTTATACTCATACATTCAAACATGTAACGCATACTTGTGATATTCATAAAACGTGTGGTGAACTTTCAAATACGTGACATACATACATTGTACGATACTTATACATGATACATAAATACAATTATACTTGCTCATACTTATTCTTGCGATAAACTTACTTAAAACTCCCTGAAAATGCACTTTTTATGCTTAAAAACACCCAAACCCCTAAATATAGACCCCAGGGGGCTGTTTTCCAGAAATTAAACTTATCACCAGCCTCTCGGGGCCGCCAGCATGTCCTCCTTCCCTTCTCGCGGCCCGCCAGCCACCCATTTCGGCAGAAAGTGATTTTGGCTCATTATTGGTAAATTTTAGTGCACAAGGATTGTGCTTCTTGCACTAAATGCTCACCTAACTAACCCTAATCACCTCCTATAAAACCCAACCCATTCCCACACTTCCTCCACTTTACAAACACTCTAATCTCACTCTCTAAACACTTGAAATCAGTTGGTAAACTCAGAAACTGAGCAGAAAGTTCAAAGCTCCGAGTTCTAGCTCACTTCTACTTCACCTTTCTCATTATTTCTTCTTCCTTAGCACTTGGGACACCTCTAGGATTGTTTCCTTAGGTTCTTCAATGGAAAACCTAGATGGAACTCCTTTATTGAGGTTTAAGAGCAAGAAATTCCTTGTTTTAAAACAAACTTTTCCAAAACTTTATTTACTTCAAACCATCCTAGTGTTCTTGAGCTTCTAATCAATCTTGTGATTAAGGAGACTAACCTAGGTTGTTATACATGTAAATAGGAGTGTTAAACACTCCAAACTTTCTGTTTTCATAGAGCTTTTAGCTCACAAGTGATGCAAGGTTAAGACTTGTTCATGTGTGTCCACCTTGGGCTATCCTAAACCTTTTGAGACCACACATCACTTAGTGTTTTTCATCAAGATCCCAAGCTAGTTTGCTAGACCTAAAGTGTCGCAACCCCACATAGCCATTGACCATTGTCCTCGTGTGCTCTTCGGGTTGACTCACACTTGGCTACTTGGCATCTAGATGACACCATATTTGCATTTTGTACATTATGTTCTTGAACCCTCCTTGTCACCTATGGTGACTTGTGTAGTGGTGAACAAACCTACAGGTTCCTAAGTGGATGGTTAATCCTCCCACCTCCTACTTGACTTACTTGATTCAAGAGGTACCAAAGTGGATGAATTATCATCCCACCTCTTACATGACTATAGGACTAATTATGTATATGGACCAAATAATAAACTTAGAAACCGAACCCTTGATAAATGACTAAGTGAATCATTCGTAAAGTTATTAAGTTTCGTCGCTATTGTATGTAGTTCCTTGTCAAGATTCTAATAGGTCTTGAACCTATGAAAACACATTCAATCCTTATGGATTTGCTATAGTGTCGATGACAAGTGCTATGTCTAGTGACTATTTTTCATGTTATAATACTTTTCCATACATTATTCTTACATTTACCCGAATACTCCAAATCCACCGTTAACTCGTTACTCATATGCCTCCTTTCCTTTTGTAGGATAACTCGGCGTTTCCTCCCACGAACCAACATCTTCACGGAATTGTTCAAGTGTAGAAAAGACCCAAAAACAAACCGTGAGTATACTCGAATCCCCCTTTCCGTTTAAACACTTTTGGGGTGTAACATGTTACGTATCAAAACAACACTAAACTTATGTTTTATTACTTGCACAAAACAATCCAATATACATGAACGCTTGATACTTTTGTGATGCTTATACTAGGGATTGAACGTATGTGATACTATAGACATTAGCTTATTTTTAGCCTCCATTTGACATGTATAGCGCTATAGGAGTAACGCACCGCCTGTGAACGTTGGTCATGTTGAATTATTTATACTAGTTGCGTAAATAGAGGGTTGACTAGAAATATCACATGCCTAGTGTATGCTCGTATGTATTCTTGTTGCCATGTGGATTTGTTTAAACATATGCTTATACTTACGCTATACTCAAACTTGTATACTCGCCTTTGCTTTTGCATTGAACTCGTATTTTAAACATGTTACAGGATGAGGAGATGATGCTATGAAAAGAAGTAGCGAATGACGCTAGATACACACATAGACGTTAGGTTTATTATTGTTGTATCAATTTTGTTATGTTGTTATTTGTCAAACTTGTTGTATTGTCGTATTTCCTTGAATTATGTTGTACTTGACAATTTTATTATGAAATGAAATTTTGCTTAATTACATATTGTCACAAAGTAGTGTTATGATGCTTTTGAACGATTTGTTCGTCTCATCCCAATGTTTCCGCCATCGGTTGGGGTGTGACCCTCGAACTTCTTCAAGGAAATCGCCTTTATGCTAAATTCTCTAAATGTGAATTCTGGCTCGAAGAAGTCCAATTTCTCGGCCACATCGTTAATAGTCAAGGAATTCACGTAAGCTCCCGTTCTCGCTTTACCCGACGGAAACGACGATTTCATTGTTTACTGTGATGCCTCAAACCTTGGTCTTGGTTGTGTTCTCATGCAACGAGACAAGGTTATCGCGTATGCGTCTCGCCAACTCAAGATCCACGAGAAGAACTACACAACCCATGATCTCGAACTCGGTGCAATTGTTTTTGCATTGAAGGTATGGCGACACTACCTTTACGGTACAAAGTGTATGGTCTTCACCGACCATAAGAGCTTACAACATATCTTTAATAAAAAAGAACTAAACATGCGACAAGGTCGATGGGTTGAACTTCTCAACGACTACGATTGTGAGATACGCTACCATCCCAGCAAAGCAAACGTCGTCGCTGATGCTCTAAGTCGACGAAGCTATGTATATGGTATTCGTGACTCTCAAGCTTGTGCTAAAGTTGAAACCCTCATCCGTGCCACTCAATTCGCCTGTTTTAACAAGAATACCCTTCAAGACAAAATGATATGTGGTGCCGAAACTCAGCTTGTATCTAAATCCGATGGTATTTATTACTATCTCAATCGCATTTGGATTCCCAGTCGTGATAATCTTCGTGATTTGCTAATGATCGAAGCTCATAAATCTCGATATTCCATTCACCCTGGTGCCGACAAGATGTACCAGGACCTTCGTCCTAAGTACTGGTGGACGGGCATGAAAAAGGATATCGCCGTGTACGTCTCAAAGTGCTTAACTTGTTTGAAAGTTAAAGCCGAACATCAAAGGCCCTCTGGCTTACTCGAACACCCGAAATCCCGATGTGGAAGTAAGAGAGTATAGCTATGGACTTCGTTACTAAACTCCCGCGTACTTCATCTGGTCACGATAGCGTTTGGGTTATCGTTGATCGTCTCACTAAATCCGCGCACTTTATTGCTATACGAGAAGACTTTAAGGTCGAACGGTTAGCCCAAATCTATACCGATGAAGTTATATGTCGACACGGGACGCCTCGTGACATCATCTCTGACCGAGACGGTCGTTTTACCTCGCGTCTCTGGGAGACTTTTCAATCTGCTCTCGGTACTACTCTCAATCTCAGTACCGCTTTTCACCCTCAAACCGACGGTCAGACTGAGGCGCACGATCTGCACCCTCGAAGACATGCTTCGTGCGTGCATCATAGATTTTGGTGGTAACTGGGATACGCATTTACCTTTAATCGATTTCTCGTACAATAATAGTTATCATACCAGCATTCAAATGGCTCCTTTTGAGGCACTGTATGGAAGAAAATGTCGATCGCCTATTGCATGGCACGAGATCGGAGAAGCACAAATCACCGGTCCCGAGCTAATTCAAGAAACGACGGACAAGATCCTCCAAATCAGAAACAATATCTTGAAAGCTCGGAGTCGTTAAAAGAGTTATGCCGATAAACGCCGCAAGCCCCTACAGTTCGAAGTGGGAGATCACGTTCGGACCGAACTTGCCTACCACAAGTTCGCCCGAACTTGCCTGATAACCAAGGTTCCCTTGTTGCCATCAAGTTCGCGCGAACTTGCATATGTATTTGCAAGTTCGGCCGAACTTAACCTAATACCCTTTCAATATTCTCCCAAGTTCGCGCGAACTTGCATAGAAACATGCAAGTTTGGTCGAACTTGTCTCCCTCAGCTCCATCTCCTATAAATACTCAGCTCATTCCTCTCATTTGCACTTGCTGACCAAGTTCGCTCAGAGCTCCCTCATCCCATATCTCTCATGTTCTAAGTAAAAAACGACCTGATTTCGACTACAACAACGTTTATCAACAACCAACAAAGGTTTACAACAATTTTGCACAAGGATCTACCTTCGTTTTCATCAAAACTCATTCTTTTACGAAAACCTTCATCTTTTCTTCAAAAAACTTCTGTTTTAAGCTTAGATCTACACAATACGAGTTCGTTTGGCGATAGTAGAGACTTCCTAAACACGAGATCTGCAAGATCTCGGCTTGTAAGTGATAGATCTGAGAAAAACCTTTGAAAACCATTGATTTCTACACAAGATACGGACTTTTGATGGTGTTTTGTTCATTTTCTAGTATGAAACGAAGCATCTATCATTCAAGATCCCAGATCTGAAAGCACAAGGACGTTTATGTTGGTTTACACAAGCCGGACTAATCCGAACGAACCCCGAGTTCGCCCGGATTAGCCCACGCTTTTGTAAAATGGCTAAAACAGCTCTAAAAGACCTCTCCGACCTAAGTTTGCTCAGTAGCACAGGGTTGGAGGGATGAACACTCGTTTTTCCTCAGAAAACGACGCGAAAACGCAAGATTTTGGACCCGAAAACATCAAGTTCACTCGAGAAACACCAGCTCACCAGGTCAAGTTCGACCGAACTTGTACCCATTTGGGTCAAGTTTGACCGAACTTGAGTGTTTCTTCACAAAAATTCTTGCAAGTTCGCCCGGACTTGCCTGGTTTCTTAGGAAACCATACAAGTTCGACCGAACTTACCTTGTCAGTAAGGTTTTTCTACAAGTTCGCTCGAACTTGACAAGTTTCTTAGGAAACTCATCAAGTTCGACCGAACTTGGCAATAAACTCGCTAAGTTCATACAAGTTCGCTCGAACTTGTGTGTTTACACACAAGTTCGCCCGAACTTGGCTACTACCCAACCAAGACTTAACCGTTTCAGCTTTTCGGAGACTGATGCACTTCCGTTCGCGTATGCAGGCTGATCCGACGCGCTTCTCGACTCTTCTCAGAATCTCTAAGCTAACTAAAACGCACCCACAGTGAGTATACTTGACCCATTTTTGCTTTAAACGCACTTTTGGGTGTTACATACGTTCCTATATTAAAATCACATCACAAATCAAACTGTTTATCACACGCGAATAATCTGATTGTGTATGCTCAATACGTGATACTAGAAACATGTGACTAGGACTTGTTTTCGTTAACTTGCCTCCTTAGCTAGTATGGTACTATAGTGTGGCTTACACCCGACAGGGTCTAGTTAGGATGGACGCGCAAGCTCACGTTGTATTTCTATTTTGGGAAACGTTGTATCTTGTACTCATTCTTCGTTGTAAACCATTGTAATCCGAGACTTGAATCATAATGAAAATTCATATTTTATTCATGTTATACTTGATCATAAACATTTTATTCTCACACATTCAAACATGTAACGCATACTTGTGATATTCATAAAACGTGTGGTGAACTTTCAAATACGTGACATACATACATTATATGATACTTATACATGATACATATATACAATTATACTTGCTCATACTTATTCTTGCGATAAACTGACTTAAAACCCCCCTGAAAATGCACTTTTTATGCTTAAAAACACTCTAAACCCCTAAATATAGACCCTAGGGGGCTGTTTTGCCAAAAATGAAACTTATCCCAGCCTCTCGCAGGCCGCTAGCGTGTCCTCCTTCCCTTCTCGCGGTCCGCCAGCCACCCACTTCGGAAGAAAGTGATTTTGGCTCATTATTGGTCAATTTTAGTGCACAGGGATTGTGCTTCTTGCACTAAATGCTCACCTAACTTACCCTAATCACCTCCTATAAAAACCAACCCATTCCCACACTTCCTCCACTTTACAAACACTCTAATCTCACTCTCTAAACACTTGAAATCAATTGGTAAACTCAGAAACTGAGCAGAAAGTTCAAAGCTCTCAAAGTGAGTTCTGGCTCACTTCTACTTCACCTTTCTCATTGTTTCTTCTTCCTTAGCACTTGGGACACCTCTAGGATTGTTTCCTTAGGTTCTTCCATGGAAAACCTAGGTGGAACTCCTTTATATTGAGGTTGAAGTGCAAGAAATTCCCTGTTTTAAAACAAACTTTTCCAAAACTTATGTTTACTTCAAACCATCCTAGTGTTCTTGAGCTTCTAATCAATCTTGTGATTAAGGAGACTAACCTAGGTTGTTATACATGTAAATAGGAGTGTTAAACACTCCAAACTTTATGTTTTCATAGAGCTTTTAGCTCACAAGTGATGCAAGATTAAGACTTGTTCATGTGTGTCCACCTTGGTTAGCTTGGGCTATCCTAAACCTTTTGAGACCACACATCACTTGATGTTTTTCAACAAGATCCCAAGCTAGTTTGCTAGACCTGAAGTGTCGCAACCCCACATACCCTTTGACCATTGTGCTCGTGTGCTCTTCCGGTTGACTCACACTTGGCTACTTGGTATCTAGATGACACCATATTTACATTTTGTACATTATGTTCTTGAACCCTCATTGTCACCTATGGTGACTTGTGTAGTGGTGAACAAACCTACAGGTTCCTAAGTGGATGGTTAATCCTCCCACCTCCTACTTGACTTACTTGATTCAAGAGGTACCAAAGTAGATGAATTATCATCCCACCTCTTACATGACTATAGGACTAATTATGTATATGGACCAAATAATAAACTTAGAAACCGAACCCTTGATAAATGACTAAGTGAATCATTCGTAAAGTTATTAAGTTTCGTCGCTATTGTATGTAGTTCCTTGTCAAGATTCTAATAGGTCTTGAACCTATGAAAACACATTCAATCCTTATGGATTTGCTATAGTGTCGATGACAAGTGCTATGTCTAGTGACTATTTTTCATGTTATAATACTTTCCATACATTATTCTTACATTTACCCGAATACTCCAAATCCACCATTAACTCGTTACTCATACGCCTCCTTTCCTTTTGTAGGATAACTCAGCGTTTCCTCCCACGAACCAACATCTTCACGGAATTGTTCAAGTGTAGAAAAGACCCAAAAACAAACCGTGAGTATACTCGAATCCCCCTTTCCGTTTAAACACTTTTGGGGTGTAACATGTTACGTATCAAAACAACACTAAACTTATGTTTTATTACTTGCACAAAACAATCCAATATACATGAACGCTTGATACTTATGTGATGCTTATACTAGGGATTGAACGTATGTGATACTATAGACATTAGCTTATTTTTAGCCTCCATTTGACATGTATAGTGCTATAGGAGTAACGCACTGCCTGTGAACGTTGGTCATGTTGAATTATTTATACTAGTTGCGTAAACAGAGGGTTGACTAGAAATATCACATGCCTAGTGTATGCTCGTATGTATTCTTGTTGCCATGTGGATTTGTTTAAACATATGCTTATACTTACGCTATACTCAAACTTGTATACTCGCCTTTGTTTTTGCATTGAACTCGTATTTTAAACATGTTACAAGATGAGGAGTTGATGCTATGAAAAGAGAAGTAGCGAATGACGCTAGATACACACATAGACGTTAGGTTTATTATTGTTGTAGCAATTTTGTTATGTTGTTATTTGTCAAACTTGTTGTATTGTCGTATTTCCTTGAATTATGTTGTACTTGACAATTTTATTATGAAATGAAATTTTGCTTAATTACATATTGTCACAAAGTAGTGTTATGATGCTTTTGAACGATTTGTTCGTCTCATGCTGATGTTTCCGCCATCGGTTGGGGTGTGACAGATTGGTATCAGATCCATAACTATAGGGAATTAGGTAGAATTGCCATGTTCGACCTAGTCTATAGTTCTATGTACCCGTTTTGACCATTCTTGTTATGCTTAAAATACTATGCTTTCTACTTTGCTTCTTTCTCTTTCTTTTGGACTTACTACATATTTACAATGTCTTTCCTAAGACATTTTTACACAATACACGTTTGGACGCTTGAAGACACTCCTAATACAAACGAGACGACTTCACTAAAATAGGTGTGAAAACCGCAATTTGGTGAAAGACTCTCAATCCGCCATTCTTGTTATTTTGCACTAATTTACGCCATTAAGCTAGGAGTGAAATCCACAACTTAATGGAAACAAATTTCCAACTCAAACTCCAGCAGACCCTTGCCAACGAATCGGAATTTGTTCTTCCTTTTGGTAAGTACCAACCACACTTAGGGTACGAAATCTTCAAGTTAGGGGTGAAACCCGCACCTTGTTGATTAAGTCCCATTCCTTGATTTTCGCTCTCGCCAAAGTCTCGATTTTCCAATCGATTAGATACGTGTAGTAACTGGAAGGGTAAATACCGTTAGTCGCTTCTCGATGAGAGTATTTTACCTATAGGCCAAAGCACGTTCCTCTAATTCGAAAGGACTTCGATTCACTTTGGAATTGTCGACGATTCTCTACCCGAATCATTCCCATGTTTTATAAGCCTTTCATTTTATGTGACTCAATTTTATGCATTTTAATACTTGTTACCTCGTTCATTTCAAACCGTTACACAATTCGCACGTTATCGCAATCAAAAACAATCCTCGTGAACCAACTAAATTTATACTCCTTATACGCATTCATACGTTTTTATACATGCCATACTTGTTGAATTCATGCTAATTATGTGAAATATATGTGTTACACCATGCTTACATGCTTATACATGCCAAACTTATTTTTACATTATGATCAAGTCTCATCCTTTCTCTTCCTTTCGAACTTCTAGATGGCATCTCCAAGCTCATCCGGTGAACACAAGAAGAGCAAGAAGGACTCCCGTTCCAACTCCAAGAAAGAACTCGCTAACATTGTCACAGAGCAAATGGCCGACCACATGGCTCGAATTATGCCTGATATCGTTAGTAAGATCCAATCGAACACTGAATCGCTTCATGGTTCGGTCGACTCCAAGGTGGAGAAACCCAAGCCGCAATTCCTCTTCAAGCACTTCATAGCTTGTAAACCCCTAGAGTTTACAGGCAAGGATGGAGCCACAGCATTGTTAACTTGGTTCGAAGCCATGGAACTCGCATTCCGTTAAAGTGGCTGCCCCGACGATCTGCGTACCCAAAACGCCACAGGGGTGTTCCGATCGAGAGCTCTCGATTGGTGGACCTCCGAACGCAGCACTCGAGGGGATGATGCAGCCCACGCCTTGCCATGGGCCGAATTGAAGAAGATCATGAAAGACGAATTTTGCCCTCCACATGAGCTTAGGAAGCTAGAACAAGAGTTTTGGTACCTCAAACAAAATGGGGATGATAATGATGGTTTAACCCAACGCTTCAAGCAGCTTAGTATCCTTTGCCCCACCCAAGTTGATACCACCGAGAAGGCTATCAACAAATACATCCATTGCCTACCCGACTCCTTTATGAACCTCGTGGAAGCTGCCTTCCCAGCAACTATCGAGGAAACCTACTGCTTGGCTGCTCGCCTTAACAGCAACCAGGTCGAGCGCAAGAATGTCGCGAAGGCCTCGCTGAAAAGCGTGCACCACCACCACCGAACCTACCACTGTTGAACCCTCACCTAAAAACCCCAGAACAACAACAACCCCAAGAACAAGAAGCGGAAGGCTTCTGATCAAAATTGCGCGGTTGTTACTCCGCCGAACCCTCAACCCATCCAAGCAGTTGCAGCCATTACCCCTGCCAACCTCAAGCACCATGATTGGGCTACGTTGGGTCACATCCCCAATGTAACACCTGCTCACACCATCACCCCACTGGCACCTCATGTCGCAACTGTGCCCAATGCCACAGATTTGGGCACTTTGCTAGCCAATGCCGCAGCAATCCCCAAACCTAAACCAACCAAGCCCTCATGCCTAACCCTGCTCAACCTCATTCTCAGAATGCTCCTGTGCGAGCGTGTTTTAAGTGCGGTGATCCAAATCATCTTGCTAACATCTGCCCTCTGCGCAACGTCAGCCAGCAGCCTCAACAACAGCAGCAGACTCAGCCAGCTAAAGGACGAGCTTTTATGGTTACCTCAGCTCAAGCTCAAAGTTCAAACGACGTCATCACTGGTACGTTCCTTGTGAACCATGTTTATGCTTCATGTGAATTTTGGCTAAAAGAGGTTCAATTTCTTGGTCACACCGTCAATGAACTCGGTATTCATGTTGACCCTGCAAAGATAGAAGCTGTGAAGAATTGGATTGCACCTAAATCTCCTTCTGAAATTCGTTTGTTTCTTGGCCTAGCTGGGTATTATCGTCGTTTCATCTCGAACTTCTCCAAGATTGTCGTTCCTTTAACGTCGTTGACTCAAAAAGATAAACCTTTTGTTTGGGGTCCCGAACAAGAGGAGTCTTTTCAAACCCTCAAGGACATGCTCTGTAATGCTCCTATCCTTACCCTCCCTGATGGAAACGATGATTTCGTCGTGTATTGCGATGCTTCAAACCAAGGTCTTGGTTGCGTTCTTATGCAACGGAACAAGGTTATCGCTTACGCGTCGAGACAACTCAAGATTCATGAGAAAAACTATACTACGCACGACCTTGAACTTGGTGCAGTTGTTTTTGCGTTAAAGATTTGGCGACACTACCTTTATGGTACAAAGTGTACGGTCTTCACCGACCATAAGAGCCTGCAACATATCTTTGATCAAAAGGAACTCAACATGCGTCAACGTCGTTGGGTAGAATTGTTAAGCGACTACGACTATGACATTCGCTACCATCCTGGCAAGGCAAATGTTGTAGCCGATGCACTTAGTCGTAAGACTCATGTGAAGAGTGTTGGTTGCTACCAAATCGTGGGAAAATTCATGAGCTAATTCGCCAAGCGCAATTTGCCGTCATTAACGTGGGTAACCTCGATAACGAGTTAAATTGTGGAGTCGAAAACCCACTCGTAGCTAAACCGATGGTATCCTTTACTACCATGATCGCATTTGGATTCCAATTGTCTTAACCTTCGAAACACCTTGATGGATGAAGCCCACAAATCCCGATACTCCATTCATCCTGGCGCCGACAAAATGTACCATGACCTTCGTGCATCTTATTGGTGGCCTGGGATGAAGAAAGATATCGCTCTCAACGACTCGAAGTGCCTTACTTGTTCTAAGGTGAAAGCTGAACATCAATGCCCCTCTGGCTTACTCGAACAACCAGAAATTCCCGTCTAGAAATGGGAGAGTATTGCTATGGATTTCATTAGCAAGCTTCCTCGTACTTCGTCTGGTCATTACAGTATATGGGTTATCATTGACCGATTGACCAAATCCGCTCATTTCCTTGCCATTCGTGAAGATTACAAGGTCGAGAAATTGGCCCGTATTTACACGGATGAAATCATCAGTCGTCATGGTACTCCCGTTGACATCATTTCCGATAGCGATGCTCGTTTCACCTCCCGCATTTCGCAAACATTTCAATCCGCCCTTGGCACTCGTCTTAACCTTAGCACCACTTTCCATCCTCAATCCGACGGTCAAACTGAGCGTATTATCCAAACCTTGGAGGATATGCTTCGGTCATGCGTAATCGATTTTGGCGGCAACTGGGATTCGCACTTACCATTGGTAGAATTCTCGTACAATAATAGTTATCACACAAGTATTCAAATGGCTCCATTTGAAGCTTTGTATGGTCGCAAGTGTCGTTCGCCTATTTGTTGGCACGAGATCGGAGATGTTCAGATCACTGGTCTCTTATTAATACAAGAGACAACTGACAAGATCCTACAGATTCGTGACAACTTACTCAAAGCCCGAAGCCGACAAAAGAGCTATGCTAACAAAAGAAGCAAGCCCTTGGAATTTAACGTGGGTGATAATGTACTTCTCAAGGTATCCCCTTGGAAAGGTGTTGTTCGATTTGGTAAGAAAGTCAAGCTCGCTCCTCGCTATGTAGGTCCTTTCAAGATTCTCGAGAGGATTGGCAAGGTAGCGTATCGTCTGGATCTGCCTCAAGCGCTCAACAACGTTCATCCTGTCTTTCATGTTTCAAACCTAAAGAAGTGTCTAGCTGAAGAAGGACTTCAAGTTCCACTCGAAGATCTTCAAATCAATGAGACCTTGCATTTTGTGGAGAAACCAGTTGAAATCATGGACCGAGGAATCAAGTAATTAAGGCGCGGTCGAATTCCTGTCGTCAAGGTTCGATGGGAAGGAAAGTGTGGCGCTGAATTTACTGGGGAACTCGAGAGTGATATGAAGACTAAGTATCCGCATCTTTTCGTTGCATCTTCCTAAATTCCGGGACGAAATTTCCTAAAGGAGGGGAGACTGTAACGCCTCGCGTTTCCATACTTTCTATTTATAGCAAGCTCACGTTGTATTTCTATTTTGGGAAACGTTGTATATTGTAATCATTCTTCGTTGTAAACTATTATAATCCGAGACTTGAATCATAATGAAAATTCATATTTTATTCATGTTATTCTTGATCATAAACATTTTATACTCATACATTCAAACACGTAACGCATACTTGTGATATTCATAAAACGTGTGGTGAACTTTCAAATACGTGACATACATACATTATACGATACTTATACATGATACATAAATACAATTATACTTTCTCATACTTATTCTTGCGATAAATTGACTTAAAACTCCCTGAAAATACACTTTTATGCTTAAAAACACCCCAAACCCCTAAATATAGACCCCAGGGGGCTGTTTTGCCAAAAATGAAACTTATACCAGCTTCTCGCGGGCCGCCAGCTGTCATCCTTTCCTTCTCGTGGCCCGCCAGCCACCCATTTCTGCAGAAAGTGATTTTGGCTCATTATTGGTCAATTTTAGTGCACAAGGATTGTGCTTCTTGCACTAAATGCTCACCTAACTAACCCTAATCACCTCTTATAAAACCTAACCCATTCCCACACTTCCTCCACTTTACAAACACTCTAATCTAACTCTCTAAACACTTGAAATCAGTTGGTAAACTCAGAAACTGAGCAGAAAGTTCTAAGCTCTCAAAGTGAGTTCTAGCTCACTTCTACTTCACCTTTCTCATTGTTTCTTCTTCCTTAGCACTTGGGACACCTCTAGGATTGTTTCCTTAGGTTCTTCCATGGAAAACCTAGATGGAACTCCTTTATATTGAGGTTGAAGTGCAAGAAATTCCCTGTTTTAAAACAAACTTTTCCAAAACTTATGTTTACTTCAAACCATCCTAGTGTTCTTGAGCTTCTAATCAATCTTGTGATTAAGGAGACTAACCTAGGTTGTTATACATGTAAATAGGAGTGTTAAACACTCCAAACTTTCTGTTTTCATAGAGCTTTTAGCTCACAAGTGATGCAAGGTTAAGACTTGTTCATGTGTGTCCACCTTGGGTAGCTTGGGCTATCCTAAACCTTTTGAGACCACACATCACTTGATGTTTTTCAACAAGATCCCAAGCTAGTTTGCTAGACCTAAAGTGTCGCAACCCCACATACCCTTTGACCATTGTGCTCGTGTGCTCTTCGGGTTGACTCACACTTGGCTACTTGGTATCTAGATGACACCATATTTACATTTTGTACATTATGTTCTTGAACCCTCCTTGTCACCTATGGTGACTTGTGTAGTGGTGAACAAACCTACAGGTTCCTAAGTGGATGGTTAATCCTCCCACCTCCTACTTGACTTACTTGATTCAAGAGGTACCAAAGTGGATGAATTATCATCCCACCTCTTACATGACTATAGGACTAATTATGTATATGGACCAAATAATAAACTTAGAAACCGAACCCTTGATAAATAACTAAGTGAATCATTCGTAAAGTTATTAAGTTTCGTCGCTATTGTATGTAGTTCCTTGTCAAGATTCTAATAGGTCTTGAACCTATGAAAACACATTCAATCCTTATGGATTTGCTATAGTGTCGATGACAAGTGCTATGTCTAGTGACTATTTTTCATGTCTAGTGCTATAGTTATTATGTCCTCCCTACGAGATCCAGAAGTTAGAGAACGAATTCTAGAATATCAAGCAAGATGGTCACGATAACGCTGGTCTCCCTACTCGCTTCAAATAGTTGAGCATCATCTGTCCCGGGCAAGTGGATACGACCGAAAAGGCAATCAAGAAATACCTCAATGCTCTCCCCGATTGCGACGCTGACTTTGTTCAAGTAGCACGCCCTACTACTATCGAGGAGACCTACCAGCTAGCCGCCGAGATTAATGACAAACGAGTTCAGTCTAGTTACTTTAAAAGCAGCAAGGTCGTAAATCAAGCAGTCACCAAATCAGCAGCTCCTACTACCGAACAGCCCTGAGAGCCAAAGAACACGCAAAAGGGAAAACCCGAGCAAGAACTTTGCTCTTACTGCTCCAACGAACCCTCAGCCACTCCAGTTAGCAGCACCAAACGCACCGTCAGCAAAGCGTGCGTACACTGGTCCGCACCCTATGTGCCCTAAGTGCACATATCATCATGTCGTTGGTGGCAATTGTCGATTCTGTACCAGCTGTAACATCTACGGCCACTTCACTGTTAACTGCCGTAGTGGTCCTCGCCAGCCAGCTCTTCAAGCTCCCGCAGCTCCAGCTTTACCTGCTCCTCCTCAAGCCAACCAGCAGCAAGCTCCAAAGGCACGAGTGTGCTTCGTGTGTGGTGATCCGAACCACTTGCTAACGTTTGCCCAAACAGCACCGTGAAACAAGAGCCGCAACAGCAGCAGCCACCACCGCAGCCTCAGCAGCAACAACAAGCTGCACGTGGAAGAGCCTTCAATTTCAATCACCGCCAGGCCCAGAATGACAACAATGTTGTCAATGGTATGTTTCTCGTGAATGGTATTATGCTTCATGTTTATTTGATACTGGTGCCGATAATTGCTTTGTATCGCTTGAATTCGAAAAGGTTTTAAAATGTAAGCGCGCTAAACTTCCAAAGACTTTCGATGTGGAAGTCGCCACCGGAAGAACCGTTACCGTTAATTCCGTCTTACGTGGTTGTAATCTCGATCTCAACAACCATGTCTTCTTGATCAATCTCATACCTATGCAATTAGGAAGCTTCGATATCATAGTAGGCATGGATTTTCTTCGTGAGAATCATGCTGAAGTTGTATGCTTCGATAAAATGATTCGCTTCCCCCTTCCGAATGGTGATCAACTCCATATTTATGGTGAAACTCCCTCAAAGAAGTTGATGCTTTTGTCATGTACTCGAGCACACAAATGCTTGCAAAAGCGATGTGTTGCTTTCCTCGCCCATATCGTGAACCCGAAGAAAGAAAAGAAGGCTTATAAAGATGTTCCCGTTGTTTGTGAATTCCCTAAAGTCTTTCCTGACGATTTACCAGGTTTACCCCTACTCGAGATGTTGAATTCTGTATCGATTTGATTCCAGGAGCTACTCCCGTTTCTAAAGCTCCTTATCGTCTCGCACCATCCGAAATGCGCGAGCTATCAAGCCAACTTCAAGAGCTTCTTGATAAAGGTTTCATATGGCCGAGCACTTCGCCATGGGGCGCTCCTGTCCTTTTCGTGAAAAGGAAGGATGGATCGTTCCGAATGTGCATCGATTATCGTGAACTTAACAAACTCACGATAAAGAACCGTTACCATCTTCCTCGAATTGACGACTTATTTGATAAGCTACAAGGTGCGACGTGTTTCTCCAAGATCGATCTTCGTTCTGGTTATCATCAGTTACGCGTGTTGGAAGAAGACATTCCTAAAACCGCCTTTCGTACCCGCTATGGCCATTTCGAATTCGTGGTCATGCCTTTTTATCTTAACAATGCACCCGCGGTTTTCATGGATTTGATGAACCGTGTGTTTAAAGCTTTCTTAGATCGTTTCGTCATTGTTTTCATCGATGATATCCTTATCTATTCGATGATAAAACATGTGGTAAACTTTCAAATACGTGACATACATACATTATACGATACTTATACATGATACATATATACAATTATACTTGCTCATACATATTCTTGCGATAAACTAACTTAAAAACCCCCTGAAAATGCACTTTTTATGCTTAAAAACACCCTGAACCCCTAAATATAGACCCAGGGGGCTGTTTTGCCAAAAATGAAACTTATCCCAGCCTCTCGCGGGCCGCCAGTGTGTCCTCCTTCCCTTCTCGCGGCCCGCCAGCCACCCATTTCGGCAGAAAGTGATTTTGGCTCATTATTGGTAAATTTTAGTGCACAAGGATTGTGCTTCTTGCACTAAATGCTCACCTAACTAACCCTAATCACCTCCTATAAAACCCAACCCATTCCCACACTTCCTCCACTTTACAAACACTATAATCTCACTCTCTAAACACTTGAACGGTTGGTAAACTCAGAAACTGAGCAGAAAGTTCAAAGCTCTCAAAGTGAGTTCTAGCTCACTTCTACTTCACCTTTCTCATTGTTTCTTCTTCCTTAGCACTTGGGACACCTCTAAGATTCTTTCCTTAGGTTCTTCCATGGAAAACCTAGATGGAACTCCTTTATATTGAGGTTGAAGTGCAAGAAATTCCCTGTTTTAAAACAAACTTTTCCAAAACTTATGTTTACTTCAAACCATCCTAGTGTTCTTGAGCTTCTAATCAATCTTGTGATTAAGGAGACTAACCTAGGTTGTTATACATGTAAATAGGAGTGTTAAACACTCCAAACTTTCTGTTTTCATGGAGCTTTTAGCTCACAAGTGATGCAAGGTTAAGACTTGTTCATGTGTGTCCACCTTGGTTAGCTTGGGCTATCCTAAACCTTTTGAGACCACACATCACTTGATGTTTTTCATCAAGATCCCAAGCTAGTTTGCTAGACCTAAAGTGTCGCAACCCCACATAGCCATTGACCATTGTCCTCGTGTGCTCTTCGGGTTGACTCACACTTGGCTACTTGGTATTTAGATGACACCATATTTACATTTTGTACATTATGTTCTTGAACCCTCCTTGTCACCTATGGTGACTTGTGTAGTGGTGAACAAACCTACAGGTTCCTAAGTGGATGGTTAATCCTCCCACCTCCTACTTGACTTACTTGATTCAAGAGTTACCAAAGTAGATGAATTATCACCCCTCTTACATGACTATAGGACTAATTATGTATATGAACCAAATAATAAACTTAGAAACCGAACCCTTGATAAATGACTAAGTGAATCATTCGTTAAGTTATTAAGTTTCGTCGCTATTGTATGTAGTTCCTTGTCACGATTCTAATAGGTCTTGAACCTATGAAAACACATTCAATCCTTATGGATTTGCTATAGTGTCGATGATAAGTGCTATGTCTAGTGACTATTTTTCATGTTATAATACTTTTCCATACATTATTCTTACATTTACCCAAATACTCCAAATCCACTATTAACTCGTTACTCATACGCCTCCTTTCCTCTTGTAGGATAACTCGACGTTTCCTCCCACGACCCAACATCTTCACGGAATTGTTCAAGTGTAGAAAAGACCCAAAAACAAACCGTGAGTATACTCGAATCCCCTTTCCGTTTAAACACTTTTGGGGTGTAACATGTTACGTATCAAAACAACACTAAACTTATGCTTTATTACTTGCACAAAACAATCCAATATACATGAACGCTTGATACTTATGTGATGCTTATACTAGGGATTGAACGTATATGATACTATAGACATTAGCTTATTTTTAGCCTCCATTTGACATGTATAGCGCTATAGGAGTAACGCACCGCCTGTGAACGTTGGTCATGTTGAATTATTTATACTAGTTGCGTATTGATACAACAATAATAAACCTAATGTCTATGTGTGTATCTAGCGTCATTCGCTACTTCTTTTCATAGCATCATCTCCTCATCATGTAACATGTTTAAAATACGAGTTCAATGCAAAAGCAAAGGCGAGTATACAAGTTTGAGTATAGCGTAAGTATAAGCATATGTTTAAACAAATATCACATGCCTAGTGTATGCTCGTATGTATTCTTGTTGCCATGTGGATTTGTTTAAACATATGCTTATACTTACGCTATACTCAAACTTGTATACTCGCCTTTGCTTTTGCATTGAACTCGTATTTTAAACATGTTACATGATGAGGAGATGATGCTATGAAAAGAAGTAGCGAATGACGCTAGATACACACATAGACATTAGGTTTATTATTGTTGTATCAATTTTGTTATGTTGTTATTTGTCAAACTTGTTGTATTGCGATGCCTCAAACCTTGGTCTTGGTTGTGTTCTCATGCAACGAGACAAGGTTATCGCGTATGCGTCTCCCAACTCAAGATCCATGAGAAGAACTACACAACCCATGATCTCGAACTCGGTGCAGTTGTTTTTGCATTGAAGATATGGCGACACTACCTTTACGGTACAAAGTGTACAGTCTTCACCGGCCATAAGAGCTTACAACATATCTTTAATCAAAAAGAACTAAACATGCGACAACGTCGATGGGTTGAACTTCTCAACGACTACGATTGTGAGATACGCTACCATCCCGGCAAAGCAAACGTCGTCGCCGATGCTCTAAGTCGATGAAGCTATGTATATGGTATTCGTGACTCTCAAGCTTGTGCTAAAGTTGAAACCCTCATCCGTGCCACTCAATTCGCCTGTTTTAACGAGAATACCCTTCAAGACGAAATGAAATATGGTGCCGAAACTCAGCTTGTATCTAAATCCGATGGTATTTATTACTATCTCAATCGCATTTGGATTCCCAGTCGTGATAATCTTCATGATTTGCTAATGACCGAAGCTCATAAATCTCGATATTCCATTCACCCCGGTGCCGGAAAGATGTACCAGGACCTTCGTCCTAAGTACTTGTGGCCGGGCATGAAAAAGGATATCGTCGAGTACGTCTCAAAGTGCTTAACTTGTTCGAAAGTTAATTCGAACATCAAAGGCCCTCTGGCTTACTCGAACAACCCGAAATCCCAATGTGGAAGTGGGAGAGTATAGCTATGGACTTCGTTACTAAACTCCCGCGTACTTCATCTGGTCACGATAGCGTTTGGGTTATCGTTGACCGTCTCACTAAATCCGCACACTTTATTGCTATACGAGAAGACTTTAAGGTCGAACGGTTAGCCCGAACCTATACCGACGAAGTTATATGTCGACACGAGACACCTCGTGACATCATCTCTGACCGAGACGGTCGTTTTACCTCGCGTCTCTGGGAGACTTTTCAATCCGCTCTCAGTACTACTCTCAATCTCAGTACCGCTTTTCACCCTCAAACCGACGGTCAGACTGAGCGCACGATCCGCACCCTCGAAGACATGCTTCGTGCGTGCATCATAGATTTTGGTGGTAACTGGGATACGCATTTACCTTTAATCGAATTCTCATACAATAATAGTTATCATACCAGCATTCAAATGGCTCCTTTTTGAGGCACCTTATGGAAGAAAATGTCGATCGCCTATTGCATGGCACGAGATCGGAGAAGCACAAATCACCGGTCCCGAGCTAATTCAAGAAACGACGGCAAGATCCTCCAAATCAGAGACAATCTCTTGAAAGCTCAGAGTCGTCAAAAGAGTTATGCCGATAAACGCCGCAAGCACCTACAGTTCGAAGTGGGAGATCACGTTCTCCTAATGGTTGCACCTTGGAAGGGAGTGGTCCGCTTCGGCAAGAAAGGAAAGCTAGCGCCTCGATACGTTGGTCCCTTTAAGATTCTGGAAAGGATCGGTAAAGTAGCCTATCATCTCGAATTACCGGAGGAACTCAATAATGTACATCCGACTTTCCACGTGTCTAACCTCAAGAAATGCCTCACCGAAGAAAATCTGCATGTCCCTCTCGAGGATCTGCAAATCAACGAGTCTCTCCATTTCATGGAAAAACCCGTTGAGATCATGGATCGAGAAACCAAGAAACTCCGACGCTCTCGCATACCTATCGTGAAAGTCCGATGGGAAGGAAAACGCGGCGGCGAGTTCACTTGGGAACTCGAAAGTGATATGAAGGCCAAGTACCCGCATCTATTTGTTACGGCTACTACTTGAATTTCGGGACGAAATTCCCTAAAGTAGGGGAGACTGTAACAACTCGAAAATTCGATTGTTATCTTTTGTTTTGTTTTTCGGTTTACCTATCTTTTGTAATTCCGAGATTCGACTTATAATAAAGTTTATGTTGGTTAATTATATGTTTTACGTTATTATCGCATCTAATCGCTTATTGAATCGCATCGCTAATCTCATCGCATCGCAAATCACAGTTATTTATGTGGTTTTATGTTATTTATGTGTTATGTGTGTTTGTGGTTATGTTTACACTCGCTATCGCATCGCTCTCGCACTCTCGAATCGCTAAAATCGCACTATTATATCAACTAAAAACGCTTAACGCTTTAATTCAACGCTTAATATAACTATCTAATGCGAACCGAATAACCAAACGAACCCTTAACGCGAAATCGGCAAACGAAACTTGGTCACCAGACCAAGTTCGGCCGAACTTGCCTACCACAAGTTCGCCCGAACTTGCCTGATAACCAAGGATCCCTTGTTGCCATCAAGTTCGCGCGAACTTGCATATGTATTTGCAAGTTCGCTGAACTTAACCTAATACCCTTTCAATATTCTCCCAAGTTCGCGCGAACTTGCATGGAAACATGCAAGTTCGGTCGACTTGTCTCCCTCAGCTCCCTCTCCTATAAATACTCAGCTCATTCCTCTCATTTGCACTTGCTGACCAAGTTCGCTCAGAGCTCCCTCATCCCATATTTCTCGTGTTCTAAGTAAGAAACGACCCAATTTCGACTACAACAACGTTTATCAACAACCAACAAAGGTTTACAACAATTTTGCACAAGGATCTACCTTCGTTTTCATCAAAACTCATTCTTTTACGAAAACCTTCATCTTTTTCTTCAAAAAACTTCTATTTTAAGCTTAGATCTACACAATACGAGTTCGTTTGGCGATAGTAGAGACTTCCCAAACATGAGATCTGCAAGATCTCGGCTTGTAAGTGATAGATCTGAGAAAAACCTTTGAAAACCATTGATTTCTACACAAGATACGGACTTTTGATGGTGTTTTGTTCATTTTCTAGTATGAAACGAAGCATCTATCATTCAAGATCCCAGATCTGGAAGCACAAGGACGTTTATGTTGGTTTACACAAGCCGGACTAATCCGAACGAACCCCGAGTTCGCCCGGATTAGCCCACGCTTTTGTAAAACGGCTAAAACAGCTCTAAAATGCTCAGTAGCACAAGGTTGGAGGGATGAACACTCGATTTTCCTAGGCAAACGACGCGAAAACGCAAGATTTTGGACCCGAAAACATCAAGTTCACTCGAGAATCACCAGCTCACCAGGTCAAGTTCGACCGAACTTGAGTGTTTTTTCACAAAAATTCTTGCAAGTTCGCCCGGACTTGCCTGGTTTCTTAGGAAACCATACAAGTTCGACCGAACTTGCCTTGTCAGTAAGGTTTTTCTATAAGTTCGCCCGAACTTGACGAGTTTCTTAGGAAACTCATCAAGTTCGACCGAACTTGGCTATAAACTCGCTAAGTTCATACAAGTTCGCTCAACCTTGTGTGTTTACACACAAGTTCGCCCGAACTTTGCTACTACCCAACCAAGACTTAACCGTTTCAGCTTTTCGAGACTGATGCACTTCCGTTCGCGTATGCAGGATGATCCGGCGCTCTTCTCGACTCTCCTCAGAATCTCTAAGCTAACTAAAACGCACCCACAGTGAGTATACTTGACCCATTTTCGCTTTAAATGCACTTTTGGGTGTTACATACGTTCCTATATTAAAATCACATCACAAACCAAACTGTTTATCACACGCGAATAATCTGATTGTGTATGCTCAATACGTGATACTAGAAACATGTGACTAAGACTTGTTTTCGTTAACTTGCCTCCTTAGCTAGTATGGTACTATAGTGTGGCTTACACCCAACGGGGTCTAGTTAGGATGGACGCGCAAGCCTTCTCACGGTAGTTAGCATGAGAAATGAGCCTATGTTACGTTAAGTGTTTTGGTGTATCAGATATGTAATTAGATTGTTTCGCAAACGCTTTCTCGACTATTGTAGTATTATTCAAACTCGTATGCTCACCTTTACTTAATTGTATTGACTTGTATTTTAACGTATGTAACAGGTTGAGGATTTATAGCTTAGATGCCTTGGATATTGCATGCGTAGTCTAGTTTGTTTTATTTAGTTTGTTTTGGAACGGTTATAATAAAATCTAGGGGAGATCGAATTGGATTGTGTTTAAGAGATTTTGTTAGTATGTAATGGTTATTTTGAAAGTTTATGAGTTTGATGGTATGGGATATTAAATGTTGATGTTTATCTTTGAAATGGCTGTTATGGAAATTCTCTTGATCAATCTGATTCGCCTAGTGCCACTACCCCGATGATTCCGCCATCGGTTGGGGTGTGACATAGTATATCTTAACCATTCAGACATTTGTTTGCGAAACAAACAGTCTAAACTATTAAGTGCTAAACCAGTAAGAGGTCTGAACCATTAAGAGCCTCATTAAGAGGTAAACAAACAGCCTTTAAATTTATTTTGAATTGGGGGCAAGACCGTAATTTTTGAAATGGGGATAAAATCGTAAATTGATTAGACACATGTGCTTGTCAATTAATAATACTCAACCACATATACTATTGATAATACTCAATTATAAGCATTAATTGCAGAACCAGTAAGAGGTGTGAACCATTAAGAGTCTCGTTAAGAGGTAACAAACAACCCCTAAATTTATTTTGAACTGGGGGCAAGACCATAATTTTTGAGCTAGGGATAAAATCATAAATTGATTAGACCCATGTGCTTGTCAATTACTATTGATAATACTCAATTATAATATACTAAAGTAAAAGAAAAAGAAAAAAAAAAAAGAAAAAAATAAAGGGCAGCCGTCCTTTTCAACAAATGGAACGGCAATACTATAGTCGGGCCATGATGTTTGTATAAGTAGGTAATTTGTTTATTCATATAAATACATCAAACCCACTCAACCACATATACTATTGATAATACTCAATTGGAATAATATACTAAAGTAAAAAAATAAAAAATAAAAATAAATAAATAAATAAATAAAGGGCAGCAGCCCTTTTCAACAAATAGGAGGCAATGCTATTGTCGCCCATGATGTTTGTATAAGTAGGTAATTTGTTCATTCATATAAATACATCAAACTCACTCAACCGTGTATACTATGGATAATACTCAATTGTTGTAATATACTAAAGTAAAAAAAAAGCAAAAAATAAAATAAAATAAATAAACAAATAAATAAAGGGCAGCCGCCCTTTTCAACAAATGGGATGCAATGCTATTCTGGCCCATGATGTTTGTACAAGTAGGTAGCTATTCTGGCCCATGATGTTTGTCTAAGTAGGTAATTGGGTGATAAATTTGTTGAATTATATACACACAAATTGCATTTAAATTTATATATAAACCAAATTGCATTTAAATATTTAATAATTATTATAATCTAAACTCAAGGCTTCGTATTTTTTATGGTTGCACATGAAGAAGTTCCATACGATTGACTCAAATAAACAGAATCATGTTACCAGACAGAGAATATTTCTCCTGTCGCTTGACTAGATTTTGTTTACAAGGCCAGTGGGTATGGGGCACAGCTTGAGGCCCGGCCTCTTGTTGCGCCCTGCTCACACCGCCCCTAGGCCTGGCAAGGGCATACACGGCTGAATCTTGTCGCTGATGCCGTGCCACCTTTTCACCATTTTAAAAAAAACTGACCGTTGCAACGACTACTTAAAAAAAAGAAAAAAGGTGTTTCTTTTTTACTTTAAATACACATCAATCCCTTATTTTTATACCACTTTTCACCATTTTCTCCCCACTTTCAACCCGAAACACTCTCTTTTTATACCCAACTTAAAAAAAAATATTTTTTCACCCACAATGAATTCTTGGTGGTTCTCGACTTGATAGAACACATATGGTACAACGCAAACGACGCTGACGGTGACGATAACGAGTAGTATTTATGTTTATGTTTTTTTAATCTAGTCTTCTTTTTATAAATTTTAGGTAGTGTAATTTTTTTCCTAAGTAATGTAACTTTTTTTTAATAATGTAATGCTTTTTAGTTTTTTTTATTTTAATAAAATATGTTAAAATCATTTTATAGATTAAATAACAAAAGACAAAAAAAATAAATTAAAAAATAAGGTGGGGTGGGCCCATCCTCCACCCCCTTGAAAAAACTAGGAGGGCCATCTTTAGAGGATGGGGATGTGACGTCCTACGTTGCGGCCTATCTCTTGGGGAGGACCCTCCCCATACCCACTAGTCTAAACTTTAAAGTATGTTAAGTCGTTGAAATATTAACAAAAGTAGAAAAGTTTTGAGCTTAGGATATATTTTTGTGCTACTCTGTGTATTTATTAAATGATATCTATGTCATATATACGATGTAAATCAACATACACACACATACCCATACCCAATCACCTAATAAACATATACACATCTTTGTAAGTTAGGAGTGTAATTTTCTTACACAAAATGAAAACAAGAAACTCACCACTTTCGGTATAGTTTAGATAGGCACGGATCTCCAAGACCCCGCAAACATCATCATCATACTTAGTAAATCCCATTAATAACAAAATTAAGGTAGGTTGAGAAGGGTAAAATGTAGATAATTTTACCTCTACTCCGTATGAATAGAGATGTTGCTTCCAGTGAGACCCTGGCTCGATTGTAGTTTTGCATCAAACATTGGACATAAGGCACATAACACCTAGCAATTGGGGCAAATGGCGATTAGTGCATAGCCCCTTGTCAGGCTATCAACGTCATCACATGATACATGATTAACCGCCTGCCGCTTTTAACGTTATTTCACATATTTAGTAAAATAACGTTAAGTTAATGACCAAACACGATAAAGTGTGCCTTGACAACCAACGCGTGTTTATCCAATTTGTTTTTGATACTTTTGGTTGTCCTATGCGTCATAGGCTGTGAACCTACTTAGTCAAGTTAAAAGGGTCAATGCATAGTAATGCTATAATCTCGAGATCTATGGACGTAATTTTTACAAGACTTGGCTTTGCTATTCAAAAAGGGGTAGCGGCCCAACTTGTCGTCCGTTTACCTTCTATCTCGATGTAAATTATAAATTAATAACACCTCCTTTATATTGGAAACAAAAAACATATATTCTTATAAATAAGACTTCTTTTATATTGAATAAAAATCTATTCGTTTAAGAAAAAGTTAGTGTAATTTCATTTTTAACTAAATGATCCGTGATCTTGTCAACCAGGACGGTTCATCGATTGACCCATAAAACTCAATAATAACTTGAAGTGTTTGGGTGACTTTCACAACAAAATTTCAAAGTTCATTCTAAAAAAAAACCACTTGTTACTCTTTTGGCATTTAAAATCATTATCATGTTTTATTACTCTTTTAGCATTTAGTGTAATTATCATGTGTGACATGATTTATAGATTCGTGTCATGTTTCAGCAAACCGGCTCACGAACACGACCCATTTAAGTTGCCAATGAGGTGGTAGAGTGGTTGGGGAAATACTTAGTGTTCTTTGTGACCCAGGTTCGACTCACATTCTCCCATTATTTTATGCGGCATCCAAGTGAAGGGCGAATATGGGTGGCACCGGTTCGTCTTGGATGGGAGACGAGGTTTTACCGATTATTCCATTATCGTGCCTTCGGGCGGGTGGAGGCGGGTTTCCGCGCATCTGGAAGAGCCAAGGGGCTGGCGATAGTCGAGTAGTCGACCTTGGCCACAGCGCCCGGTGTCACAATGGTTGACACGTCGTTCCTTGCCGTTCAAAAAAACGACCCGTTTAAGTATTAGTTTTATAAAAACTTTTTACGTGCAATTTGTATGTGAGATTATTGAAAATTAATTGTAACGACATTTTGAAAGCTAACCATATTCATGGACGATGACATTTATAACAACATAAAACAGAGTGGCTGGCTGCCATTTCCCAAATCTCTCCCTCTCTCTCTCTCTCTCTCTCTCTCCTCTCTCCTCTCCTCTAGACTCGATTTCATGGTTTCCAAAAATATAGTCTGGAGAACGAGATGATGACAATGAGGAGCTTTTAGATCTTCTTCATCATCATTCTCCCCTTCTTCCCTCCGATTCATCCTGCCTTTTTTTTCTCCCTGCTGCTCGATCGGTATATTATCATTATTCCTCCTTCATTCTCTCCATTCCTGCTTTTAATTCTGTTACATTTTCATGTTTCTAGGGTTTCTTATCTTCATTCTCATTGTATTATTCTATTTCAACGATAAATTTCATGTAAATGAATCTGTAATTTTATTTGCAACGCAGAATTTGATGTACATGAGGTGATTGCGTGCATGCCTGTTAGGTGTTCGATGAAATGTGAACGCATATTTTTTTATTAATTGTTTTTTCATGTGGTATTTTGCGGTATTCGTGGAATATATGATTAGTTTACGTGTAAATTTGTGAAGGAATTTGCAGCTTCATTGAACCTGTTTGAATTTATATATGGTGATTCATGATTGTGTGTGTTTGTTTAAATTTGCAGGCATTTGGAAGGGCGTTAAGATTCGGCACGGCTAACAAGTATTGATTATCGTAATCATGAGTGAGTCCGGACCTGAACGCCCCGTTCGACCCAGTATGTTTACACTTTTCGCCTTTTGGATTTTATTCATTTTTTGCTCTTGGATTTCTTGATGAATGATGATGATTCGTTCAACTGGTTAAGCACAAGGGCGTAAAATGATAAAAACGCAAAATAAACCAGGATTTTGTTGTTGGAATGGTGGTAAAATCGGTGTATGATCAAAGTTTTTACGTAGGTTCGGAAAAAATAGAGTTGGAGAACTCTGAGGAGGAAAAGAAGGCTAGGCGTAACTCTCTTAAACAGAGGGCGATCAATGCGTCAAACAAATTTAGGACCTCTTTCAGCAAGAAGAGCAGGAACAGTAGAGTGATGTCTGTCGTTGAGGATGAGCATGATGCGAGGATTTAAAGGCGGTTGAGGCTTTACGTCAAGCTTTGATTCCGGAGGACCTGCTACCTTCTAAACATGATGATTACCACACGCTCTTAAGGTTCCTTAAATGTTTTTGTAATCTTTCGAAAATGTTTTTGAATCGCTTTTTGTAGTTGGTACTAATGAACTATTAGTATAGGTTTTTGAAGGCTCGGAATTATGATTTAGAGAAGGCGAAAAAAATGTGGGCGGATATGATCAACTGGAGGAAAGAGTACGGTACAGACACCATCATGGAGGTATTTAACTATTTTTGGGGCATGGGCATATTTGTAGGCCTGTAACGAAAACGAACAGAGACATGTTCGTGTTTGTTCATTTTACTTAAACCGAACATGAACACGAACATATAATGAAACACATTTTTTTGTTCGAGTTCGATCATTAAGAAGATGGGCATGTTCGTGTCCGTTTGTTTAAAACCTAAATGGACAGTTCATGAACGTAAACGAACATAAACAAACAAATTTTTAAATGCAACATAATTGAATAAACATAAACGAACATAACTAACAAACATTTATGAAAATGACCACAATTGAAGATATATAAACGAACATAATTTAACACTAATGAACACAACCGAACAAGTCTAATACATTACAATTCATCCGTAAACACATCTAAATTAGGGTTAATACATACTAACAATAAATATTTTTTTTATATAATTAAAAAAATAAGTGATCAATTACGATAAGTTCAATTGCGAGGCCCTTTAAATTAGTAGTTAGTAAACCTCTTTTATGTGTATATTTATATGAAAATAACTACCTATATATTTGCTAAAATTTAAACGAGCAAACATAAACGAACGTTCACGAACATAAACGAACGAACACAATGTGTGTTCATGTTCGTTCATTTAACTAAACAAACAATAATTTTTCTTCATGCTCGTTTGTTTGTTGTTTAAACGAACTTCCCGCCAAACAAGTTCACGAACATCCATGAACGTTCACCTCGTTTACAGGCCTACATATATGTAAAAAGATTGAAATTGATACGTTTACCTTATATTTATTGTTGATTTTTTTGTTTAGGATTTTGATTTTAAGGAACGAGATGATGTTCTTCAATATTATCCGCAAGGGCACCACGGGGTTGATAAGGACGGAAGACCTATTTATATCGAGAGACTCGGTCTGGTGGATGCCACGAAGCTCATGCAAGCCACGACCCTTGACGTTATATCAAGTACCACGTCATGGAGTTTGAGAGAACGTTTATTGATAAGTTTCCCGCATGCTCGATTGCTGCTAAAACGCACGTTGATCAAAGCACCCCCATTCTTGATGTTCAAGGAGTGGTAAGTTTGTTTATCTTTACAAATTACAGAAATCGCTCAAATTAACCACTTGGGTTTTGAACCAGGGATTGAAAAGCATGAATAAATCGGCTCGGGACCTTATCCAATCTCTCCAGAGCATTGATGGTAACAACTATCCTGAGGTATTTACTGTTATATATATTTCTTCATATTCTTAGGTGTATAAAAAATAAATGAATATTTTTTTCTCCTAGTTATGTATTTGCATGTTATTACAGACTCTGTGCCGCATGTACATCATCAATGCAGGCTCTGGCTTTCGGCTTTTGTGGAACACCGTTAAAACGTTTCTTGATCCAAAGACTACATCTAAAATTAACGTAAGTTCACACTGTCATTTTAGCATCTAACAATGTTCTTAGTTTTATTAATCTAACATCTAACAATGTTCTTAGTTTTATTAATCTAATCTTGCTGGCTAGGTTTTGGGCAACAAATTCCAAAGCAAGCTCCTCGAAATCATTGAAGCCAGGTACTTATACCAAATATATTTTGTATCGTACACTGTTTTCTAGAACTATATTCATCCTTACGTATTTCCGTATCCGTTATCTGGCGCAGTGAACTGCCAGATTTCTTGGGCGGTACCTGCACCTGTGCGAGTAAAGGCGGCTGCATGCGTTCCGATAAGGGCCCATGGCAAGATCCAGATATCATGAAGGTTAGATAAACAAATTTGATATTACTTTAGTAGTATAGTATTTATAATCATATTTAACACATTAATTTTTTATGTAATTCAAAGAAATGAATATAAAATGTTGGTGTGTCAACTCAACCGACCCATCTTGACCCGTATTAATTATTACATATTTTGACCTGTTACACGACTGATATATTTTGTCACCTTTTCCATTTCTTAATCTCATATTATCTGTGATCAGCATTAATATGTTATGCTAATATGGTTTTTTGTTAGATGGTTCGTAATGGTGAACACAAATGTTCGTCAAGATCTGATATCGCAGATGAGAGAACCATTTCCGAGGATCAGTCTGCTCACAAGGTATTCTATCTAAGAAACATAAAAATATATAGATATAGTCGAATAACTCTATTTTAGAAGTTTCCATCATCATTAAAGTTCTTGTGTATATGTATATAGTATATTGTTAACATGAGTAGTTCTTTCAAGGCGGATGCGGAATCTTCTGGAATGCAAAAGGAGCAAATCAAGCCCTCGCAACTCGATCCTGTTCACGAAGAAGTAAATTATATTCCTCATACTTGTTTCTATAATTCTTCCTTACATTACATGCACATTTTTTAACAAGTGTCCATTAAGAGGATCTATAAGAAGAAGTTTACTTCTCCCTTATGTACCTTGTGTGTTCTAATGAGATTTTGTATTTAAAAGGAAACGCATGCTCCCACAAGCAAAAGCACCCCGACCGCAAACGAACCCAGAATCTATACGCATGTGGCTGAAAATACTGTTGAATCAAGTTATACTAAACAAGTGCAGAAGGTTCCCACTCCACAAGGTACACTCATCATCTAATACGTACATAAATGTATTAAACCGCTTTATTAAAAAAGTTACCGTTATTATTTTAATATTTTACAGTTGCCATATTTTCTTGGTTTAAAAAAGCGCGCTTAAGCGCAAAGCGACCCTTGGCGAAAGAGATGCGCCTTGAGTGACATAAGGCGAGCTCTGTACAAAAAGCGAGCTTTTTTGGAAAAAAAATCCCACTGAGGCGCACTTTTCGTAAGAAGGTGTTTTTGTGCTTTAAAGTTTATACATGTAGCTAAAATGGTTGTACATTAAGGATTTATACATTAAATCATATATAAACCTTATTTATCACTATATTTTGGGTAACGGATGCTAAAAGTCCTATAGGATATATATAAAAAAATATATAAGCACCTTGCGCCTCACGTACGAAAAGCCCGCCACTTTTGCGATTTCCGCTCCGCGCTTTGATTTTAGACCTTGTCGCTTTTGTGCGCTTCACGCTTTTTTAAACCAAGCATATTTTGGAGTAAAGTACACGGGTGATCCATGTGGTTTACCAAAATTTTGGATTTGGTCCCTAGCTTTCCAAAAGTACACATATGGCCCCTATGGTTTGCACTTTGTAACACATTTAGTCCTTTGATTTTTTCCAAAAGTACATGGATGGTCCCTTTGATTTGCACTTTGTAACACAACATGCTAAAACCTTTAGATTTGTTGGTTGGAGACTAAATGTGATACGAAGTGCAAACCACGGGTACCATGCGTGTACTTTCGAAAAGGTAGGGACCAAATCCAAAATTTTGATAAACCACAAGGACCATCTGTATACTTACTCCATATTTTACACTTTAGTTACTTATCAAAGTTGTAAAAGAAAATTCACAAATGAATTTTTGCAGGCCGGGCCTTTTACCATTAACTTTGTTTTTATATGATACAGAATATTATCATGTCTCTGAGGCAGCAAGTGATGGGTTCGGCAACCACATCTTTACGGGTATGATGACCTTTATGATGGGAGTTATGACGATGGTGCGCATGACAAAAACCATGCCCAGAAAGGTTACGGAAACCAACCACTACCCTAGTCCCATTTACGAAGAGCCAATGAGACAGATGCCAGGCCCGTACCAAATGCAAACGCCTGGCATCTCTACAGCCGAATATCTCTCAATGATGAAGCGTTTAGGAGATTTGGAAGAGAAAGTGATCATCCTCACCGACAGACCAATTGAAATGCCTCCGGAGAAAGACGAGATGCTTAATAACGCCTTGAATCGCATCGAGTCTTTGGAGATTGAGCTTGCTGCTACCAAGAAGGTATTGATATTTACTTGAAAAATGCATGCTACTTGTGAATAGGTTAACTGGGTTAAAACTGAAAATGGAAACAAGTAGGCTTGCAAATGAAACGTTCAGTAAACAATTTGTGAACCGTTTGGTGGGAAGTTTGTTTGTGTTCGTTCGTTTAATAAGTGAACGAACATGAACAAGAAACTTCATTCGTTTAGTGATATGAACGAATTAATAAGTGAACTTCACATGAACAAGAAACTTCGTTCGTTAAATGAATGAATTAATATGTCCGTGAACGTCCAGTAATGTGTTCGTTTATCTTTCTATTGTGTTCGATAGTTCATTAGTGTTTTTAGTTTTTTATTTTCTTTGAAAACTTCAAAATTGTAACAAATAAAATATTTAATAAGTATCGTTGTATTATATATTATGTTCATGAACGTTTGTTTCCATTTGTGTCCATGAACGTTCGTTGCCGAAAATTAACAAGCGAACACTTTCATTTCCTTAACGAACGAACACAAACATAAAATCTCATTTGTTAAGTGTTCTTGAACACTTTATGAATACATATGTTTCCTTAACAAACGAACATATACAAGGTCTTGTTCGTGTTCGTTCGGTTCGTTTGCACCCCTATAAACAAGTAAAAGCGGGTTGTCCAAAGTGTATGTTTAACGTCAAAAATCATTTATTGAATAAAAAATTTAGATTATTATTAAAACTCTATATACTTTTATTATCTTTAGAGGTCGCAAGGTGTGTGGGTCTGGCAAGTTAGGTAACAGGTCAAATAAGTTGTTTTAGTATTGAGTTGAAATAGTCAAGCGGTTGAGTTAATTCGTTCTGTGAGTGGAAGCATTCTAAAACAATAATATTAACAATTTGATGTGTTGTGATGTAGTCTCTTGGGGACACAATAGCCCAACAACAAGAGTTTGCAGCTTACCTTGAAAAGAAGAAGAAAAAGAAAAGCATATTTGGTTTTTGAAGTAGCAAGACAAAAGTTGGTTGTTAGTTGTTATTAAGATAATGTAGAAGGAAGAAAGGTGAGAGAATGGTGGCAGCCCGCAACGTTCATTTTATTCGGCTACACGCTAACTGCTCTTCTCTCTTCGGCTGCAAACATTTTTGCTCTGTCAATAAAAATCTCCATTCAAAGCAGTTTTGCATCTCATTATTATATTCATTAATGGCAGCTAGCTTGTACAGTGCATTGCAGTTAAAACTAATTGTTTTCTTGCATTTATCTGTATATGCAATAAGATGACACAAGAACATAAGAGGGCTAATGTTTTTGAAAATTAAACTAACACACATTACTAAGATGTCAACAAATTTATATGTCATGCAAACCATATTCAAAACCAAACACAACTCATAAAACAAACAAACAAATCTCAAAGTAAACTCACGATTGTTAATCCATATAACACAATACACACAAACACTATTAGAAAAGAAACAAACAGCTTGACTTGTCATCCTGTTAGTGCACTTCACCAGCAAAATTTCTTCTTCTGCAAATACATAAAACAACCAATAAATTCGTATATCACTCTATATCTATAACCAGTTATTTCTGATATTTTAGTTTAAGCGAAACAACTTTACCCTCATCTTTTTTTCCTCTTGACTGTCTATGTAAGCAAGCAATTCTTCTTGCCTCATCAGAGCTTCATGAAGCGCCTGCACAAAGATAGCCACGTCAGATAACTATTTGCCAACAAGGATGCCATGTCAGAAAGGAGATTAACACGTGTTTTACCTTTTTCGTAGCAATGAGTTCGGCTTCCAAGGCATCGACGCGACAGACAGCAGCATTTAGCAATTCCTCTTTCTCGTAAGGCATCTCAGACGGTTTTGCTTTAAGCGTGTCCACTTTATTTTCAAGTTCACCTAGTCTTTTCAAAACGGAAGTAACAACTTCCGTCTCCACAGCTGAAGGCGCTGTTGTGGACGTATGCTCGGGTTCTTCCCGGACATCCTCAGACGTGACATGCACGTCATGAAGTTTTTTAGTCACGCGGGTCATTGTCGAACGGAAGAGCGTGACAAGGGTCATGAAAAAAGCCATAAGAAACACCATGATTCGTGCGTTGAGTCGTTCTGGCGCCACCTCAGCAGCAGATTCTAGAGGTATCCCTGTACCAATAGTTCAAAAGTAATTAATAAGATTGTAAACTGAATAAATATATCTACAAACAAAATGACAAAACTAACCTTTAGGGACTACCGATGGCTTTGGCATTGATGCTTGCTTCTTCAATACGGAATCAACAGCCTTGTCAACCATGGGAACATACTCATCGTATCCAGAAAATTGACTCGCGTAACTTGTAGCTCTAGTCACCTTTGCTTCTTCACGAACAGGAGTTAACCTAAGATGGGAATAATTCAGTATTGATTTCGGGGATGCGATATCTTCAGCTTCTGAACCTGATTCAGCAGTCGATGTATCACTGCTTCTCAGCATTGGTAACTGAGGCTTTGCGTACGCAACAATTTTTCCCTCGCTGTTTAAAACTTTAACCACTTGTCTAGCGCGTCGTGCTTCACTGTTAAGAGCCAGCTGAATAAAAAAGCAACACATGAAGATTAAAATTTAAACCGTAATGATTAAGCATATAAAATAGCAAAAGATATAAGCAGTGCTTAAAGCTCGATAAGAACCTTCAAGATTTCAGGATTCTTCCACGGTCCTTTATCCGACAGAAGACAACCCCCTTGATCCGCACACGTACATGTACCACCAAGAAAATCCGGTAATTCGCTGCAGCGTTTTTAAAAAAAATATAAGATAACATCCTAAATAATATGGTATATAGTAATTAGCCAACATATAATATGAGGTACCTCGCGTCAATAATCTCAAGCAATTTATTCTGGTACTTGTTTCCAAGAACCTGAGAAGAGATTAAAAACAGAACTATAATAAACGCTCATACAGTAAAATGCAATTCTTTTAAAAAATAGGATGACTATCCACATACATGGATCTTTGAAGTTGTTTTGGGATCCAGAAATGACTTTACGGTATTCCAAAGCAATCGAAAACCGGGGCCCGCATTGATGATAAACATTTGATTGAGTGTCTGTCGAATTATTCGTAGTACCAAATAGTTAGTTACGAGCTATAACAAATTAACAATATATATTATATAAAGCACAACGTAATTGTTTGATTAAGAGATTGATCTTACTTCAGGATAATTGTCACCGTCAATTTTCTGGAGCCGCATTACTAGCTCCCGAGCACTTTTAGTAAAGTTTTTTAATCCCTGAAATATTAAAAATATATATTAATGATTAATCCACATCGTACATAGTACATTAACATTCCACGCTACATATTTGCATAACAGGGAACATATTACATACCACGCCTTGAACATCCAAAATTGTTGTGCTTGAGTCTATGTGTCGTTTTGCAGCGATTGAACAAGAGGGAAATTTATAAGCAAAGCTTTTTTCAAACTCACGCACGTGATACTTTATGTAACGATCCATGCTTGTAACTTGCATGAGTTTGTTCGGATCGACTTTCCCGAGCCTTTCAATGTAGACAGGTCTTCCCATTTTGTCTACTCCGTGATTACCTTGTGGTAATACTTTAAAACTTCATCCAACTCTTTAAATTCAAAGTCCTGATAACATTTTAGTAGAAACGAATATCAACAATCAAATTAGATAGTAGATGCAAGACATCGATGACAACACTAAATCATGCTTATAAGTTATAACTAATCACCTCGATGATTGTGTCGGCACCGAACTCCTTTCTCCACTGGATCATGTCGGCCCACATATGCTTTGCTTTCTCGATATCAAATTTTCTTGCTTTCAAAAACCTATAAACATAAAGAACAGCGATATTCATTTTTGAAAAATTAAAGCTAATACGGAAAAGCAAGGAGATAGAATAATACCTCAACATCATATGATAATCATCGAGTTTTTCCGGTAGCAATTCGTCCAGAACTAGAGCTTGTCTGAAAGCATCAACGGCCCGTAGTTCCTCTGCATCTCGAATATCCTCAATAGAAACCGAGCTGACTCGACCATCACTCTTTCTCCTACTGCTCTTTTTCTTGAGAGAGTGTTTGAATTTGGTAGACGCATTTAGTGCTTTCTTTTTAAATGAACTGATTCTTGTCCTCCTTTCATCCTCTGAGTTTTCGAAATCGGACCTTCGTTCTCTTCTGTCTGATTTTTCATCGTTGCCTGATGACCCCTCAAAGCCTATGAAGTAGCTAACGTGTAAGAATGTATTTTTTGATACCATTTATAATAAAGCAACGGTTGCTTATAAGTTCATATAAAAAACATAACATTTCATCAATGCCATACGCAATTGACAACCATAAGGTACAATGTAGAGAATAATGAAGCATACTTGTAGTAAGAGTAAAGAATTTTCGTAACTTTCAAATCAACAGTAAAAGAATCAATTCATATACATCCTATATCAAGTGACATACCCAATTGAAATATGCTTTTATATCAAATCGCATAAGCATTAAATAACTCATCTTTTGCCTTTAAAGGCGTATCCATTCAAGGCATAAAACATTACTTCCACTGTCATCCACTACATATATATATTGCAGGAAAAACATATAAAAATAACAAGTTTCAAGCACATTTACATATCTATAATCCAATGCGCAATCTTGAACGACCCCTACCCATTCTTAAATCCAAATTTCTTTAAAAAAAATATGTGCTATAACAGTTTTTCCTGGTCTTAATTGATTAAAGATCCAATAAAATTGAAAAAGAAACAAAAAAAATTGTTATAAACTCATGAAAAAAAAAAATCAATTCTTAACAGAGCATACACTGCTACACTATCATCCAAATAACAACAAAAAAAAGCAGCAAAAATTGAAAAAAAAAAAAATTCCCATCCCTCCAAATACACACACTGACCACAATCTCCAATCTTCAATTCTCAAATTAAAAAAAAAAAAACTGACACAATAAAATCATGTTCAAGAACCTTACCCTACTTTACCAAACCCTAATTTTTCACCCAAATAACCCAACACAATTCCAATTAAACCACACACAAATTCAAATCAACACAACAACATAACAACACACAATTCAACAAATTAACCAATAAATTAAACACTTACAAGGTCTCGCGAATCGATCAAGAGGTCCAGACATTGCTCCACAATCTCCGTTCAACAATTAACCAACAAGAAACAACTGCATTGTCAACAAAACCCCCAATATTCACAAAAGAATTAACCTAACTTAATAAAACCATAAAGTAGCAATTAGTTTACCTAAAAAAGAAACCAGCAGTCAGATCTCAACAAATTACAAACCAAATCCAGTATAAACGGTCACAATCGTACGGTGTTGAGCTCCACCGTCACGAATCAGACAATATTCATGGCGAATTTTACAAATTTTATAGATTTTTTTGTATAAAATATCGCCAATAGAGCGACGGCGATGAGAGAGAAAGAGGGGGACAGTAGAGAGAGAGAGAGAGAGAGTGAGGGTTTTGGGTGAGAATAAAGGAGGAGGTGGGACCCGGGTAGGGGTATGGGGGGTCCACAGCAGAAAGAATGTGATGTTTATTGCCGTCGGTGGGATGTTACATGTAAAGTGTACGCATGGGATTACCGGCTTTTTATTTTGTTTTTGTTTTATTTTATATTATTTTTTATTTTGCCGGAAGTTACGGATGATAATATAGTGTACGGGTTGAGTACGCGGTTCTTGCACGTGCCGGTTGTTAGTTTAGGGATGGGATGTATAAACAACTGAACATGTTGAAAATGTGTTTTAGGTGATTTTGATTTGTGGAATTGGAGTGGTAGAAGAAGTTAGTGGTTTGGATGTGAAATCTTGTCATATGTTTGGGTTGATAGGGTTGTTTGGATGTGAAATCTTGGAACTGATGTGGACTGGTTAGAGGTTAGTTGATTTCGGTTTAGTATGTGTGGGTATTATTGAAAGGACCTTGCTATTCACACACCCCTCTATTCAAATTGTCTATTCACACACCTTCTAGTATCGAGTTGTGGCCAAAGCGCGGCGTTTTAGTCCGGTCAAC